>OZ018327.1:155218137-155755637 GCA_963969495.1 Ceratothoa steindachneri | reverse complement strand
GCTTCTCCTGCTACAAGGTCAAAGAACACCCTACTAGTTCCTGCCCATACAAGGAGGACACTAAGATCTGCTTCGAGTGCGCACAAACCTGCCACGACTGGATGCACTGCGTTAATGACACGAAAAAGTGCATTAACTGCGTTGGTGCCCAGTCAGGAAGAAACCCCTAAGAAAGAAGAGAGTAGCGGCTGACAGACAGAACATCTCTTACGCAACAGCCGACAAGAATCCACCACAAACAAACACAACGCCGGCACAACCCCAAATAGTCCTACAACTCACCGATACGACCCCTCCTAAAATGCTAGCATGCATTATTCACGCGCATGTGATGAACCTAGCCTACCCGGGTTCATTTAATACCTAGATGAATAAGATGCTGGCCGTTTGCCATCTATTATTTTCCCGGATAACCAACAGTCAGCCAAAGTTCCCTCGGTAACATGCACCAAGGGAGCACAAGCAGAACTAGTCAAGCCAACAAAAGAAGCAAAAACCCACGAGGATATACTTACAGCGACTGGATATGAGCCTGCAGCCAACTAAACACAGCTGCCTGCCTCGCCCAGACGAAAAAGAACAAAAAGAGAAACAAAGTAGAACCCGGAAAACAAGAAGAGGATACATAACGACTACCACAGCACGAAGAACACAAGCTCGACAGAAGGGATATCAAACTCACCATCGCCGTGAACAAAAACAACACTCAACAAAGAGAGATATCAATCGACGAGGTGGCATCAGAAGTCAAAAGAGGCCACATCAAGTAATGCTATGACTCACTTGAAGAAGAAGAATCTGTTAAGACAGCCCTAATGAGATGCAGAATAAGGCACTACGACGACAACTTCAAACTCTACGAGCCATCCTTTTCAAAAAGCTACGATCGGGGAGACCCAACAACCAAAAGCTCTCACGCAGCTCAGACACACACGATGGCATCTAGAAATAGGCTAACTATTCTAGCACACAACGTGCATGGGTGGCAGGTGAATAAACAACAGCTGTACAACGTCTAACGAGAACTGAATCCGGATATACTTCTGTTGTTAGAAACTTGAATCAGGGACGACGACAAGTAGAAGATCTTCGGATGCAACGTTCTCCAAAGGAACGTCACAGGAACTATAATAGCGGTCAAAAAAGATCTGCAGTACAGACCAGGGAATCTGATAGACGAATCTTTTTCATCGATCAGACTGAGGTGCACTCTGGATGACATTGAATTCGGAGCGGGCTACCAACTTCCCCGCCGTTCATACTTGCCATACCACGACACGTATACCCCTTTTCAAGAAATAACACCCAGTGTTGTTCGGTGGGGACCTGAACACACGACTTCACTACATTCTTGTATCCAGAGTCGGCCACTAAGCCTGATGTAGTTCTCACGAATCCCAGCTTTCCCTTTCACCAGCTCATCAGTCCAGGACCGCTGACACCTAGCGATCACATTCCCATGTTAATCTCAATAACGCTGCTCCTATTCCAGTTCTTGTTGCTCCACGGAAAGACTTCTCGAAGATCAACTGGAAAGCATACAGGAGGGCGTTCCCATTGGACCGCACTGACTCCGTAAGGGGCGCGGCGATTTGCCATCCTGGCCGCCGTGCTGACGGGATCCAGCGCTCCATCCGGCCCCAGCTTAGCCTCTCTTCCTTCCTTCAAAACACTTGTTTCCTCTCTTTTCACACAACCTCTCCCACAACTTTCTCTGGTCAGCCTCTAATTTCACAGGGTAGATGCTGACCTTCCTTTCAGCCAACCGTCCCGCATCGGGGCTGAGGGGGTGGGGGACAATGTTCCCTAACCCCTGAGCTCCGGTCTGGAGTGGCTGTTTTTTAAACAACCTGCTTCATCCCCACCCATACCTTCCTCACATCCCTTTTCCTCTCCTCTTCACAATCTATATATTTTACGCCGTGTTCAAGGTGGAGCCGCCATGCCGATGGACTGCCAGGCCACCAGGCGAGAGGGGTGGTCCCAAATGGCGGCGCCTGGCTCTGCCGGGCTTGTAAGCACCTCTCGCAGTGCGGGCTACTGCGAGAGGTGTGCGCTATTCCATGCCGTGTTAAAAAAAGGGTCACCATGCCCAATGATGAAGACCAAAAAAAAAAACTCAACCCCCAACTTTCCCTGAAACATCAACGGAGCCGCCCTCGGGCAGCTCCAGCAAAAAAATCGAGGTCCCCCCCCACCCCTGTGCTTGCACAGGGGACCCTCCATATTTCTCTAACCGGAGAGGAGGCTTACTCCTCTCCTTCGCCTACGGGTGCAGGGGACTCCCCCTCATCCCCTTCTCTGGAGGTGCTTTCGGGCACCTCCCTTTTCCCAGCGGCAGTCCCCTCTTTTCTTTCCAAGGGGACTGCCAAGAAAGCCAGCAGGCAGCCCTTAGCCAGCCGCTTCCCATCGAAGCGGCTCGGTAGGGAAAACCCCCTTAGGGGGGGAGAGGGAAGCCAGGCCCCTTCGGTCGCTTCCCTCAAAAGAGCTGCTGGCAAGAATTTTAAACCTTGCCGGGGCCAAGGCCTGTGCCTCCCCACACAAGACTGGCGACACTGCCAAGGGGACCTGCGATGTCCTGGGAGGGGATGGTCAACTGGAGGCCCCTCCTGTGATAGACATGGTCCTTAAGGAGACCCAGCCTCAGATGGTAGGGCCTTGCATGGGGGGAAATTCGGGCTCGGCGCCAAGCACCGAACCCGAATCCGCCCCTATGCAAGGTCCTCCTCAAATGGCTGAGGGCTCCGAGGCAGTAAAAGGAGGGGAGGGATCTCCTCCGACAGGTGCCCCTACGACAACCAGGACCTTCTCCATTTCGGAGAGGGACCTGGCTGAGGCCGGTCCATCTGGCCTGGGGGCTTCTGCCGGCGGAGGTGAGAAGCGGGTTCATTCCCCGGATGCACAGCCTGATTTTGATTGGGGGGTGGTCGATGACCTCCATGATAGTGATCACTTTCCCATTAAAATATCATTTTCAGGGCAACTGCCGCCTGAGAGACCACCTCGGTGGTGCTTGGCACGGGCGCGGTGGCCTGCATTTCAGGAAATGACTGAATTCTCTATCTCAGTCGAGGAGTTTAAGTCGGTAGATGAGGCCGTTGAGTTTTTCTCCGGCAACCTCATCGCCGTGGGCCTGACTACTATTCCTAGGACGTCTGGCCGTTTTGCACGCCGACCACTCCCATGGTGGTGGGCCGAGTGTGAGAGGGCCCTCAAACAGAAGCGTTAGGCCTACATGCGCTATAAACGCCGCCCGAACGATTTCACTGTCTGTGAATTTCGTCGGGCTAGGGCTAAGGCTAAGTTCTGGTATATTTCGAAGCACGCCCGCCGCTCTTCTTGGCGGGCATACGTGTCTTCACTTAACGGGAAGAGGCCTCAAGCTGAGGTGTGGAAGCGAGTCAAAAGGATTTGGGGCAAGTTCTCGCAGGACCTCCCTCCCGTTCTCCAGGAGAATGGGAACGCAAACTCGGACCCCGCGTCCGTGGCGGAATCCTTCGCGACCGCTTTTTCTGCATTCTCTAGCCGTGATGCTGCTCCGCCAGCATTCAATGCACGTCGTGATGTCGCGGAAGGCCGCCGGCTGGACTTTACCTCCAGAGGCGGAGAACCCTTCAACGACAAGTTTACTGTAAGCGAGTTGCGTTCCGCTCTCGCTTCGTGCGCGGACACCGCCCATGGTCTGGACGATGTCCCGTACGCCATGCTTCGACACCTGGGTAAGCGAGGCATGGCCTTTCTGTTAGATTTGTTCAACAGGATCTGGGTGTAAGGTCTTCTCCCAGACTCCTGGCGAATCGCTACTGTGCTTGCCTTTCGCAAACCGGGGAGAGATCACTCTTCTCCGACCGGTTTCCGCCTAATCTCTCTAACCTCTTGCGTGTGCAAGTTGATGGAAAAATTGGTAAATGTTAGATTAGCCTTTTTCCTGGACAGCGGAGGCCATCTGTCTTCCACACAGTGCGGCTTTCGCAAGTTCTACTCCACGTCGGATGCTCTGCTCCGACTGGAAAATGCCATCTGCGAGGCTTTCCTTCGTAGACAGAACTACGCCACGGTGTTTTTCGATCTGGAGAAGGCCTATGATACCGCATGGCGATACGGTATCATAGAGACTCTCCACACGATGTGGGCGAGGGGACGCCTCCCAATTTTTATATCTGAATTTTTGCGAGATCGACGATTCCGCGTACGGGTGGGGGGAGCACTCTCCGGCCCAAAGGAGCAGGAAGAGGGTGTCCCGCAGGGAAGTGTCCTCAGTGTCACACTCTTTGCCCTGAGCATCAACGGCATCACCTCGGTGCTGCCGGAAAATGTTCTCGCTACGCTCTACGTGGACGATCTTTCGATCTCTTTTGGCGCGGCCCAGATGCCAACTCTGGAGCGTCGACTCCAACAGGCATTGAACCGCGTCTCTCGCTATGCCGAAGCGCACAGGTTTCGGTTTTCTTTGGCCAAGACTAAGGTGGTGCACTTCTGCCGCCATCCACGGCTTTACCCCGACCCAGATTGGTTTCTTAAAGGGGTGCTCCTGGATGTGGTTGAGTCGCACCGTTTCCTTGGTCTTGTATTCGACCGACGCCTCACCTGGGAGGCTCATATTCGCAGCCTTAGGCTCTATTGTACCCGCGCCATGGACATTCTCCGTTCCGTGACGTTCAGCGCTTGGGCGCTGATAGGGCTACTGCCTTACTTTTTTATCAATCCTTTGTTCGCTCGAAGCTCGACTACGGATGCGAGTTTTATGCATCCGCAGCCAAGCGTTTATTGCGGAAGGTGGATTCGATCCACCACATCGGCCCTAGCCTTGCGACCGGTGCCTTCCGCACTTCCCCCATTGAGAGCCTGTTGGTCGATGCTGGGGAGATGCCACTCGCTCTGCGCCGCGTGCAGTGTATCACTCGACTGTACGCGCGAGCCTAGTGCCTCCCTCAGTTGCCAACAGCTCTCACTGCATCGGCAGCTGATCTCGATAGTGCCTATGCCGTCGAGAGACGCCAGTCATACCCTAAGCCTTTTGTGTTTAGGGCCAGGAAACTCCTTCGAGAGGTAGATATAGCTCTCGGGCCGGTGGCGCCCCTGGTTTTGCCCAGGACGCCACCCTGGAGGGTACCACATTTGGCTATTTGTCGCCACGTCTCTGCTCCCAAAGCTTGTACTGCGCCGGGAGTATTGCGTTCGACCTTTTTGGAGCACACATCGTGTCACGCTGGAACCGTGCCAGTGTATACGGATGGCTCCAAGTCCTAAGAGGGGGTCGGCTTCGACGCCGTATCCCCTCTGTTTGAAGTCAGCGGGGCTCTACCAGGCGCTGCGTCTGTCTTCACGGCCAAGCTGGTGGCAATACACCACTCGGTACGGGAGATTACGCGACGTGCCCGGTTTGGAGACCGGATTGTGATCTATAGCGACTCACAAAGCGCCCTGAGTGCCCTTGGGGCATTGAAATCTCCGCATCCCCTGGTTCGCGATATCTATGACGCCACGGTTTTGGCGAGCCGGGCAGATGTCGAGATTATCTTCTGCTGGGTTCCTGGAAATGTAGGAATTGCGGGGAATGAGCGCGCCGATGAGGACGCCAAAGAGTCCGCGAGGACTCTGCGACCGGACCAGCGTTTCGCTTTTCCTCACACTGACTACATGGCAGGAATACGGGCAGCTCTTCGGACTGCTTGGAAAAGAAGATAGGAGATAGTCGAAGGGAACTTAAAGTTGCGTGCCATTGCACCGCGACTGTTCCCATGGACCTATCCTCCAATGCCGTGGCGGCTTCAGGTTGCTTTCTGTCGTCTTCGAATCGGGCACACTCGTGTGACGCATCGCTACTTGATGGAGCGCTCGCATGCGCCCTATTGCAACGACTGCGTCGTCCCCCAGACTGTTCGGCATATTCTTGTCGAATGTAGAAGTCTGGGTGATCTTCGCGCACGATACCTGTCTCGGTACCGAGATGGGCGGGGTCGCTACCGCCTGTTTCTTGTACTCGGGACGAGTGCGTGCACCATGACTGGTGGACTTATTGACTTTTGGGGGGAGGCCGGCCTTCTCCCCTTTATTTAAGGTTCCTTTTTTTTGTTATTGTTTTGTTGGTAGGTTGCACTCTCCTGCACCGGGGTGAGGGGGACCTCTCCCCGTTGCCGGAGATTGCTTCGATTGTTAAGTTTTTCCAATTTATATCATTGTTAATTTTTCATATTTTTACTTTAAAGTAGCCTAGTTCTAGGCTGTCGTGTTTTTCGGCGACTTATGCCCAAGTGGGTAGTTGCCAGATGGGCTCCATAAAATTAAAAAAAAAATTGACCGCCCTGACATGGACGATGCATCCGATGTAGACACCCAGGATGCGTCTGCATTTCAAATGCAGATGCGATAGCTATCCCGAAAACCTCTCACAAAATAACACTGCCAACAACCCCTACACAAGAGAGGGTGGTGCTCCAACAGCTCTTCGCTGATATTTACAATTGCATCCTAGACATGGGCTACACTAGGCCCATGTATTTCCAACTCTTTCAACACCTCAAGGGACAGTTGAACAACACGCTGGCACATGAACTGAGGTAGAAGTGGAACCGTCTAATTGAAAGTTTAGACACCGACAAGAATCCGAAATCTTTCTGGGAAATAGTCAACAGACTAAAAAGGAACTCCTGTTCCCATGGCCCAACTGAAATTTCACACGAAGGTACTACGCCAACCAATCCCAGAGATAATGAGAGGCTGTTCCGTGGAGTCTGTAAAAACGTTTTCAAAATCTCCGATGCAGAGGAGGAAAACTTTGACCTAAGCTTCGAGGATCCGGTTCTTGAATACATGGAATCTCGTACCTCCACCGTCTACATGGAAACTCTCAAGAGGGGAATCCCATCACCAGTGCGGAATTATGGGAAGAAATCGCTTCATTTATATCTAAAGCCCCAGGCCTCAGCCAAATCACCATCAGGCACCTGAAAGAGGCACCCTAAAGATTTCGGACTAGGCTGTTGAACCTATTCTATTCGACCCTAGCGATGGAATATTTTTCAGATGGCCTGAAAACCTCGAAAATGATTTTCATCCCTAAGCCTGGGAAGCCAGTGAACCAGGTCGTGAATTTCAGACCTATTTCATTGATGGAGACCATTGGGAAGGTTTGTGAGAAAATTCTCAACAGCATATTATCAAAACACCTGTCAGAGCACTCTCTGTTGAATGAGGGACAGCACAGATTCAGAAGACACCGAAGCACGGAAACAGACATATCCCACATGCTTCAACATGCAGCGGCAGGGCGGGCTAGGGAGTGCTGGATCGACGACGTTTGCAGAGACGTAAAGAAGGCCTTCGATAAAGTTTGGATCGACGGCCTGAGGTACAAAATCTCACGACTAAAACTCATTCCCCATCCCCACCTTGAAAATATCCTCTGCAGCTACTTGACCAACAGGCGAACTGTCATTGCCTTCCAGCTCTTGTCCGGTGTCCCTCAGGGAGGATGCTTCAGCCCCACTCTCTACACCATCTTTACGAGAGACGTCCCCAAACCAACTGATGGGAGAACTCTCAACATCCAATATGCGAAAAATATTATCCAAATTGTTGTTCAGGGACAAATTCTGCGAGGATGATGACGAGAGCCACGACAGCAGAAACCGAAAGAATCTCCAGGTTCGAGGAAGGCTGGAAAATACAGACCAACGTATCAAAATTCTCAGCAACCGCAATAGGAAGACGTCGTTCCGTCTCTCTCAATCTAGAAAACTCTGAAATTGACTATTCACCGCACGTGTCAGTTCTCGGGCTACAAACTTTCCAGTAATGGCATGAACAGACACGTTAGCTCCAGGATTGGATACGCCAACACTGAACTCGACAAACTCCTCTGATTTAGAAACCTCAGCGCAACCAATAAAATGATTTGTACACCAGTTTAGTCAGATCGAAACTGGTGTATCCTGCTATTCCGCTCAACGCGGCGTCAAGGAAAAATATGACAAGACTCCAGAGAGCGCAAAATCGAGGCCTCCGGTTTATTAATAACGCTAAGTGGTATGAGTATCGGACCTCGAGTAGCCTCCATGAAGAAGCAGGTCTTGAACCACTAAACACATACCTCTATAATAAAGGTCGGGACATCTGGGCAAGATTAGAGGCCATTCTCCCTATGGAGACTGTAGCGACTCTAGAACCAGAGGCAGAGGAAGGTGTATACAAAAGATACCTCCCCAGTACCAGAATAACGCAACCTGTACCAAATTACAACTAAAAGAAAAGAAAAAGTGCCAAACAATAAAAAATTGGGATAAATTAGAATGACAATAACAAATACAAAATAATTAAAAGATCCCGCAATGGGACAACATTAACAAATACGAAAAAATAAACAAAATAACAGATGGAGATGGCCTTTTCACTGGGCACCCACACATATACATATCTGACTACCACTTCCCTCCTTTTCTCATTATTACCCTCCACCTTTTCTTCAAAACTCCTCCTCCCCATCTTGTTCATGTTTCTCTTTCAATATTCAAGATTTCTTTTCTTTCAACCTAATTCAGACTCTACCATTCTTCATCGGTAAAGGAGGAAAGAATACATAAAGACGCTCCGAAGATGATCGAATAGATCGAAAGCTCAGCAATTTAAATTTGGGTTTTACAAACGCATTCATTATAAAATAGATATGAACATAGGACAAGTTATCTACCATCTATAAGATGGACTAAAAAAGACAGTAAGAAAAATAGAAATTTGCCAAAGGAAATTGATCAAGGCAAAATATACCATGGTCTTTAATATATATATATATATATATATATATATATATATATATATATATATATATATATATATATATATATATATATATATATATATATATATATATATATATATATATATATATATATAATCGTCTACAAAGAATAGAGCGACTGTTTTTCTATTTCAAAATCTGAGGTTTCCCATATTAGTGTACCATAATCTATAGAAATAAACTACGTACGTGTAAAGGTTATACAAAATGAATTGAATAAACGAGTTATCTGAAGATACGAAATTTACTAGGAAAATTCAGGGGTCCAAAATGATCCGCACGACAGCGGAATAAAATTTCCTTAGGGAATATAACGAGACCAAATTATTAGTGGAAAACATTTGTGCAAGTTATAATTAAATACTATTTATTGTTGGAGCCTTTATTCCCTGAGATGATTTGACATCTCTCGCCACAGGAACGAACCAACTTTCCTACTCTTGTGCTGTAATCTTGTTTCATTCATCTCAAAGAGTTGCCAGAGTTTTTGAACTGTCTTTGGATTTTGAGCTTTAAACCTCACTCCGATTGTCCTCCAAACATTTTCAATAGGATCCAGGTTCGGACTCTGTGCAGCCCAATTAATATCAGGGATGTACTCGTAGTCCACAGAAGTCTTCGCCGACTTAGCCTTAGTGAGAATTTTAGGTTGGGCTAAAGAGGCTCGCAGATGTGGAAAAGTATGCTATCAAACTCTTCTCTTGTATACTTAGGACTTCAATAGGCTCCATGAGCGTACTAATGACCCAGTTTATTCTAACCTAATAACATACTAGACCGGAGGTTGGAAACCTATGGCTTGCGAGCCACATCTGGCTCTTTTTATGACTACATCTGTTTTAGGGGGATGATGAGATGATAAAGCACTATCTGTATCATGGAATGCCTCAATTCTCTTATCTAGGAGTATTTGATATCCTAAGAGATCAGTAACCATAGGAACAGACACAATTTTTGTATAAACATCAATTGAAATCAGCGAAGCCATCGAATTTCTTACTCTCACGAATGTGTATTTCATGAGCGAAAGGGTGTGTACCGTTGGTGATGGCTACCGAGCTCCTCCCACTCAGTAACTTAGGATTCTTGTGATTGGCTGACTTGTGCGTGAGTTACTGCTATTCAGATACAGTCAGTCGCTTCTCAGCAGTGTGAGTGAGTTGTGTAATCGCTGCTATCTTCGTGTTTTTTCACCAATCGCCTTCATTCATTGAATTCAAATAGTCAGTTAGCTAGTTTATGCAGATCAAACCCTTTTGACAAAGATGGTGAAAAGAAAAAGAGATGAGGAATACCGTACATTTGGGGACGAATAGACACAGGAATTCGCCTTTGTAGAAAGAGCAGGTACTGCAGTGTGTCTAAAATGCAATGATAAGATTTCATCGATGAAACGGTAAAATATAAAGCGGCACTTCGACACACGCTAGGCTACATTTGCATCGAAATATCCAGAAAGAGACAGCAGGAAGAAGGCATGTCAAGCGCTACTGCGCAGAGTGCAAACCAGGCAACAGCAACTCAGTCTATGGACCCGACAAGGTAACTGGAATTCGGCTAGCTTTGCTGGTTCTTTGGCGATAGTGAGGAACGGACAGCCATTCACAAATGCCGAGTATGCCAAAACAGTCATGATTGATGTAGCTAATGAATTTTTGATTACTTTTAAGATAAAGAAAAGATAATCAAATGAATAAAACGCATATCCCTGTCAGCAAAAACTGTTCCCGATCGTACCATCATTATGGCAAATCAAGTGGCGGAAACACAAGTAAAGGTCATAAATTCATCAGTGTGCACTAATGGTGCTCCGTTTTCGTCTGGAACGACAAAGGATTTGTAGCGCTTCTTTGTGAACAGGAAAATAGACTCATCCTAAGTTTTCATTGCTTTATGCTCGAACGTGTGGCAAGCATCTTGGTAAGGTGATGTCGCTGGTGATTTAGTGACAATTTCAGGTTGGGTTAAGGAGGCTCGCAGATGTGGAAAAGTATACTATCAAACTCGAGCTTTACAAGATCACCAGTTTAAAACACTGCTGGGTGAAGTTGGGGATAATTATCCCAGTCTGCTTATGCACAGCAAGGTGCGTTAGTTGTCAAGAGAGAATGTGCCCAGCCGTTTTACGGCTTGCCTAAGCGGAATCAGAATTTTCCTTGAAATGAAAGGCATCAAGCATCCTGAGCTACCTAAGGCTGAGTGGCACCTGGAGTTTTACTACCTCGTGGACATGACTGAACATCTGAATCAACTCAACGCGAAAATGCCAGGCATTGGAAATACACTCTTAACCCTTCAACAAGCAGTGTATGCATTTGAAAACAATCTGAAACTTCTTATCGGGGATATCGAAATAGGTCGTTTATTACCCTTTGAAAAACTGAGACAATTTAAAGATGCGTGGACAGCAAATGACCAAGCTCAACATTGTGACCTCCAGCAGCTAGCTGGGTTCAAAAGGTTCACATCTAATCTCCTGTAGTATTCAAAACACGCTTTCTAGAATTTCGTGACCGCACTCGTCTTTTTAAGTTAATCATTCATCCACACGAGTGTGTAGTGAACAAAGCCGACCTGAGTTACATCCCTAACGTCTACATAAGAGATTTTGAGGTAGAGGTTGCTGAGCTGAAAGCCTCAGTCATGCAGGTGAATAAATTCAGGTCGTTGAACGAATATTTGGAAGGACTTGCGCGTCAACGAGCAGAGCTGTTGAGTAAACACAAGTGGACAGAAATGAAAAAACTTCAATCCGAAGGCCAGCTGATTTTCAAAACCTGGAACGCGCTTCCGGTCGCATACCACATACTGCAGCGTGTGAGTATTGCCGTATTGACCATGTTTGGCTCTACATATGCATGCGAGCAGTCGTTCTCACATCTGACTGAAAAACATCAAGACCAACCTATGGTCACGTTTAACGGATGGAAGCCTCAATGCCTGTAGGAAGCTTAACCTGATCAAGTATCAACCAGACTACATAGCCGTAAGCAAAACCATGCTGCACCAAAAGTCACATTAGTCATATTGGTAAGAAGTAATGAATTTATTATTGGTTAGCTTCAGTATAACGTTATTTAAAAGAATAAATTCAGATAAATTTTATACTTTAATTTTTGGGGGTCTTACTTAAAAAGTGCAAGCATTTAGTTGTATTTAGTGTTACAAAAAATATTATATGGCTCTCACGGAAATACATTTAAAAATATTTGATTTTCATGGCTCTCTCAGCCATAAAGGTTCCCGACCCCTGTTTTAGACAATGAAACCTCCTCCGCCAAACTTTATACTCTTTTTGTTGTAAATGACATTTTTTTCTGCTCTTTGACGAACAAACTTCCTGCTATCAGATTCGAGCAAATTGAACATAGATTCATCAGTGATGAACTTATATCCATTGGCCATCCAACCATGTAACCTTCGGACTCATTAATCGAGTGCGGGCATGAAGATTGTCTTCCTCCAGGTGATGTGACCAAGACTTCTTTGAAAAATTGATTTAGAAAATCTCATTAGTGTTTCAAGAGACTGCTGCAGTCATCATGAAACGGTCCTTCTTTACAATTTTGGTAATTGGTCAGTATTCCCTTTTTGAGTTTTTCTTTATCTTTCCATTTCATTTACCAGCCTTGCATGGACATGTTTTGTCATAGGTTGGCATAATATTATGGAGTTCATATTTGAGCGCTTGGCAATCTCAACAATGACTTCAATTTAAAGATCATCATGCTGGCACTACTTTACGATCATCTCGCGGACTGAGAGAGGCGGGATAGGTTTCTTAGGCATAATACTTGAACGACATCTGGCAAGAGATTGAACCAAGTTGGTTGTTATGCAAATAATTTCGGTTTTCTTTACAAGAAACCTAAGCGTGTGGATCATTTAAGCCACTTCATTTTTTTTATAGAAAATTGCTGATACCTTTCATTCAATTTATTTACCCCATTTTGTTGAGCGAATTCAATATCATTTGTAAATCACTATTTAATGATAGATTTTGGTGTACAGCAAGCCTCGTTTTACCATATAATGCAATTATCCATTTACATAAAGCCTGTTCTGAAATTCCGAATAGTTTTCCATTGGTCCTCCGGGCATATCCGTGTAGGGAAATTGATATTCCTCCATCAAAACTGAGGCCTTGTTCGGTGACCGCAACGTCCTGGCATTTGGCGGCGTAACCCGATTACTTCCTCCCCCCCCTCTCTCCCCTCGCCTCGAGGATCACAAGAAAGGTCTCCCATAACCACATAATGCTCAAATCATATTTCATCTAAGAGTTTGTATTTAATTTCACTTCATTGACGAAATTAGAGGAGAGTCGACCAAAAGCCAGAAAGTGCCTTTAGGGCTAAGTGAAAGACGCTCGGATAAGAACCATTAGAGAGGGAAGCTTAATTCCGGAGACCTCATCCCCCCCTCCTTCACCTACCCCCAGTGGGGTGGCGAAGTATATATGCGGATAATTGTAGAAGAACGGGGAGATCAAGTTAGTCATCGAGACGACGAAGTCCGGCTAGAGGCGCGGCAACCAACGAAAGGGACATAGAAGAAGTTCATCCCAAGCCAGTTCCTGTTGGTCACACCGAAAATTAGCATCTTGTCTATGGAAGATCGAGTTAGCGATCGAGACTACGAAGTCCAGCTTGAGTGCCCGGCAACCCCTCGAAAGGAACACAGAAGAAGCTCATGCTGTGCCAGTTCCTGGTGGTCACACCGAAATTTAGGATAACTTGTATTGAGAAACAAGTTCAATCATCTCTCGTCAGAAAAACCCCTATCCCGGTTTACAAAAAAAAACCCAGAGATAGTCCTCGCCATTGAGGAATACCTCAAAGTGAGCTCCCTCAAACACTCCCCATTCGTCAAAGGATTCACTCATTTGCTCATCGCGCGTCAGTGCGAATCATTCCAAGATTAACCAGAAGATTGGAAGAAGCATACTTTCCCGGTCTCGTGGTTGAAATCATCTTTTAAGACAACGTACTTAACGCAATTGGTCAACCGCCCTGAAATCTCCTGTGGCTTTAAACCTATATCCGTGCCAGACAAACAGCTGGAGTGGCTGGGAATACGTTCACGCGCTTGGCTGCAAACAACATTCTTGCGTCTACATAAAAATTGAGGCCAAGGTCATCTCCAACAAGATTCCCTTGTGGTAATTTTTCAAGGTAAATAAATTCCATTATCTTTCTTTTGAAGGTCACTTAGCGTTCAATTTAAAGTGAGCTTTGGGTCAACCATGACAGTATATTTATTGGTGTAATTTAGTAAGTCTCACTTAAACCGGTTTAATTCATAACTGTGTAGTTTGTTTTGTTTGACTTCATTTTTGTTCAAGTTGTGATAAAAGTCTATTTTCTTAAAAGTATTTAATTCAATCCTTGAAACGCTTAGCATGGCACTAGAAACCCTAAAATATTAAAAATAACGTAATAATGAATACAAATTTCACTCCTACAAAAAACTTAATCAAGGAGTTTTTGAAGTACATAACAAACCTATACCTACGTATACCACCACTCGGTCCTTGCAATACCACGACATAAATATTTGGTGTCAGGTAGTGGTGATTACCCCGAAAAATCGACGCGAAATACCTTCGTTTAATCTGATCCAGGAAGGCGTGGTGGGAGTAGTTTGTTGGTTTCTCACAAGATGGCGTTACTTCGAATGAGAAGTGGGCGAGTGACATCACACAGAATTTTGAGTAGGCGTAAGAGAATCAAAATTGAGACGCCGATGAGGCAGTTGGTGTTCGGACGTTGATGACCTTGAAAAGGTTTTCTTCAGACGAGGGTGGAATATGTTTGTGTTTTTTTAGCGATTTGGTCTCGCTTATCGTTTTTCTTTTGGGTGAGAAATCTATCTAGTTTGGGGTTGTCAAACTCCGATAGAGCAAGATCAATTGAAGATCTTTGGTACTCGAACTGTGTCGAGAGTACTTGTAAATTAGATCACTTGACAATTCTTGGTACTCGAACTTGCCGAGGATACTTAGACCAATCTGGCATTCCCAAAGAAAAGTAAAGTCTTTCTTAACTTGCAGGGAAACTCTATCACGAACAAGTTCTTCTCTATCTCTTGACGAAAACGAAAAGAAACCTCGTTTTATCCTGTCGACCTGTTTTATACGTGAATTACTCTAGCAAGGTAATGGGAGGTGGAGGGGACTCGCAAGGTGAGACCCAAGGGTGGTCTTCCTTTTATGCGTCTGTTCTTTCTCTTCCTCGACATTTTGAAATTAAAGAAACCGGATCCATATTGATCCGACAGAAGTGGGGTATCAATTCTTCCGTACTTTCGCGTCGTGGAGCTCTGGGGATAGCGTAATACGAGATCGACAGTTTGCATTTTTGAATGGATTGTTTATAAGTACACCCTCGAAGGGCCTGCCTTTTGGGCTGAGGTCAGGAATAACTGTCTCCTAAATTTACCCTTTTTCTCATTCTTGTATGTTACCGGAGACCGGTTGGAGGGGCTCAGAGAAGCCCAGGTGGGCTTTGTTTTTCCTTCATTATTTCTCTTCGCCATGAGGAAGAACTCGATATATATATACACTCGCAATTACTTAACTGGTATATCTCTACAGTCTGTCTATAAATTTATGGTTAATTGTCGGTGATTAGCCTGCTAAAGTTATTAACTAATTTTTGGCGGAGTGCTATTCAAATTAGCAGAAAGTGTTGGGATAAGGGTGAGTTAGGCAGCGCGCTACTTGTTCCAGGTTGCCTAAGTACCTTAAGCATATCGGTGAGTTTTTAGACGAACAGGCAGAGGTAAAATGGAATCGTTCGACAGATTCCACCAACAAGCCCAAGCTTTGAGACTAAGAGGGACGAGGAGACAAACGAGAGCAAGCCGAAAGGGAAGTAGAGAAAGAAAAGTAGAAAGGGAAGCGGAAAGAGAAAAGGCGCAAGCGGAGAGGGGAGCGACAAGAGAAGAGAAGAGAAGCGAGCAGAAAGGGAAGCCGAACAAAGAAAATTACAAAGGGAAGCAGAAGAAAGAAAATTAGAAAGGGAAGCAGAAGAGAGAGAGAACGAGTACGCGCTCATGAAAGAGAAATGAACAATGATCTGGCGGAAGCCAATTCCATAGGATCCTGAGCTGCGGCTACACAGATAGCTGCAATGAAACTCCCAGCTTATAAAGAAAACGAATACCTGTGTTCGTACCTGACACACTTTGAGAAGATATTCGAGTTGAATCATTGGAACATAGAGACATAGGGGATCGCCAGATTAGTGCCTTTGCTTAGTACCCCGCTTCGTGATGTATTCATCTCATTACCTTCCGAGGCTTCCGTGGACTACATCACGTGCAAACACGAGCCACTGGCTGCCGTAAACCTAAACCCCGAAGAGTATCAGATGAAGTTTAGGCAGGTCAGAATTCAGTCATGTCAAACATACAGGCAATTTGGATTTATCCTCAGGAGGCACCTCCAATTCTGGCTAGAGTAAGAACAAGTGGGGAATGAATTCGACTCCCTCGCCGACTTCATGCTGAGGGAGTAATTACTATGCACCCTCCCCCCAAAGATACGCGCCTTCGTCAAGGACAGGCGAGCCACTTCATTCAAGGACTGCGTGGAAGAAGCAGATCTGCACGCTTCCAACCATAGGTTATACCCTTGAGAGGTCATAAGGAACCAGCCCTTGTCTTCCAAGAAAGGTGGGTATCCCCAGAAACCCTTTTTTCCAAAGAAGGGGGAGTATCCCTAGAAACCCCCACAAAATAACTCCAGAAACCCCAGAAACCCGATAACCTACTTTAATTGTGGCACCCCAGGTCACATTAGTTATAATTGCCCCCCAAATTCTAGGTTTAAGTCGCCATCGAGTCAGCAGATACATAACCTCGCTGCAATGCTTGACCAAGAACAACCCCCTAATCCCGCGTCTTCTTTGACCACATTGAATTTCCCTGACCAACAGGTGAACCTTGTGTTCAACAAAAATTCTCCCGAAGAATTAAAGTTCAAGCCTGGGCCCGTAAATGGTCGCCGAGTCTCAACCTTGTTACGCGATACGGGGTGCACCTGTATCGTAGTGTCAAATAAATTGCTTCCCCCTGTCAGCCCCCAGCACCAAAAGCTCGTGGTCGTCCAGGATTTCCTGGGTAGAAGAAAAAAGAATATAGATGAAAAGAGAACTAGCACAAACGGTAAGAAAAGAGAGAAAAGAACAAGAAAGAATGCTCGCACATGAAAGGGCATCGAGAAAGGGTCAAATGGTAGAAGCGGATAATGAGTATCCACTACCCGCAGTATTCTTCCTACAGAACGAAACGTCCACAGAGTTACAATTAAAACCCCAAGTCGCCGTCAGAGCCACGCCCATTAACGATCCCGTAAAGAACAATTTTCCCGACCCCATTAGATCGAATCCAAACCCGATCTCCTAGTTTAGCTTGGTAAAGGATGACGATGGGACTTCTATTCCCATCAGTCATGCAACCATGTAACAGGCCGCCCTAGCCATAATGGGGAGATTAAAGTTAGTCAGTTGCCAAAAAAAGGTAGTACAAGTAAATTGGAATTCCATTACCAGTTTTTGACATACTTGGGTAGACCCAATAACCAGAACGGCCGACTCATGCGCTGTAAAGTATTGATCCTCGGGTACCATTTTATTAATAATTATATCAAAGCTGCCGATAAGGTAAAGCCACTGTATAACCCGAGTCGAAACCCCCATTGAAGGTTATTTCATCTCCCGTTAATCTTTAGACCATTCTTCAGTTTTTTGTGCTCGTGTATTGTGTATATATTTAAGGTCTCAAGGTTTAGAAATGTAAGGAATAGCTAGCTAGATACCACTTTTGAGCCAGGCTCCTTTTTTTCTTTCTTTGTGTAATCGAGGATTTGTTTTTGTTGTTTGTCTGTTAAATTGGATGTTGTGAAGCGTACCCCAGTGGGATCGCGAAGCCTATGTCGATCACCTGCCTTCGTACGCGCGCGCGTTTGCTCCCAAGTTCAAAGAAACTTAAGTTAATAAGAGGGTTGACCAGACCTAACCGTAAGAATCAGTATTATGGTCTAAGACATGTAAATTTGTGTTTGTCGATGATCTTTATTTGTAATTGTTTCGCATTGGAGTCCCCCCCATTAACCTTTTCGAAGGGAGGAATGTAGGGAAATCGATATCCCACCCTCAAAACTAATACCATGTTCGGTAATCGCAACGTCCTGGCATTTGGCAGCGTAACCCGATTACTTATCCCCCCCCCCCTTTCTCTCTCCCCTCGCCTTGAGGATCACCAGAAAGGTCTCCCATAACCACATAATGCTCAAATGATCAAGTCTCTGGTCCGATGAGCCTAACATTGGTTAAACCGACAATATTTCCCCTAAGAGTTGGTATTTAATTTCACTTCATTGACGAAATTAGAAGAGAGTCGACCAAAAGCCAGAAGGTGCCTTTAGGGCTAAGTGAAAGACGCTCCGAGAACAACCGTTAGAGAGGGAAGCTTAATTCCGAAGACCTCATCCCCCCCTCCTTCACCTACCCCCAGTGGGGTGGTGAAGTATATATGCGGATAATTGTAGAAGAACGAGGAAATGGAGTTAGTCATCGAGACGACTAAGTCCGGCTAGAGGCGCAGCAACCAACGAAAAGGACATAGAAGAAGCTCATCCTCAGCCAGTTCCTGGTGGTCACACCGAAAATTAGCATCTTGTCTCAGAAAGATCGAGTTAGCGATCGAGACTACGAATTCCAGCTAGAGTGCCCGGCAACCCCTCGAAAAGAACACAGAAGAAGGTCATGTTGAGCTAGTTCCTGGTGGTCACACCGAAATATAGGTTAGCTTGTATGGAGAAACAAGTTCAATCATCTCTCGTCAGAGAAACCCATATCCCGGTTTACAATAAAACCCAAAGATAGTCCTCGCCATTGAGGAATACCCCAAAGTGAACTCCCTCAAACACTCCCCATTCGTCAAAAGATTCACTCGTTTGCTTATCGCTCGTCAGTGCGAATCATTCCAATATTAACCAGAAGATTGGAAGGAGCATACTTTCCCGGTCCCGTGGTTGAAATCATCTTACCAATACAACGTACTTAACGCCGTCCATCACCCGCACCCATATCTCCTGTGGCTTTAAACCTATCCCCGCGCCAGACAAACAGCTGGAGTGGTTGGAAATACGTTCACGCGCCTGGCTGCAAACAACATTCTTGTGTCTACATAAAAATTGAGTCCAAGGTCATCTCCAACAAGATTTCCTTCTGGTCGTTTTTAAAAGTAAATAAATTCCATCATCTTTTTTTGAAGGTCAATTAGCATTCAATATTAAAGTGAGCTTTTGGTCAACTATTACTGTATTTTCAGTTGTGTAATTTAGTAAGTCTCACTTAAACCGGTTTAATTCATAACTGTGTAGTTTGTTTTGTTAGACTTCATTTTTTTTCAAATTGTGATAAGTCTATTTTCTTAGAAGTATTTAATTCAATCCTCGAAACGCTGAGCATGGCACTAGAAACCCTCAAATATTAAAAATAACGTAATAATGAATAAAAATAGCCCTCTTAGAGAAAACTTAATCAAGGAGTTTTTGAAGTACATAACAAACCTATACGTACATATACCACCATTCGGTCCTTGCAATACCACGACAACCCCAATTGTCTTATTTCCTTCCAACAACTCGTTAGGGCTAAGTATTATTGAGAATCAGTTAATTAGTCACATTTTCTTGTTTTTTCATTAAATTATTATCGTCTATTTGGATTCAAATATTTTCGTGTGTATAGAATCCAATATTAATCCCTGAGTTCCATCCACATTTTATTTCTATTCTTCTCCACTATCCGGTTCATTTTTTCGTTTTATTTGATTGCAGGTTGCCATCTTTTATTTCGTTATATTTTTAAATCAGACCCTGTGTATTTTAGGTAAAATATCTTCTCAGGTTATTCAGTGCTAACAACTGTTTTCGTTCTTTGTGTTCATTTTTATTTTTCTAATCGGAAAAGGGGAGGGGGGAGTATAATGGGAACACTCGCGCAGTTCCGTGAGGAAAAGTGACCGCGGTTTGTGTTAGGCCTATCGTTGTCCATAATCCCTCCTTCATCCCTAATCTCTGATACGGTCTCTTAAAAGGGATCTCTCTGTGTTGAATATATTTTTTGCCATGCACATAAATATTATGTATGTACGTACATTGCGCCTATATATTCATATACGAAGAACAACATTCTCAGGGCGAATACTAACTATTTCCAAGTCTATCCATGGAGTATAGTTTATGTCAAAGTACCCATCGCCCACGTTTCATGAATAGCTTTTTAGTCCTCCTCCCAACCCCCTCTTAATTTTCATATTTTTACACTTTCCTCTTATCCTCTCTTAATTTATGTCTATTTTAATAACCGATACTTTATTATGGTCCTTTTATCACCTAGTTATTATGATCTTTGTATCACCTGTTTTTAGGCTCATTCTAGCACTTAATTTTTATTATAATTGTATCAGCTAATTTTTATGAACCTTTCATCACCCAGTTATTATGATCCTTGTATAAACAAATTTTTAGGCTCATTGTATCATGTATTTCTTAGGTTCGTTGTATCACCTAATTATTTATGATCTTTGTATCACCTGATTTCTATGATACTTTTATCACAATATTCTTATAATGTTTTGGAAATTGAATAACTTGCAGCGATTTATATTGAGTTTGATCAAATTGATAGCATATTTAGCTCATATACATAGTTATTGCTCGACTGGGGCTCTGGATGACCTGCTCTCTCATAAGCCTTATGGAAAATGTCGACATAGTTAAAAAAAATCTCCTCGGGATGCGCAAAATTGGAATTATTTCACAGTACTTTTCCATTATTCAAATGATATTTGTTCATACTTCTGATTACCTTCCCCATATAGTGTCTTGCAAAAGTTCTGTTACACTCGATTTTCGATTGGTTTACATGTGTGATGGAGAAAGTTCCATCAAACAAACTTAAAGTTCTACTTTTCCAGCACGTGTCATTAAAACGTCCTTTCCATTGTGTGCAGGTGTGTCGGTATATCTATGCTGTCCTGTGCGTGGGCCATAAGTTTCGAAATCGCCAAGCGGCTCAGTGTCAGCCGGATGACCGTCCACAGAGTTGCCAGAGGCTTAAGAAGGGAACAGACCTCAAAGATCGACCCCATTCAGTACACATCAAGTTATCAACCGTTTGGCAGTGAGGAGGTCCGTCGTAAGTGCCCCTAAAGTCAAAATGTCTGCGCTCGCGAAAAAGAAGAACACTTCAGAGGCCACGGTGACCAGCGCCATCAAGGAGGAGGATGACAAGAGCTTGAGGTCGGTCCAAAGGCCTCTGCTCACCGACCGCGTGTAAGAGCAACGTAGGGAGCACTGTTGTTGCCTTCTCAAACAGTTGAAGAGTAATTTATTCGAATTATCCTTTTATTGCTGATGAAAAAGACCTTCACATTCTATCTGGTCATCAACAAGCTGAACGACCGCGTGGTATGATTTGACTAGGAGGTCTCCTAGGTCTGCTACGTGTCCAGGACCAAGCTATCGACCTCCATGATGATGCTCGACGTCGTGGCTCGAATGACAAGAAGAAGCTTTCGGTGTGGTTTGCCGCAGGTTACCGGTTTACCGCTGCAGATTACAGGGATATCTTGGTCATGAAGGTCCCTCTGGGTGAGAAAGATCAAGAAGTAGGCAGAGTATGTCTTTCAGCAGGACGGTCCCCCTGTCCACAAAGCCAAGACCGTGAAAGAGTGGTTGAGGTCCAACATGAACTTCTGGTCGAAGGAATTTTGACTGACACAGTCACCGATCTCAATTCCCTCGCCTCAGTTTATTGGCGCATATCCAGGGCAATGTCTGAAAGGTCCACCATAGCAACGGAGACGAGCTGAAGTCCGCTGCCAATAGCGTTTGGGCCAACATGAGGAAGGACTCATTTGCAATGTGTGCGCAGCTTTCAGATCATACATACCTAGAGGGCTCGCTTGCTATCGAGGACGGTCACATTGAACACTGATTGGTATTTCAAGTTAAACACATTTTTATATATTTAAACAATAAAAACGTGTCTAATTGCATCGAAACTATCATTATGTCTTTTGTTGCGAGTGTCATAATGAGTGTAACAAGACTTGCAATACTCGGTATACCAGAACTTTTGTGCTCAATCGCTTATCTTTGGATGTGATTTTATAAAAAATCAACTTAGAGCATAAGCTTCTAGTGTGATTTTTATAATCTTCCTAAGATTTTTAGTGGGACTTTCTTGTGGAACATAAAGTTGCCAGATTCTATTTGCTTGTTCGAGGACAGTCTCAGTCTAAACGCTTAATCGCTCACTGTGAACTGGTATAGGACATCTGTGGTAAAGGCTAAATTTGTTGGTAAGATAAGTAAAAACGAGTTTCTTGAAAAACTTCCACGAAAAAGTATATGCGCTTTTAAGGATAATTGGAGATTCTTCCTGTTCTTTTTTTAGCTCATTTCTCTCTGGCACTACAGAACCTGGTCACAGCAAGATCTGAGTTAGATTTAGCAGTAAATTATACTGAATCCTTGCTTGAGACTCAGTTAGGGGGGCAAAAAAGGAGCCAATTATCGGTTACAAGCCAGAACTCAACCATAGACCGCTGATAAGGCTAAGTACATATAGGTAGGGTTAGCAAGGGGAGTGCATATCACAGAAGTGAGGGGAGATAGAATTATGAAGGACAGAATGGCTCCTCCCAATTGTGGAGACTGGAAATTTATCCACAGGTGTAGTTCCAAAGAATATCCCCTCTCTTCGGATAGGAAGAACAACCACGAAACATTGACGCTCCGGAGCTATAATACCATTTAAAGTTGACTCCGAACAGAAAAAAAAGAAAAGACCACAAGAAGTTGTTCAACTAACATTTATGGATTTTAAAATTCCACTTATTAAATGTATCGAAACTCCATTGGGATTCACCTTAATAATCCTAGGAAACAATGATGTAAAACAACTATCTACTGCAGGAAGCATCACACTCAAAAAATTAGAATTTGAAGGTAGAATAGCCACACAGATCACGGCGATTAGAAGTGTTATATGCCGTAAGATGGAATCATCGGCGCAAGAACACACATGTCAGGAATTAAAATACTCAAAAAAGACAGCAATGGTTGAATATTTCAGTGGTGAAAAAATTTAAAAACCACACACGACTTCAAGGTAATATGTGAATCAATGTAAATTGCCTCTAATATTATGGAAAAGGGACTTCTCGCTTACAACATGAGAATCCCACGTGTCCACATTTAAGGGACATTTTCACTAGCAGACAAAGTTGCTTCAGTTGCTATGCCATGGCAGACGACACTACTCAAAACTGCTCCCTAAAAGATCTTATCATTTGTTCAGAAAACGCAACAAAAGGCCACCTGTGGCGCACTTGAAACAACACAACAAAATGATGTATTAATTGACATGAAAGACACAGGACTATGGCCATTATCTGTCTTAAAAGAACAGAAATCACGGAAAGAAACAAACGGAGGCACATATAAACAATTAAAACACCACAAGACACACACGTTTCACTGAAAAAATCACTTAACAAGAGCTCAAAACACAAATCAATTTAGATGGAACACTTAACGTGAAAATACTTGAATGGATATTTCACGCTCATTTAATGAACATTGTGAATCTATGAAAATACGCCTCACACTAAATTTCATTCTTTAAGAAAATGGTTTAAAACCAATGAAATTTTCCAAGGAGGTTGACGCATATTGAAAATTAACGTTACAGAGAATATGAATAAAGCACTAATTGAACAGGGCAAAGAAATAGTAAAGATAGTTGAATCAGAAGAAGTCACGAAGAGCGAAGACACTGGCAGAGAAAACACTTCTAAAGACACAGAACAAGAATGCACACGAATAACAACCAATAAAACAATAAAATCTAAATTCACTATCAAAATGAATCCATCATCTAAAGAAAAGTTGCCCAAAGCCCCCTCGCAGAAAACCAGCAAAGGGAGATCACAGGCGAAACATATAAAGAAGAGAAGAAGAAACACCGCAAACTCCTTTCACCCCTTAAGAGACTCCACGGGAAATGACTAAAAGAATAGAACTGAACAATTCGAATATGGAACTTAAGAAAGTAATGATACGACAAATAAAGACAAACGGATGGAGAGACAGGGAAACATATACGCAAAATTCTTTCGAATTATCGATCACACGTAATTTTAATATCAGTACATGGAAGGAACATAGACAATGAAGGAATAAAGATGCGGTTAGAATTATAATGTCCTTGCTAAGAATCCTTCGGGAGAAGCATTCGTTGGAATTTCATTAGCTATTAAGCAAAGATTTAAGTTCCAAACAATTAAAGATTGGAAGATGCATAATTAGCAATAGAACTTCAAATGGAATTAGGCAACCTCATAGTCGCAACGGGCCACCATTTATCAAGGTGCCCCAACTAACGGTACCGAATTTTATCGACTTAATTAACAATCGGGCACCGGTCATCTTAATAGGTGACTTAAGCGCCCATTGAGGGGCATGAAGGTATCTACAAACAAATTCAGAAAAAAAATGAATACACTCAATAGAGGAAATACTTTAAAGACCTGGACCCAAATTCCAAACATACCTACGAAGAGAATCTGCTACAAAAAAAGAGCATCTGCATGGGTAACTTCAATCTGCCCAGAAAACAATTATATGGAACCTGTAGAACTTCCTCGCAGTAACCACACTGCAACTCTAATGCATATCAACAAGCAACTTGTATAGTCTCTTCAAAGAAATGGAAAGCATATTATGGTTGAAATGGGATAAGTACAAAGATTTACATCAGGTTTACAACTTGCTCGGGGAGTTTACTTCAGAGCTTCTCAATGTGGAATGTGTAGGATTAGGGAAGAAATCAAAGGCAAGCTGAGAAGGCCAGCCCCAATAACCGGTACCCACCATCAAACAATTAAAATAGACAAAGAAAATGGGGGATAGAGCGAGGAGATTAGCAGAGCGGCAGAAAAAATAGGTAGATTCTGCCCGACGAGGAAACATTAAGTGGACTCAGGAGACAGAACAAAAATTAGTAGAACTAACTTGTAAGAAACAAAGAGAGAAATGAAATCACTCATCGAGAAAATAGATATTCAAGCATCCCCAAAGGAATATTGGAATCATGTTAATAGATTAAAGCCAAGGACAGGAAATGATAAAATTAGAATTAAAGACCAAAGAATAACAACATAGTAGATGAGGAAAAAATAGATATTTCGTTAATAGAAAACTGGAAAATTTTGTTTAAAATAAGCGAAGAAGAGAAGGGGAACTACGAGAATGAATTCGAAAATCGAATAGTAAAGGAAATAAATTAAGAAATAATTAAAGACACCCATTCCTCTATGCTGATATAGAAAGGAACCAACAAAGTAACAGATACTGTAATAACAGCAGGAAAAGTAAAAAACTGAGGGCCGAATATTCGATTCATATCTCTGCTGACTACCTACGGATAAAGCATTTTTACTTGTTTAGTAACGGACTTTGAGCACCGCCTACATAGAAAAGAGCTTATTCTGGAAGTCTTTTGGTGAATTTGGCTTCACCTTTCTAAAAGAGATAATACTATTTTACCGATGATTCATAATTCAATGAGGGTTTAAGCATTTCCCTGCTCCCGTCCATTGCCTTGGGTGAGAACCTGCTCGGATGTCTGCCATTCGTTGATTTCGTCTTAACTATTCCAGGCCACTTGGACTGGCATAATTAAGGGCTTATGTGAAAACTGGTTTGAGGATTAGCCCACAGCGGAAGCATAAGTCAGAACTGATCTCGAAACTGAGGCATAACTACGAGTCCTGGACGGAGGAGAGATCTTCATCGCCCGGGGGACCCGGCCATCATCATAGAGGGAAGTAACACCCGTCTTTATGTAGTTGGATGCAGTTATGGCGCAAGTACCCGAGATGGGGTGGCAAAACTTTAGCCGCCGTTGATTCAACCGCTACCTCATCAAGTCCACCATAATTTACCCCTCATGTGGTTCCCATTCGAGATCGATCCAATCCATCCATCACCCATCATCCTGGCAACACCAACTGGAAAATGGACGGGAGCGCTCTCACTGACTTTTTTAAACTTTTTCTCTAACCACTACCGCCTTTACCACCTACTCACATTATTTTTCAATCAC
This sequence comes from Ceratothoa steindachneri, assembly GCA_963969495.1. Lineage (NCBI taxonomy): Eukaryota > Metazoa > Arthropoda > Malacostraca > Isopoda > Cymothoidae > Ceratothoa > Ceratothoa steindachneri. Next base: position 155,729,651 of record OZ018327.1, on the reverse strand, counting down.
AAAATACAAAAATAATTATACATTGCTTACAGAGGACAAGAAGAAAGGAAAAGGACATAGTAGGGAACAAAGAAGACCATGGAGACCCTAACTAAGAGGGTCCCCCTCAGGACCATTCAAGGAGAAAAAGCCCCGGAAAAGAGGAAGCTGTTTGAAACCCTCTACCCCGAACACAAGGTGTCACTGGTAAAACTGATTAAAGTTTCATCAGGCTTTATTGCCATCTGTGCAGAGACCAGAGATGTGGACCGGCTCCTGTCTAAAGAACGAGCTACCACCCTGAAACGCATCGGACTCGAAGCAAAGACCCCCCCACCCCTCCCTACACACAAACAGAAAAATGGCAGGAACCGCAGTGTCATTTGCCGCAAAGTTGAGAGTTGGGTCGGTAAAAACTCGACCGAAGATTTGAAAGAAGAGATTATGAGGAGCAACCCGTGGGCGAAAGTCCGGGATGTAATCAAATTCCGTGAACACACAAACGTGTTCAAAATAACGTTCTCTACCACCACCATGGCCAGGAAAGCATCGACGGACGGGATCTTGGTCTTCAATATGAGAATCCCAGGAGAGAAAATCCAGCAAGAGAGATTTAATAGCATCCAAATGTGCTTTGTATGCTATAAACTAGACGATCACACAACTACGACATGCGGGGAAAAGAACAAATTATGGTGCAGTGAATGCGCCAGAGAAGGACACCGATTCGATAAGTGCGAGAGCACTAAGAAGAAATGTCTCAACAATAAAGGAGAACACAGGACCATGGCCCTGAACTGCCCAAAGTGCAAAGATATTATCAAAGGAAGGAAGAAGAAGAAGAGAAGAAAGCTAAGGAGGTGACCTACGCGATCGCCGCCAAGTAGAATGGAGAAATAAAGACTACACCTGCATAGATGAACATCACCGGAGACCTAAGTGCAAAAATTCTGATCTTCATTACTCACGCAAATGTGGCTAATGAAGTGAAGCCTGGCTGTCACAACCATGTCGTCATTGCAGTCTTAAAGGCAAATAATATCCCTTCAATGATCATGCCTGCAGACCCTGAATGCCCCAAGGTATTCAAAGAATCAGTCATAAAGAGCAACACTGTTAAATCTGGAATGGAGGAGATCATCGTAGCTCCCTCATTGGAAGAATCCGAAGAATACGATGAAGAAGAAGAAGAAAAAGCTGAAAATGAGGAGGAATCCTCCTCTTCAGACAACGACGAGGGCTCCTGCACCATAGCCGAGCTACGAAGAGTAGGTTCAACCCCCCCCCCCGCCGAAGAAGGAAAACCCTGGGCACAGTAAAACCGCCCAGCCAGCCGCCAAGAAGAAAAATAAAAATAAGAAAAAGCATAAGTAACGCACTGAACGTACTGAAGATACTTAAAATTAATACCAACGGCTGGACGACGAAAAGGATTCTTTACAGAAATATATTCCGAGAAATTTATGCAGAGATCATCTTAATTTCGGAACACGGGATCGACACGCGTAGTGCAGAAATGAAAATCTGGAACTACGATGTGTTGATCACGAATTATTTGCAGGAGCGGTTCGACGGTGCCGCTATTGCCATAAAGAAAGGAATTAAATACAAGCAAATAAGAAATCTAGAAGAATTCTACCTCGCGGATATCAACCGGATATCAACCGCCAAGGAGAGACGTGTTACCAATTCACACTTTCACTGGCCAATTAGGCAGAAGAGCCCCCATTATATTAATGGGGGATCTGAACACCAGATGCCAAGAATCCGGCATCTCCTAGCTCAAATTATAACGTAATCTTAATATTCCACTCTTTCTTTGTTTTTGTTTCATTAATTCTTCAAACAAATCCATTGCATTCATGCTATGTATTTTCAGATTTCATTTTTATAATATTCTTCTTGCCAATTCGTTTGTTTTTAAATTAAACCTTTTTGTTTCAAGCATATTAGATTCTAATAATATCCTTATGTATTTTAAAGCTGTATTTACTATAGCAATAACAGCTGTACAGTCTTCTATGTATTTGTCTGTTGTAATGACTAAATTATCAAAATCAGTAATAATGTCGGTATTCAGATAGACCGATATATAAATATACATATAGCCTCAGCCAAAATTATGGAACAGGTAGGAAAAAGTGAAGAATATGATTAAAACTCATTTATTTCATACTTAACATAATAAAAATACACAGTTTTACGTATATTCTATTATAATTAATATTTGATGTGTCCTCTATTTGCTTTTATAACCGCTTTTATGCGTTTTTGTATACTTAAGACTAAGTTAGCACATGTTCATCTGAGACAGCCGCGCTTTCTTTCTAACCATACATCCTTCGAGTCTAGCTTCTAAAAACCTTTTCACTGTGCGTCTTGATATATCTTTGTTTGTTGCTACCACACACTCATCAGCTGCATACATCGAAAGAGGTAGTTTTTTTTCTATTGGCCAGAGATGTCCTTTTCAGCAACCTCTCTTCCCTCTGAGTTGTACACCTTTTGTGACCTTGACCATCACCAGATTTGAAATAATTGTTTTCATTGTACCATTTAAGGGTGGTTTGGACTCCACCTTTCGAGCATTTTACTTTTCTTGCCATTTTGACTTGGGATAATCCCTATACCCCTAGCTATTCACTTCCTTAAAGAGAGGAAGTGATGAGGAGAAAAGAAAAAGTTATGGAAGAAAGAAAAGAGACAAGTAAGATTCCTAATTCAGTAGCAGCAACAATAAATGCAAATACACAAGCAGCGACATAAATATTAACGGCGCTAACAACATAAACATATTAATGTGTATATTTCATTCACACGTAATGAACATATCGCAACAAGGAACATTTGCAGCAACCCTGAGCACAATGATTCAATAGAATGTCTTCGAGCCGATGAATTTCCGAAAGGAAATAGACTTATTTTCTAAGTGTTTTCAACATTGAAATAACAGATCAAACAACAAAGACACTCACCAACCAAACATAATTAAGAGATGTATTCGAAACTATGAAATCAAAACAGAAGATATGGTCAAAACAAGAGAGTAAACGTAAAAACACAACAGGCTCAAATTCCTGCGACAAACTAGACCAGCCTCACCAACCAACACAATTATTAAGGGAAGAAAGAAAGCACATAAACAGTGGAAAAGAAAAATGGCAAAAAAGAAAGTACAGCTAAATTCGAACAACTCAACCACTATCCCTAAAAACAACTCTATACAAAAAACGACGAACAGGAAAGGAAGAAAACTAACAATATTAGAGGCAAATACAAACGGATGAAAAGATAAAGAAAAGATACATAGAAATATTTTCAGAGAGATCGATCAGGACGTAATTATAATCTATGAACATCGTGTCAAATCTAATCATAGAAAAGATTATGATAGGGAACTACTATACAATCGCCACTAACCATACCAATGAACATAACGACGGTGCAGCCATAGCAATATAAAGATGAAAAAATTGCAGAACGTTACAGGGACTAACCGAATCCTAGCTCTCAATCGATATAAAAAAGGAATTAACTAATATAGTAGTTGACACAGGTTACCAACCACACCGATGTCCTAATATTCCGATAACAAACTTCGGAAAACTTTTTAACAACAGAAACGCAATCATATTCATGCGAGACTTAAACGTAAGATGCTCCGAAACCGGTTACATAAGCAACAACAGACCAGCAACTGGCCTACAAACCTTAATAGAACGACCCATAGTAAAACGACTGGGACCAAACTTCTCGAAACTATGTATATTACAAGCTTTACTCTGTAGTAACAATTTAGCAACACTACTTACTGTAAACCAACAACAGATTCAGATTCTTACGAAAAAATGAAAGGCAAATCAGAAATTCGATTGGGTAAATACAACGAAGCTAAGTTAGCAGAGCTCGACGAAGAACTAGACAGAATAAGAACACCAGATAACGAAGCTATTCCCAGAAGAGTAAAAAGCAATACAATTCTTTAAATGGAGCCCAAGTATGAGACATTAAAAATCTTGAATTGGAATATTAAACAGACATCCAAAGGAAGGGATAGTAAGGAAATGTTATTTAAACCGTTGAAAGAAAAAGGAGAATCACTGAGAAATATTGCCGAAAAAAAAGGAATATTACGACGAAGTTGAACGAATACTAGCTACCCAAAACAAGAAAAAATAAAGATAAAAGACAGTAGGAAATACATTAGAAGTTGAATGCCAAATCAAAAGGATATTCGAAGAAAATGGAAAAGAGTATTAAACCTAAGCAAAGGGGAAAATGAATGTTTTATATAGACTGATAATCAAATAGTCAAATCACAAAAACAAACAAATTAAATGAACATACATACTCCATCACGGCGTTGCAAAGGAGAGAAACAGCAACGAGGGAAATGACGCAACAATTACCATTGAAGAGCTACTGGATACCATCCGAAAGTTTGAGGTACTCGTACTAAGCAGCAGGAAAGTGCTACCTCATTAGGAATAACTACATATAAGCCTCTATATACTAACGAGTGTGCTTACTGCCTACTACAATACAGGATATTACCCAGAGAAACGAAAGATAGCACAAATTATATTTATTCCGAAACCTGGAAAACCACCGTCTGATTTCGAAAGATACCGGTCAATTTCCCTTCTCGAATTTAGCGGGAAAGTATACGAAAAAAATATTATCGAAGATTGAATGAATATCTAAAAGAAAATAGTGTATTGAAAAACGAAGTTTGGCCTTAGAAAAAAATAACGTAGATGGCTCTCGAGGGCATTAAGGAGAAAATAATAGGTTGTTAACAAAGTTCTCACACAGCTTTTATTGACACTGGTTTACAATGAAACAATGCGGCAAAATAAATATATCAATGAACAATGTAATTGCCCTTATTTTCGAGCACCTGCTTCCAACGACAGGATAAATCTTGAATGCTTTTGTTGTAAAATTAAACTGGTTTGCTATCAAAGAAGTCTATAACTTCAGTTTTCTCTTCCTCATTTGCGAACGTTTTCCATTCAAGAAGTTCTGCAATGCCCAAAATATATGGTAATATTTTGGCACCAGGTATAGTGAATACGATGGGTGAGGGAGAAATTCACATTCCAGATCTAGCAGTTTTTCGCAGGTATGATTTTTGCTGGGTGGTTAAGCGTTATCATGAAAAAACGACATCAGGCAATTCTTTTCGTTTCGACGCAATTTCATCTGCCACCTGTTGCAGTTGTTGACTGTATAATTGAGCTTCGATAGACTGATTATGTTTCAACATCTCTCAGTCAAACACATCTTTCACATCCCACCTCACACAAACCATAATCTCCTTTTAATGTCGGTCAGCTTTTGCCTGAGTTTGTGTAGGTGCACCTTTGTCTGTTGAGCTTTTTTTTGGCATGCCATGTTTGAGTGTAGACACGCTATCTCATCTGCAGTCTCCACTTAGTTCAGCCAATCAAAACGGAATTTCTTGGACAGTAGTGTTATGCAGATGTGTATGCGGCGCTGACGGTAGAAGTTGGTTATTTTACGAAGAATCCATACGTCTACTTTGGTGACTTTGTCTGTTTTCTCTAAGTGATAAAAAATGGCTGTATGGCTGACGCTAAACTTTTCAGCAAGCTCTCGTGATATCAGATGTGGATCAGCTTTTACACAGGCGCACATACGGTCATTGTCAATAAGTGAGGGTCAATCGCTTATTGTCTGATCTTGGAGATCGAATTGGCCACGCTATGCGACGACTTATTGTATCTTCTCCAAAGGCTTGTTTGATACGACGTTGTGATTGGCCAGCGTTTAGGCCGGACTTGTAATCTTACATTAAAAGAGTCCATTGCTATTTACAAGAGTCATTTGATGGGTAATTTTTTAACCTTTAGATATCCTAAAGAGTGTCCGACTAATTACTGTGTAGTGGCCAATGCTATCCTAGGAATCACTTGAAAGTGTATAGTCACTAGTCAACCTAGGTTCTAGCTCACTGTGCATATTCAAGGGAAGCCTAGCAAAGACTAAGTCACTACACATTAACTAGCCGTATATCCTGTGTAAATATATAAATAAATAAACCTTATGATAAATCTATAAATAAGTAAAATTTTAAAAGAAGGTTTTGCGAGAACTTTGTTTCCAACCTTTTAATAGGTAAGTCTAAAAGAGAAAGAGCTAACAAGGATATATTATGCAGCGTCGTATCTATGGGATTTAACCAAATATGTCAAAGGGTTAAACAATACAAGATTCTGAGCCTTGAATAAAAAACAAAATGGAGGGGATCCTTTGAGACTAGGATGTGGAAAGGTACGCATATATAGACACGGGAAATTACCAAGGAGAATAAAATTATGCTGGAGGCTTGCCTCCCCCAAGGGGGGGTGTCTAAGCCCGATGTTACATTCGGTTTACATATTAAGTATCCCTTTACCTAGGAATGAAGACTTTATAAACATACAGTTTGCTGATGATGTAACACAATTCCTCTCAGCCCCTTCAGAAACGCACAAATGTTGGCTAGGATAACGGCTACAGAATAAGGAGCTTAAATGGCTACGAAAAGAATAGAAGATCTACAGTAACAAAAACAAATTCAAGATAATGCCGATGTATCGCAAAAATTTAGAGATATTTATTTCTACGGCGAGTGATAGAGTACAGAAGGCGAAATACTAGGCCTAACAATTTTTTCCAATGACCACAGGAATGCGTAACCGAAAGAATACATAGAGGGAAGGGTGGACTAAGACTACCTTTTAGACTAATATCCCTCAATTGAAAAAATAAGAAGATATACCAGGCTATGAAACAAGCATCTCGAGACTAGCTAGCAGATGCAATCAATGTACACAATCTCGAGACAAATACTTTTGAGAATGCACTGAATATAATATGAAACAGTTTTAATAATCAACGATACCAGACGAGTAGAAAGACGTAAAAATAAAGATCGTAATAATGAAGTAAACATAAAACGCTTAAATAAAATCAAAGAAAAAAGAGCAAAGAAAACTATAGAAAAATCATAGGAACAAATTGGAGAAGAACTTACCAACCACACAACACGAAGAGCAGGATGGAAACAGCATCAACTGTTCCTGAGCTCCCCACCAAAAGCGGATCAAACTGAAGAGGAGATATACAATTGAAACCTAACTCCGACTAGCTGAGTGAAATTATAAGATCTCCAAAATACGAGCTAAGGCTACCGAATCAAGAACAATTACCGATTTTGAAATTATACCATATTCAAGACATGAAAATGAGATAAATAGAATATAAGTATACAAAACGAGAACGAAGGAACCCTAATAAAAAAATCAAACAAATAAAAAGGATTTAATAAATAAAAAGCAACAGATAGAACAAATAGAATGAAATAAACAATACAAAACATGAAGCGAAAAAGATATTAGTGCTTGAAAATAAGTTCCAAATAACCCTAATAAAAAAATAAAGAAAACTGCAACAAATGTTAACAACGGTTTGAACTTACCGCACATAAACACCAAAGAAAACACAAAATCCAACATAAGCATTTGAGTTTAGGAGATCTTCACATCTAGACGCATTTTGGCTTCTTTTTTCTATGATATTTGCCTCATTTCTGCCAAAATATTACCACTTAATCATATGTATTCTAATATCGGATATCCAATATGTGCTTATTTATTTGCCTTTTTTTTTAACAAGCGCAGGTGGCAACATATTTCGTTAGATGATTCGAAATTATGCTGAAAAGGCATTTTTTTTTGTTGCCATGGAAGTTGTTTTATTTTTCTGCCGAATGTTCTACTTTGAGTTCGATTCTTCCAAATGTAATTTATTGAAAACTAAATTATTGCCCAATATTTTGCAAATCTTTAGCATTCTATAACATTCTTGTGCTGTTCTGGAAGAATAAGAAAGTTTCTTTTCTCTTTTCCTTATAAATATATATTGTCGAAATATATCAGCCCTTGAGAGATTCCTGGATGCTGGGAATTTATATGTTTTTCAAATCCATACTTATGGGTTTTGCTTCGGGTTACCATTTTATTTATTATTATTATGTATTTTTATTATCTATAGAAGCTGTAAATACTATTACAATACAGAATTTAACAGAATTATTGCTGTGACCTAACTCATACATTTTTTACACATATTATATAATTTTTTGCCTATAAAATTTCAAAAAGAACAATTTCTTTTATATTTATGCAAGTCTACATTTAACTCACACAAATAATATGATGAATATAATATGTCAAAGCGAATTTAATCATGGTAACAGAATCGGGCGAAGACTTTAAAAAAAACACCAAATGGGAAAAATAGAAGTGTTAGGAAGTGATTGCATATCTGTAATATCTGTAGTATCTGTAATATCTGTAATATCTGTAGTATCTGTAGTATCTGTAGTATCTGTAATATCTGTAATATCTATACACAATGTTAAAATGACCATTTTGAACTGTGGAAAAAGTGTGAAATAAAAAAAGGAAACTTTCTTATATATATATTTTGACCCATACTTGTGGTAGTCACAATCTAGTATGCGTCTATCAAGAGCCATGGAATTGGGAGGGCGTGTAGCCCTCAGGTGCCAGGGAATGTTAAGGAGTCGGTCTCTTACTGGCCCTCGCGCGCACAAAAGTGTCGGTCCTTTGGATCGACCATAGCCGACTGACTCATTATCATCACCCTCAAGCCATACAAGATAACGGAGCCTGTATTAACCCTACGATCTGGCCCCGCCCCTGGCCTTCCTCTTGTTTATCGTTGTTGTCTGTAATGCACGGGCCAAAGTGTCTTCTAGAAATTTGCGCCTAGAATGTGGAATGATCTGCCGGCTGCAATACGCTCCTTCCTCTTTCTCTGTCTCAGTGCCTTCAAGTGTGCTTTGAAGTCCCATTTATTCTTTTGAATCTTTCCTAGGGTGGTATGGACGCCCCCTACCAAGGCCCAGGACCATGATTTCCTCATAAAATAATTTTTCATTATTATCATTATTTGGAGTGGAGATTGTGATGATTGCTATCAACTTGGGATTAATCAATAAATCAATCTTAATCTTTCCTTATTTATACCGAAGTTTTCATATTTTTATTCAGTTTACTGATATTTTGGGAGGAAAAATTGTCCTTTGAATAAAAGGGTTTGTTTCTTTCTCTCTCTCTCTCTCTCTCTCTCTCTCTCTCTCTCTCTCTCTCTCTCTCTCTCTCTCTCTCGCTCTCTATATCCCCTCTCTCTCTCTTACTTGCGGATTCCATCAAATTTATGGTGGAACGTTTACATCTTGAACCCTGATCACGTTCCGTGAATTGGCCACATCTTTTCCTTTACAACACACAGTCACCTCCTCCAATTTGTTTAATAAGGTGTTGTGGAGACGTTATTGAGCTCCATTGACGCCCATTGTCGTTTCTGGAATCTGAAGGTTGTCAACATCGCGAGATTTAATTCAACTCTCCGAAATTCTCATTATATTAAAACCTTCTTTTCGCAATCTCAATTTAATTAATTCAATTTAATTCTTCGATTCTTATATTGAGACGTCTACGATATTATTTTAGGTTATTCCATATAGTTCCCATTTGTTACCTCAGACATAGAGAGAATAAATAAGTATACTTTCTTTTGTCCATTATTTCGGTCACCCACACATCCGACCAAATGATCAATCAACATTTGCATCTATATAAATTTCTGCCTCACATTCATATATCGAATCTAAACTGAATAAAAACATTGCTGGTTGTAGGCGGAATCGTGTACTGTTAAAAAGGGAATTTAAAAAAAATAATAATAATAGTGCTAATCTGGTGACTGCCTCCAAGGTCACAAGACGCCGTAATTACTTTGCAACATAAAGCTAGATTTAAAAAATCAATAAAACCACTGTACCCCCCAAAACAACAAACAAAAACAACTCCCGGCACAGGAGCGCGCGACCAACATCAAAGAATGTCATATAAAATGGAGGAATCAGAGTTCTCCAAGAGGTCTATGTGCAAGAACTCGACCCAAGTACAAGGGACAAACGGTAGCGACCCCGCTCGTCCTGGTACTTGGTCAAGTAACGTATGCAAAGATCATCCAAACTGGAACATTCAATCAAAATGGGGCTAACGGTTTGGGTGGAAAGGCCTAGAAAGGGGTTCAATGGGGAAAAAAGCAACCGACGAAATGGAAGAAGAGGCTATTGGTGCTATTTCAGCGAAAACACCACATCCGTGTTGTAGGTGAATCGTCACTCCCCCGTTCTTCCTCAGTGGAGACACGGGACGGTAACCGCAAGAACATCCGGGCCAGGCAACGTGAGTCCTACTCCTACCCCAGTGGGGTGACGAGGTATAAATAACAAAGACTTTGAAAAACGGGGTAGAATACGTGAGTCTCAAGGCTACGAAGTCTCCGGATTGAGGCCGGGCTACCAGGACTGGACAGGTAGAATACGAGAGTCGCCAGGCGACGAAGTCCCCGGATTGAGGCCGGGCTACCAAGGCTGGAAAGGTAGAATACGTAAGTCACCAGACTACGAAGTCCCCTGCAAGAGAGGCAGGGTTACCAAGAGGGCTAAGAAGCAGCTCATCCTCAAGCTAGTCCCCGGTTATCAAAAGTAACGCTAAGTTAACTTGTTCCAGTTCAACTTACTCTCGTCAGAGAGACTCCTCATATCCTGGTGCATCCTAAAGCCCAGGGATATTCCTCGCCCTTGAGGAATTACGAAAGGAAGAGTAAAAAGGTTCCAATTCGAGCATGTTAACCAGTGGCCACACCAAACTCATAAGTCAACTTTGTTGAGGAACCAAGTTCAACATATTCTCGTCAGAGAACCCCCCCTCCTTTCTATCCTGGTACATACCAAAACACCGAGATAGGACTCGCCCTTGGGGAAGACTGGAACTAAGAAGAAGCTCATCCTCAAACTAATTCCTGGTTACCAAACCTACCTTTAAGTTAACTTGTTCAAGTTCAACTTATTCTCGTCAGAGAAACTCCCCTCCTATATCCTCGCCCTTGAAGAAGCCCCCCCTCCCCCCGAGTACAGTCCTCGCCCATGAGGAATTACGTAACGAAGGAAAAAAAGCTCTCCCTCGAGCCCATTACCCGGTGGTCACACCAAACTCTAAGTTAACTTAGTTTAAGAACCAAGTTCCACTTACTCTCGCCAGTAAGTGGAGTTTAAATACCTTGGTTGCTCTGGAAGCGGGTTTGAGTTTGACCTTGAACTCAATGAGCCCCAGACACCACAGGAATCTGGTAGGTCCTTTGACGCGTGCTTCGACCAGATTGTTGGAGGTGGTCGATATCACAAGGGACTTTGGCGAGTGTAGCAGATGGGGGTCCACCCGGTGCCTCTTAAAGCACCCTTATTGCTCTCGCCCTTGAAGACCCCCATTAAATACCGTGTGGACCCCCATCTGCTACACTCGCCAAAGTCCCTTGTGATCTCGACCACCTCCAACAATCTGGTCGAAGCACGTGTCAAAGGACCTACCAGATTCCTGTGGTGTCTGGGGCTCATTGAGTTCAAGGTCAAACTCAAACCCGCTTCCAGAGCAACCAAAGTATTTAAACTCCAGTAGAGACAATTAGCCTATTTCTTGTATATTGAAGTGAGTATCGAATTTAGCTAATATTAGAGGGTCAAGTTAATTGGAGTCATTTTTGTGTATTTTAATATTCGTAATATTTCTGGGGTTCATGTTTTGTTTTTGTGTAGTACATAAATTGTTAAATTCAAAATATAAGTTTATTTTGGGAATTCCTGTGCGTTTCTCTATATCCTTATGTGTTTGAAGCGGCTCTTCCTTAAAACAACAAAATTAGCACTCTTAGAACAAAGCCTACTTTACAAAGAAGTATATCACGACCACAAGGTATTATACGACACGTGTCTTTCCCGCTTCCAGGGAGTTGTCAAGTGCTAGGTTTAAGTGATGAAATAAAGTCTGCTTCCAAACTTTCAGGATTTTTAAAGCATCTGAAAGCGGTCGAATCACCCTCAAAATTCCTTTCAGGAACTTGTCCAAAGGACTTATGTAGATAAAGATATAGGATGAGAACAAGCTGGTTATTTAGATATTTGTGAAAGAAAGTAAAAATAGTTAAAGTTATCTAAAAATATCCTAAACATTTCTTCTAAAAATCTGGAAATCGCCTCAAATATCGTAAATCTTGGAATAGTATCAAAGAAGAGCTTTGAACAAGAGTAAAGCAAATAAAAGAGTTACTAAAAAAGGGCTATTGAGTGCCTGGCTCTAAAAAGGAAGTCAAAGTAATTTCTTTTATAGATATTTCTCTAAAGATAAAAAGCTCAGAGCACTTTAGGCGATTAGAAGACTGCTGTTTACTTGTTAAATGGGAAGAGCAAAAAATAAGGGCAACTAATCCGATCGATTCGATCAATCAGGATATTTAATCCTACCCCTAGGTGAGGGAAAGTGTGGTTAGTCCACTTGGGTTAGGATTGCAAGACGAAAGTGAATATAAAACTTAAAAAAGAGTTGAATGTATACACAAACCGAAAATAAACACAAAAACATACTTTGTATCACTAAATAAATTGCAAATATCACAAACAATGACAAAGCAAATACAACCATAACACCAAGTGGAATTAAAAATAAAATGAAAGCTTGAACGCCATCATAACTTCAATACAACCGACCAATAACAACAAAAAGCTAAAAACAATGACAACGATAAACCTCATCACAGGCGCGTTGCATCCCTTTCCAAACCTTCTACGCGTTTTTTTCTTTTCACTACTATTTTTTTCTTTCTTTCTACCCCATACATGTTGTATCCCTACTCACACGCATACCTAATCACAATACTTGCATTGAATTGTTTGAAGAAGTTTGTCTCTGCCATTTCAAGAAAATATGAAACATTATTCGGCAAAAGAGAAAAAAAATGACAATCACACGATCCCTCTCCTTAAATGAGTTTTTTTAAAATAAAAAGTCTATGGTAATGCAACTTATATACCTGGGTTATGGACAATGTAAACAAAGAAAACTTCAAAGAAGTGGAAAAGCTAAACTGGATACTCACGTATCATGCTAAAAAAACACCTTGTTAAGTTGATTAAACACTTGCAACGCACACAATAAACAAACATTTAGAATGCTGCGTCTCCCTCAAGGACGAATTTTACTTAAAATAGACCTTATTGCCGCAATTCTCAACTGCACACGAGCAAATTACACACAGGTAAATTGAGACGATGATAGCCCCGCTTAGCTTAGGCTATTTCCCCGCCCAAAATATAGGCAAACTAGCTAAATTTTTGACGTGAGATAGCCTTTGATCTTACCAACTTATCTTAACCTATTTCTTACCAAACCTTCCTATTTCTTCCTGAATGGAGCGGTTCGCTAAAAAGGCGTAACACAGGCGAATAACCTGCGCAAAGTTCAGCTTAGAAGAGGCAAACAATGTCATTTCAACCCTGAGCTTTGAACTCGACAGCATGTAAAATCCTTGCCACAATAAACACATTTATTGCACCCATATTGGCCTGAACTATTTAATTTTAGAATAGTGTCAGACTTAGGACAGTTATATGTGTCTTTTATAACACTGTGAGCAACCAAAAGTGCCACTGTAGACTCACAATTGCACAAAACTTTGGTAAATGAGCGTTCGAGATTGAGATCGCACTCTTTTTCACAGGCCACATTGAACAAATTAGGACGAATATAATTACTTTGAACCCAAGTGTCCGTATAAAATTCACTGTGGGTCTCGGCCTACCTGCCTTGTGATTGGTCAAAAAATGATGTCATGCCACATCGCTGAGGTCGTGCATGCGTCGCTGGGTCGCTGGCGGTTGACCCAAGTCTGATGAGGAAGAAAAAAATATTGTACAGACGGTGTAAAGAGCTCTTTAAACTTATAAGAATGTAACACTGCATTGATGAACTTAATTTCGTGAGGATTGTACCAAAACGGGTATTCCTATGTAATTTGATGAACTGAATAACATTTCTTCTATATATTTTGGTGATTAGAAGGCTCTAAAACCATCGGAATGACGGAGCTATCGTCGTTTCATATTACCTACATACAAATATCACAAACATTTACTTTTATAATTATCCAAATAGATCAAATGTAGAATATCAACAAAGACGAGAGGCAAACCTCGGAAACAACTGCAGTTCGAAAAATTGATTAGATAACCAAAAATACCCCAAAATACTCAGTTTTCTATACCAATTACATTTTTCAACGTTTGTTTTCTCTTGTCATGCTCTCAGATCTCTTTAAGGATCAAATTATGAAGGGAAAATTGTTGTGGTAGATAAGAGATTTAAAAGTTGAGTGATAAAGTTTTACTCAGGTGATGAGGGCCATTTTGCACTCACCGCTAGGCTTCTGCTCTTTACATATTGTTAGAAACTTCGAGGAGTTTCCTTGCTAATCCTCACTACACTTGCTTTTGAAGTGTCTCTTTTCTTTAAATTGTAAATAATTTTAACTGTTATTTTTGGGTTTGTTCTAATTACATTTGATATTGATTAATTGATTCGCCTTTGTACTCCAATATTTTGTAGATATTCTAAAACGTTCAATTTATGAACCCGTTTCCTAGCCGATGCCCTAACTTTTTTGCATCTTCCCTGCAATTCCCCTCATTTTATAGGGCAGGGTATTGAAATCAATTATCTGAAAAGGGGAAAATATATTACAGTAGTCAAAATTAAATAAATAGAATACAATTTAAACGCCTAATGTCTTCTCTCTAAAATAATACTTTGAAACTTGAACTTCAACATGAGAATGGAAACCTAATCATAAAAAATAATTCTTAGTATTATTAATATTATAGAAAACTAGAGAAACAAATGTATATGTAATAGGTTATAAATAAATCATGGTCTTTACTATATTTCTCCAGTAAAGTAGTTTTAATCATTATAAACAAAGCTCTCCCTCCTATCGTTTAAGTAACCAGTGCATACCTTTCTTAAAGAATTAATTCATTTGGTTTCAATTATATAGTGTATATGATTCACTGCCCTTTTCTACATATCTTCATATATGTAGAATAAACTTGGTTATTATTTGATGTAGTAATCAGTCAAATAAGTGGTAATAGCATGGCGTAAAGTTCGGTTCCTATGGAGGATGAGGGAAAATTGGCAATATTTTTTCCTTGGCTCTGCCTTCTGTGGACATGCATTGTAATTAGGGGGCAAGGACACTCTTGTATTTGATTAGTGAATTAAATAATTAGAAACAAGCAAAGAACCAAAGATCCACTCGATGCAAGCTCATAAAAGAAGGAAGGGAAGGCAAGTCAGAAGGGAAAGGATAGGTTAAGAAAGCGAGGGAATAATAAATAATTCATTTGAGAAATATTATTGCTGGAAAGCCATGTTTTAAAGTAATATTTATCGATTCTGTTCTTAAATATATTTACTATATTGCTTTAGATCAGGGTTTCCCAACCTCTTTTGACCAATGGCCCACTTTGAATCCAGAATTTTCCTGTGGCCCATGAAATATTATGGTCCCCAAAATACTTCAATTTTACATATGCATAATATATTCAATGCAGATATCAGTCATGTCTATTTATTGCGCATACACAATTCCGCAAGCATCAAAAATAATTTGCATCTCCAATGAAACAATCATTTATAACTATTAAACATTTTCACATTTTTTTCTAATATAATAAAAAAACAAAAAGCTTTCACTGGCGAATAAAAAAAAATAATTAAACGACTGTATCTACCTACCATAACAGTAGCACCATCAATTGCACAGCATATGATGTTACATATTGGGATATTTTTTCTTTCAAATAGTCCAATACTTCTTTAAATATTGTTTCTCCTATTTTATTAATCCTAAGACTGCTAGAAAAAAGTATTCCTACTGTGAGTTCACTTTTATCGTCCAAAAACCTAACATACGCCACAACAATGGCTTAATTATTAGGTAACGCAAAATTCCTTACTCGTAACTGTGCAACTATTTGATTTTCAATATTCTCTGCCTTTTCATCGATGTGTCTTGATAATGTATTTTTGCTTAACTGAAATGAATCAGTAACTTCTTAGGAACTCTGTTGCATAACAGTAGAAACCGACACAGATATTGAGGGCAAAATCAAATCTTCACAAACAGTATGAGGTTTTCCAGTTTTTGCTATTAGCTTGGAAATTTCATAAGATTCGATGAAACCTTTGTCTAATTTATTCTGATACCTGCGGAAGGAAGAATTAACAGTGTTGTGTCTATGGAAATCATCTTGAAGTTTTTGGAAATAATCTAATGATTTGTCTTTCTTTTACTAGGGCTTACTCTCAATATGATATTTAAGTTTACGTGAGCGCATACTATCGTTAGAAAGTTCTGTCATACATATGAGAATATTGGCTTTGTTATATTTCTTGGAGACTGTATAGAGCCGTATGCGAAAAAATATCTTTAGTATTGTCGGCATGGTATCTTCTTATTAGCCAGGGGTAGGGTGAGGAGGGCGAACACCGATCGAATCCTCTGGTACGATAACTATTTCAAATTGCCCGCCGCCACTCACCACCAACACAGCATCCATCCTCAGTGAACAACACACGAGCAACAGATTTTTGCCATTATGACGTCTGTGTTTACCGGGTAAGAAAATTGATTTTTCGGATCTCTGTTTTTATTTTTCACGGTTGTCATATAGTGTCTCACGTCGGTGAATATGGCGTCATTGCTTTGAGTTTAGTTTCATTACGATATTTAGCTATATTGACATGTTAGCAAGTGAAATGAAGTGCATCCTTTCGAAGTGGCCACCATGGCATTGTTGTAAAAAGAAATGGTGGTGCGAGAGAACATCGACCGCCAACATGTTGGGGAACACCGATGCGTGAAATTTTGAAAATACGATATACTTTGAAATACTTGGAAAAACATAACCAAAAGTAACTAATTATGTATATTAGCATGAAAATAAATGGTGGGGGTGAACTAGTGACTTTAAATGAAATGGAACAGTGTTAAGTGTTTATTTGTGTAAGGAATTAACTGCCTAGGTACAGCTTAATAGTCAGTTTCTTTTTCTTGTTCTTTGTGGCAATTGATGTTTTTCTTTTTGTAAATTGAGTTGTGTGATCCGGACTACTTGGCCTTACGAGTTAAGGTTAAAGTCCGCCGTTTACCTGTCTATATACGTGCGCGCGTGTGCTTACAATGTCAATAAGTCTTAGTTTAGCATGATGGCTGACTACTGTATTTTCACGGTAACAGTCGGACTTGGAATTGCATTTCAAGACGTGTGTTTTTTTTTTGTACTTGAGTTCTCCTCCCCTGCCCCCATTGCCTTCTTTAGAAGGAAGGAAATGTGAAGAAATAAATATCACGACGACAAACAGACGCTAGTTTGTTTATACAGCGTCA
This sequence comes from Ceratothoa steindachneri, assembly GCA_963969495.1. Taxonomy (NCBI): domain Eukaryota; kingdom Metazoa; phylum Arthropoda; class Malacostraca; order Isopoda; family Cymothoidae; genus Ceratothoa; species Ceratothoa steindachneri. Next base: position 155,712,284 of record OZ018327.1, on the reverse strand, counting down.
ACGGTTACGTTCCATATGGTCCGATACTTTACCCCCTCCCCTTTGCCACGCTGCCCCGAAGATCCTCGAGCGTCGCTCGCAAAGAAGGATTCCACTCAGCAGATTTCGTAGTCTGTTAATATAAACATAGGAGGGTGGGATAGCCTTTAGAATAAAAATCTATGAACAGGCTCACTGTCCCCTCCGATTGTTTATGTCTATTTTCGTCAGATAGACGAAGTTTCACTTCTCTGTACATAAACTAGAAGTGCGAATGGTCACAACGTTGAAAATTTATGCCCTAGGAGAAAGGCTTAAAAGGGGGGCCGTCGTCTTCCCTCTCCTACTCCCAGGGCATAATCGACGTATATATAGTTCGATCTGGAGAAATGAAAGGAGAATCGGAGTAGCAATCGAGAGAGGAGCAGTCCCTGAGTAAAACAGGGAATCGGGAATAGAGTGGAACCGAGCGGGATTTTTCTGCCTGGGGCTGTTCCTTTGGTCGCCTAGAAGATTAGACCAGTGGTATTGAGACCCACTCTCATACCAATCTCGTTCAGAGAAACCCCCTATCTCAATTTTTCTGAATAAAAACAGAGATAACCCTCACCATTGAGGAATACCAATGTGAATACCCATTCTAGAAATGATTCACCTCTTGGTCAAGTCTCATCATCAAGAAGCCCGCAAGTGTAACACATGGATTGGAATAACCCGTACCTCCATAATCCCCTTGCTTATATCTTTAAGTCAAGAAGCATCGCCACGCGCTCCCCTCCTACCTCGGGCTTAGCATCAGCTGTTCTTCCCGAATAGCCTAAACAAGCATCTCTTTCTCCCAGAGAGACGTTCAGCTGTTTTACGAGTCAGTCTCACGTCCGCGAGAAAAGCTCCAGCCAAACGCATCTCGAATTATCGCAATGAAGAGGTTATCGTTCAAGGTTATCCAACTCCAGACTCTCTCTTAGTTAGAGGTAAAAGGAATCCAAAACTTATTCATGTTCGTTCGTTATCATTCCTTGCTAAAGTGAATTTTGGCGTTAACCATCGCGTAGTACTCATTGGTAGTATTAATTTTTATTTAGATCCACTTATTATAACATTAGTATATTTAAAGTTTTTAATATTTCATTTTTTATGTAATTAAAAGTATATTTTTGCCCTAGTTGGTTAATTAGATCCTCGAAAGGTTTCAAATGGCAATAGGTATATAATATTACGAATCCTCCCTGGTTAAAGAATCAAAATTAAAAGTAAAGCAGTCTTAGAGAAAAGTGGAACGGAGTTATTCATGTACGGAGCAAACGTACATAAGTATTCGGCCGTATACCACGACATAACTATTATATAAGTGACTTAGTTTATTAGAATGACTCTAGGATTAATATTCAATTTGCAAAAAATATTTTTACCACCGTTTGTATTCGAGGCATGGCGGTCGATGTATCCCCACATCATTACGATTTTTAAAAAAAATGATTTAAACTACTAATAAGGGTTTAAATACTGTAAAAATACAGTAATATATAGCTAATTGCTAATATGAAATACACACGACTAATAATTCTTAAACTAAAAACAAGAAATTGTTTTTTTTTTTGGGGGGGGGGTTCAACTTTATATTTTTGCAGCCAAAATTGATCAATTATAATTCCTTATCAGGACTAGCATAATCTGGCACATATATTTATTTTTTGTTTTGTTTTATCTCAGTTTTCAATTATTTTTCAGGTTGGGGACTTCGTTCGTGTTGAGATGAAGCTGGAAGAAGGAAGGAACATGGGCACATTAGTGTGCTATGTTGCCCAGGTTTGGCCATCATGGAAGATGGGAATTTTAATCTTTCTTTCCTCCGCATGAAGTCGGCTTTCTCAAAGGACACCTTTACCTTCCCTACCATCTTGGACGAAGCGTCTGTCAAACCAGGACAATGTGAGGGTGTCCTGGTAACCACCAAGGGTGCCACCAAGAGGTAGGCTGACCTGGTTAAGGTGTGCCTCCCCTCTGATTGACTTCAGCATGCACTTCTGAGCAGGTAGTAGCCTACAGGCTAAGGTATTTATTTGTATATAGTTTTATGTCTTGAATTCCCTCTATTGACTCAAATATACTTTAAGGTGTCTTACCTTCGCTCTCTGGTTCAAATAGTTGTTAATAATTCATAGAATCTCATAAAAATTCAAAAAATGATTTTTATCTGCTAGAGTTAATTTTGTTTTGTCAAATAAATGTTATTTTTTTATATGCTTATCTTTCATTTCATCACTTATTAATGATCAAAGGGGGGGGGGGCTAGGGTTATTATATATGTTGATTTCAGGCAAAAAAACATTGTTTTTTGTTTTATGAGCTTCAAAAATAAGGGTCGATGTTCCCCCACACCCCGGTCAGTGTTCCCCTGCGGTTTGGGAACATCGACTGAGGTCCCCAAAATTTTGAACTACCAAAAATAACACTTATTTTCTGAGTTGAGGATTTATGAGTATATCATAGGTGGGCCATGTTGTGATAGGTGAACCATGTTGTGAAGTTTGTTCTGGGCACAGTTTGCACTTGCTCAGGTACAAAATGGATTTTTTTATGCAGGTTTTTCTACTAATAGGTCAGTGTTTCCACACTCCACCCTAGTATGTGAGGAAAAAATAAATTGATAACTACTTAGAATCTAAATACAGATTGACTTAATAAAATTACGCAATGAACTGCCTATTTTAAGTAACAATTACTCCGAAATGACTAAAATGATTTATAGAAGTAATAAACTTAATGAAACAAATACACAAAACTATCAAGGAAAAATATTCTGTGTGCTACCTGCGTACCACACAGGCAACATAATGGAAGTTAAATTTTTACATTAAAAATTTAATTCATCCAATAATATTTTTGTATTAACCAATTATTTTCAATTTACGTTTTATGCCCGCTTTGGTATAGAAGCAGAGCCTATTGCTGAACTTACGGCACGCCACTGAAAACTATGGATAATTAACAATTTGTTATACAAGATAACTATAACTAACTTTAGAGCTTAATAAAACAGTTGAAAAACAAGTTGCTGACCTAATATAATAAGAAAACAGTGTAGAACAGTTATAACTGTAATAAAAAAGATTGCTACATGAGTGCTAGCTAGGGAGTGCAATCCATGTTATCAACTATGCAGTAATAACTAGAAAATTTTCTTTTTACAGTCAAAGAAAACGGCATTAATATCGGCTGACTAATAAAAAATCATTAAATACTAAGTAATTAGTAAACCACCATAATATAAATATATTTTAATTATATAGATGGATTTAATTTCATTAATCCAAAGACTAGGAGTTAATAAAAGTTTTATGTACCACTTAATGAGCTGTGGACCAAATATTAGCCTAGCCATATGGCCGCCTAAAAATTCTAAAATTTCTGTAGCCACGGCTCATTTTGGCCATGTGGCCACAGGTTGGGAGCCGCTTTTTTAGACGACCTCGCTACGCACGCCATTCCAAGAATGTTATTTTTTAAGAAAAGAAAGTTTTGTTTTATTGCACTGGTAAATCTTTTGTATACTGAAACCGTTATTTCTAGTTGCATTCTGTTATTTACAGAATTTAAAATATTGAGTCAGAATTTATATTAGTAAATCTGTTTAGTAGTTTAAATAGTTCTATATTCATGAATTATTTCGGTATGCAACATTCAAGGCTTACCAACATTTCAATGTTTTTCTGCATGTATCAAAACCATTATTGAATCGCATACTCCAAATGAGGTCTTACAAGCGCTTTTTTTGGCAACCATATTGGTATTTTTTTAAAGCTAGTGTTTTTTTTGTTGTTTTTTAGAGTATTTGTCTCTTATTTTGCCAACCACGATAGCTATTTTTTTTGTTTACTTCTGTGTTTTTTCTGCGTTTGACTAGGCGACGATAATAAATGTATCGGTTTCGATTCTCGACACTATTTCTGGTTTTCCAAATTTCATACAATCGATTACATTCTTTTATGCACTTTCTAATTTTTCCATGGCACCAGGTTTGGTGCCATGGAAAAGATCTAGATTTCTAGCGCACGGTTTCGTTATTTATATTGAAAGATGGACGGTGGAAATCATTATACATTATCTGTCTCTTTTCACCCAATATAATTTCAACCATTATTACATGTTTTAAGCCGAATTAAACAGAATGAAATTGCAGGTATAAAGTTCAAGGTGAGATGAGAGCTCGCGTGAACATTTTTAGGAATAATTAGATTGAATCGAATTATATTATGATCACTGTTGCCAAGGGTTTAGTCTACGTGGATCCTCTCAACTAATTTATCTTCATTTATCAAAATTAAGGCTAAAATATTCTGTTGGCGAGTCGGCTCGTCTACTTTTATCTACAAGAAGTTAACATTTATGATGTCTAGAAGTCGATTTCCCGCATTAATGCAGTTTCATTTAGAGACTCTAGATTCAGAAAATTAAAATCATAACATATAACTGAGAGTATCAACACCACTTACAATTTGGTGGCCTCGACCCGCGGATTTTCCTCCCCCCGACAATTACCTTCACAGATTCTTTTTAACTAACGCTGACATCAACGAATAATCAACACATGTATTTCCATACACTTTCTATGTTTTATACTGATAATATGGCATCATTTCATTTTTTGTTTTCATAAAATATGTTCTGCCTTATGTGTGTGTTTCACTTTTCACCATCACTGATGGAAGGTTATACCAAAAGGATTTTTTAAAAAAGCATAGGCATTAATACAGCTTTTAAAATGGCGTAAGCATTACTACAGTTATCTCTAAACAGCTTTCAACAAATGTCTAGCAATTTTATCAACAATATTAATTTGTTAACAAACCCCCAAAATGAGAAAAACCAAATCAAATATTTGCAGGAAATAAATTTGACATGAAAATAGAAATTATAGGAATTGTAGGAGAGAAAGCTTTGATAGTAATAGTTGCTACCACCTACATTGTTATGGATGAATAATGAAATTGTGAGTGAGAGACTTGTTTTTGAGAATTGAGCTCTCATGACATCCAATGAATGGAAGAGATAATACTTTCCGCTAATTCGTACCACAAAAAAGTCCTTCACAATCTCTAAGCAAGGGATGAATAAGAACTCGCAAGAGTGATTCAATATAAGGTAAAGGCAGAAAGGATTAACTACACAAGACTTAAGACATAATATCTTGAACATGAATCTAGACTAAGATGTACAGACATTGTTCTTTTCAACTATTAAGTGACATTGGTTTGATCTTTTCGTCAAATCGCCATAGCGTTCTTCCCAATTAGGAATACCTTACACTAAACCTTACTTATGAAATTGCAGCAAATACAACTCGGCAATACTTGAAGATGTGGTATTAAACAAGAGAATTTAGATATAATATTTACATTTGAATAATGATCGTGGGAGACGGAGAATCAGTCATCGCTAATGTATGTCTGTTTCTCAACAGTGATCAGATAATCGTCTCGAAGGCGGATCCACGACACCTAGAAGATCAATTAATAAATAATTAAGCCAAAAAATGGTTTATCCTACTCGTCAGCATCCTTTAAATGCTCAATATTCATTGATTGATCCCAAGAATTCGAAACTAATGCAAGCCAAGGAGGGTAAGGAACTAAATAAGGAAAGTCGGAGAAGGTAGAAAAGAGAGAAGAATAAGGGAAAAGGCGTATAAAAAAGGCACCAGGAGACAGGAATTGTAGCAAATAGGGCCAACTCGAAATTTATCCTGGTGCCGGGAACAATCCGTAAAGAGAAGCATTAAAACTCAGAATTACCGACGGAAAAAAATGTTGTGGCTCACATGAGGATTAAGGATACAACGACCAATGCTTTTATGCTAACTGTTCGCTTCGATCTACCAACCTCCTCGTTGATTTTTAAAATGTCAAAGAGCATCTTATAAAGACTTGTAATTTGTATCCGATCCAGTGGAGATTTATTTGACTTACAAGTGAACTATCGTCAGGGGTAGAGGCAGTTTTCTTGTTTAAATTCAGTAAATTGATTTATTTATACATTTATAATGCAAATTTCTCTCCTTTTTTATAAAAAGAGTTCTGTTTTTAGAGGGTTAAATATCCTTCCGAAAAGAAAGCAATGATTAATGAGGCAAAGCTGGGTCGAGAAACATCATATAGAGCTTATATAATTGCTATAATTTATAGAATTGAATAATTGGTAAAACATTTTAGATAAATATACATGAATATTTTCCCTTCAAAATATATAGTGTATATTTATTTGTATTTAGATAAATATTTGTCTTGGAAAAAAAGGGTAGTGGGACTGTACTCTAAAGTGGTACTTCTATTCCCTACCCAGCCAGAAGAGAGAGTACATTCTGCCCCTTCCTCCAAAGATTTACAAAAAGAAGCCAGCGGCTATTAAAAATTATATTTATAATAAATTATCATTTTGCAGGAGATTCCGATAAGGAACTTTAGTCGCATTTGGAACGGTGCTTTAATATTGTTCTTCAACGAAGAAATTGTCCTGAACAAATTGAGTTGAAATATGAGATAAAAAAAATTCCCTATCGCCCGAGATGCCATACTACATAGTGTAGGTTGATTATTATTATTATTTATGAAATGAAATCAGATTTAGGAGAGTTGCGAACTCTCCCTATCATAAAATATTATATAATATTATATAATATTTAATATATAATAACATCATATAATATACTTACAATGAGTAAACGTTTCACTACGCGCACCCGGCAGTTTACGCTCATGCGTGAATGACTGTTAGTTATGAGCTAACAACGTTGAGGCTGCAGGAACAAATCGAACGTCTTATAGATACAGATTTTATTAGTTTGAAGTGAAAGTGGTGTACATACCAAGTAACATGGCTCAAAATATTCCACCTCCCACCTTACCCGGCTTTTAATGAGCCTACCTGAATATTTTTGCTGAATGATCATCAAATTAAATGAACAGTAGTTCTAATATCCGAGAGTATTTCCGAGAAGAAGACTAAACAAAGATACAGTCTAGGATATCCATCGCAACTTACCCAAGTAAATTGAGCTTGGTTAATAGAAGAAAAGGAAAACCATGGTGTTGCAAGTGAATGGAGCCACGTTACAAATAGAGTGCCACTAAGTGCAACAATAAAATAGGTTTTGGTACTATGAAAATTAGAACAATAAATTTATAATGAATGATCTAAATAACATTTAAAAAATGCATTATTAATGTATCCGATCAATCCATCTATCATTGTCATAATTCAAATAAAGTGGCATGCTTTGGCGATGTCCTCCTTGCACAGTAAGAAGTCTAAATTTATGCTTTCGAGTGCCTGTACTGCGTAGGAACTTGTTTCCGAAGGCTTCCATGCAGCCTTCAGGAGCCAAAATTTAGAGATGGTGAAGTTTTCCACGGCAGCGCATTTTAACCTCAACTTTAGTTATTACTCTTTTCCTTGCACAGTAAGAAATCTAAATTTATGCTTTCGAGTGCCTGTACTGCGTAGGAACTTGTTTCCGAAGGCTTACATGCAGCCTTCAGGAGCCAAAATTTAGAGATGGTGAAGTTTTCCACGGCAGCGCATTTTAACCTCAACTTTAGTTATTACTCTTTTCATTACTTTTGTCAACTTTACATTTAATTACGTCAAAATGGAGTAGAGTTTGGCGCGCATTGAGGAACATACTGATATTGTGACCAGTAATGTGGCATATTTATGATTTAACCAGTGGAATAGAGTGTGTTCCTTAAGGTAACAGAAGGGAGATATATTAAAAGACACAACTGATTCAGAAGCAACTTTATTATACAAGGAATGATTTCACTTGCAGTAATTCGGTGGACATTGGCGTGATCCTAAAACCCTTCTTGTATCACTTCTGTCTGTTCCACAAATTATTAAAGAGAGAGGAAATTATGTTTCTACGGCGGCACAATATTTTCAGGGCAACGACAAATGCAAAGATTTCACTAAAGAACAAAATTGTGTTGCATTTATACTGGCACTTGTTCTTACCTAATTTGTGTGTTTAATTCAAATCCTAAGTCAGATTTTCTCTATAAGTTACACACTTTTTGCAATGCAGTTTTTTTCATTTTAAGGTGAAATTTTGACATATTTCGCATAACAGGATGTTCTAAGTAATTTTTTGTCATACTATGCTGAAAGTAGGCTAGAAACAACTTATTAGACAAAGAATCTGTATTTTTTCTCAACAGCTTATGCATTGATCACAATGCGTACTATAATTTGAAATAAAGGCAAAAGATATCAAATTTACAACGAAAATATGCATTACTACAATCATATCTGAAGCCTGTATCAGTTTCGATGAAACAAAAAGCAGCTTAAATTTTCCATATTATGGCAAGAATTTACGCCTCCAGCTCTTGATGTTGAATAGGTCATTTGGTTCTGCCTAAGTAAAACGCTGAAGGACTGATATCAATTTCGCATAAGATGAGTCTTTAAAATCTGAGATTTTCTTTAAACTCCAGATTATATTTACTGCTTTAATATTTAGAGGAGGCATAACCATGAAAACTAGAGCTTACAGACAAACACTGATTTTAAATTTGTAATCAGCGTTGAAAAACTAATTAGGCCCAGTTGAAAAACCACATGAACCTGAAAATGAAAAAAAGGTTCCTTAATGTTATTTCTACAGTTCATTTTTGCACTCGAGGCCAAATTTTATTAGCATAAAAGAATCACATCACCCCAGAAAGGAGAAATGGAAGTCTAGACTCGTCCAAAATGGTGGTTTTGCGCAATTAAGAAGTTGTTAGACAAAAGTAACTCACTTACAAAGGACTTAAAATTTCGCGTCAAGAAGACGATACATAGTAAGAAGCCTGACTCGAAATATAGCCGAAGGAAAACTACGTGTAAGACAGGCAAAGGATGAAGAGAAAGTAAAAAATAGACCCAAATTTCCTAGTTGTGTTATAGAAATCCTTGAAGAGTCTAAAATTTCCAGGTCGTGTGTTGATAACAAAATCCTTTGACTTGGCTCTAAAAGGATCATTAAATTAAAAGTTCTGACCCTGGAGAAAAGGTGAAAAAATTATACAATCAATTTGCCACACAGTTTCTGACATAAAATTTGGAATACAACGAAACATCTTTGTTTAATATCCTCTTACAAACAAATACTGACATAAAATTAAAAAGAAGTGATTAATAGTTGAGTCTGAGTGTAGTATTTCTTCTCCATCTAAAACAATTTAAAAAGTTAGTACCTAAAAATCCCTTCGCATAAAAATCCCTTGAAGAAGCAATCGTCCTAGTCAATTATGAAATACCTAATATTCCAATAGTAATTGAAAAAAGGGATCGATCTCCATCATGATACAGAAAAAGGTTGGGCATTAATGACCAGGGAAAATATATGGATAGAGTATTTTTACTTGATATTTATTGTATATCGTAAAAAAAACATTTTGTGAATAGGCCCCATCAAGCGCATAATATTTACATAACTAAGTGACCTTATTTTGCATTTCAGAGAGAATGTCGTTGTTAGTGGTTCGATTCTTTCGAAGATATTGCATTTTAAATCCTGTCTTGGTCTCAGATTATTTTTTTGAACCAAGTTCTTCAAATATCTTGAAAAAAAATAGTTGATGGGAAAATTTTGGTAACCAGACAGGCCAATTTACATCTCCAAAACCTGAGATTAATCTTCCTTGAAAATTACACCTCAAGATGTATGTTTGATGTGTAGCAGCTGAGATATTTGAAAGCTCCTACAAAGTTCGTAAAGAGATAGTTGGCAATTTTCCGTCTGAGAAAATTATGCATGTCGCCCCATAATCCATTTTTGTACGACCTTTGATATCAATATAGTTACCTCAAAATCAAAGCACGACTCCTCCCAACAACCAACCAATCAAAACCTTTGTACAACACAATACGAAATTAACCAATCAGAATAAACTTTACCGTTTTTCGAAGATCCGAGCGCATTTGAATGTACACTTTTATTTCATCGGCGCTCGGGACAAAGTCAGTTAGAATTAGCTCCCTAATCATAAGTGTATACAAAGGTCTAAGAATATTCAAAGTTTAATTCTTTCCTTTTTTTTTGCTTGAATTCCAGTTCTCCTGATATTATAACTTCAAAAACGTCGTGACTATACTATATTTTATATAATTCTTCCATTATATATATATATATATATAAAGCTTAGATTGTAGCTTAGCTTAGTTAGTGACAATATTTTATATCCAATTCAATTTATAAGCCCTATTTCATTATTTGTTAGTTTAATAAATCTTGTTAAATGTAATTGTCAGTACTTTTGAAACCTTCCTGGCTGAATTTATTATCTACTCTCACGTTTTCTCTCTCAACGCATTTTTATCTTTAAATTCATTTAGCAAGGTTTAATGGCTGCTATCTAAGGAAGTTTGTTGAGGTTGATTATTTCCTGTGATTTTCCATTTCAACATTGTTCAAACTCCACTAACCTCAGTTGCCTTCTAGATTTGTAACATTCATTATACATTTAAGTTTTTGGTTTTCACTAAAGGCACAGATTAAGAAAATCTTGAACTAAAGTTTTCTTAGCTAATTTTTATAATTTTTACTTGGTTTCCTCAATCAAAACTAATTTTTATTTTATATAAATTTTAAATTTGAAGGGAATAGGAAAATAACCTGAAATTAGCATATATATTTTATCGAACAAAATATCCAATCTACAAATATCGAAAATATATGTGAATGACACCAGAATTACAATTTGTGAGGAAAAGAGAAATTTTTTCACCGGTTATAGTTTGTGTTTAATTATGTAATATCTCTTTTGATTACTTTCCGGTGGTTTTAGCACATCTCTTCTATCACTAGAACATCTTGATGGAAATCTTCGCCTTGCTCTTCACTTCATTTACTGAAGTTGTCTGAGAAATAGGTTATAACCGAGCGGACGAAATGCATCTTTACCATCATGCGTGAACTAACTGATTGATTTTTGGCAGGAAACTTCTCTACAACACATTCATTGTCTGAACTTGGATGATTGGTTAGAAAGTTTAAGAGAATAAACTTGAATGACAATAATGCATGCTTCCCACTGTCTTCAATTCACTCGTCGAGTTAAACGTCTTTCTTGAGCTCACTGATTTGAGGGCTATCAAAAATTCCTGCCGTCTGTTATGCATCGTTGAGACCGAAACTTCTCCTTCATGAAAGCGAAAACTTAGCTTACTTTGTTGAGTGTTCTGACACAATTCGCCATTTGCACAAATTATGTGTAATGGTGGAAGAAGAATCTTCTGTGGGTTGTATAAGAGGATGTGAAAAAAGATTATATGAACTTCGCGTTGTTTGTAATGCTGCTTGTCTGCTTTGATGTAAAAGAGATCCAAGAAAAGGTGGTGTTTGGTCTAGCCAACTTTAAACTCAGTATATTGGAAATTACTTCTAAAAATATAGTTCAGTAAATTGAGTGGTTTAGTGTTGAGTATCGGACCAATTACTTGACAGGATTAATATATCAAAAATCAGTTACATTTCTTTAATACAGCATGTGAAATTTGTTATAAAGTATAAATGGAAAAATCGAAATTAGTATTGACGCAATCTTGTGAAATTTATATATTCTAATTTGCATTTACTCTTCCTTCATTTCCCCTTCTATTTTTAAGGTTTTCAGACTTAAAAATACTGAATCGAAAATTAGTAAAGAAAGACAACTTTTAGCATGGCCTAACGACACACATAATGGGTCATATCGCACATTTATTATTAAAATACCTAAAGAAATTTAGAATCACAAACACGCTCAATAATTTGTGGGGAGATCTTGAGCTTCTCGAATGGCTTGTAATCTGGAGAGTTAGGATCGAAGAAGAGGCTCAAAGAGATTTACATATAATTAAAGAGTGATCAAAGCATTTTTGCAGATGATCTTGGATTATCGTGGTGGCTTCTATGTAACATTTTGGAGTTGGTCCAATGTGTTCCGAGGGGTTAGTTCTAGAGAATTTCCAGGCCATTATGATCGATTAAAAAATAAATCCTCATGTTTTTTACCAGATTTTGTATTTCATCAACACCAAAATATGAAGCCATGTCGAGGAGAAAACACCTCAACACGATCGGAAACGTTTTCAGGCTTCTTAAAGAAAAGGGTTCACCTTCTAGCCCAAATCTACTAAACGAAGCAGTTTCAATTCCAACTCCGTCAATGTTTCTTGATTACTTATGAGAGTCGCTTCTCAGTTGAGGTGATCTCTTAAGAAAGTGGTGAGGTTAAGGTAGGCAACTTGTAGCTTGTGGCCTCGTACCACTCTTTTGTGCCACTCTGGGTCGTGAGCTCATCCACCGGACGGGTCTACATATTAATTAGTTATATAATGGAGTGAATGATTCGTGCCTGTGGGAGGTTGGGTCAGTTGATATGAAAATGTTTAAAGCTGTTTGGGTCTAGATTACATTGGCATTGGAGCGAGGAAGGTTTATTCTGAGTTTGTATTTCTGAAGGATAGTCGAGATGCCTGATCTTAGTTGGGATAAAATTACAGTGTCCTATGTAGTGATTTCTCTGAATTATCAACTTCGGGATGTGATTTATTTAGGATGTTTGGCGGGAGATTGTTTAAGTGTCTGGGGGTGAGGGTAGCGTGGGTGTCTTTTATCGGGTTGCGGTTTGATTGGGTAGGTAGTAGGTTATTCTACTGGAGTTGATAGTAGTGCACTGTTAGTATTTCGGGGAAAGAATGGGTGGTTTATTTGTGAGGTGATGGTTGGATGAGATTGATTTAATGTTCTGTCCTAGGGCTGGTTTCCTATTGTGTTTAGATGGACTCCATCCAATTGGTAGGATTTTAGTCTCAGCGTGTAAGTGTGATATTGAGGTGGTTTATGGTGATTTTGACTGCTTTGTTTTGTGATGGTGGGAGCTTATATGTGTGATATTTGGATAGTGCTGGGTGCCAGGCGGTGCTGCGTAATTGATGTAGGACGAATGATATTTTTTGTAGTGTGATTAAGGGGTGCTTTTGTTGTCCAAAGGTGATGTTTGGAGAGGTAGTGGTAGGTTATTGTACTGGAATTGGAGGGAAGGTTATGTGAGGGTCAGGATGATTCTGAAGGGACAGGGGGAGGGGATTTGGGTAAAGATAGGACTTGTACATTCAGTTCGATTTGGGGGTTTCGTCATAGTAGTGGTGGCACCGATTCAAAATAGTAAGACGTACATTAGCATGTGCTTGCACAAGTACGTGTCCTTTCGCAAACAAACCAGGTCTAATCATTTTTTTCAATGTTTTATTTTTACCTCTTCTCTGTTTCCCTTTTTGTTTATTTCCATATGACTCTTTATATAATAATAATAATAAATATAAAGGCTTGTTTCAGAGAGTATTGACGCCATGGTACTTAGGAATTCTTGGATAGAGTACTCTCACGTTACCTGACGTTACCGGAAAAGGAGGTAACGTTTTCGGGGAGTCCGAAAAACGCCTTCAGAATCTGGTTTTCTATTTATATAAACCATTTTTAAGAAAGAAAATAATACTGTTTTTGTACTCACCATCATCATCATCACTAGTCCGTCAGGAAGGACCCGAGGGTTGAGGCACGAAGGCACTGCGAACAGCAAGAAAAAAAAAGTGGCAAATAGAATTAGACAAGCAGAAGGAAATCTCATGTGCTCATCATCCTCAGAATCTGATGCTAAGGAAGTCAAATCCAAGGCTCCTAAGAGACCCACAAGATTAATAAGTAGGGCAAGGACTGCGCTATGTACCTACGAGTACGATGGAGAGGCGATCGACCTCAAGGTCTATGCGACGGAACGAGTATAATTCCCAGAAACATCCTCCACCACGAAGATCTACCAGGGTATCCGAGAAAACAGATACAAATGGAACTACTCAGCATCAGTACAAGAATCAGTAATTGAACAAACCCTCTACGAAAACAAAGTAAAACTCTACAAGGACTCCTTCTTCACTCTCAGTGAAGCAGAATACAAAAAGATCTGGAACGAAAAAGCACGTGGCAGTCAATAAAACAACCCAAACAAACAAACACACTCAAGCAAAGGAGACAAAATGGAGAACACAAAGAATACACTAAAGAGTCTCACACTTAATGTTGACGGATGCAAAGGAAAATCCATTGTTTATCGAAATATCTTCCGTACAGTGGACCCGGACATCATTCTCACTTCAGAACATGGTATTAACACGAACACGGACACTATAAAAATATACAACTACACAGCAATACAGATAAAATCACACATAGGAACGATTTGATGGCGCTGACATCGCGATCCGTAAAAACATTAAGTTAAAAATGCTACCGGACTTAGACGAATCATTCATGGCTGTCGAAATCCCAACCCTAGTTAAAGGCCTAACAGTGGCGGAAGTCTATCAACTACCTAGACGTCAATACCTGCCGATCAACAACTTCTTCAACCTCTTTGGACACAGGAGGCTGGCGTTGCTAGGAGGTGACCTAAACGTCATACGCCGAGCTTCTGGCTAAGCCGCGCCGACGCAAGAGGGAGTAACCTGGAGCCATTGTTCGAAAGAAATAGGCTCTAGAGGATCGGACCAGATTTTCCAACCTACCTAAACCATCGTTGGGCGACAAAACCGGACATTGTGTTAGCAAGTTTGGAATTCCCCCTCAACATCAGCAAAGAACCTGGGCCTGTGGTCCCAAGCGATCACATCCCCATCATTACCAAGATATCGCTTGCGGCAATGCTCAAGCCCTTCCCGCATAGGAAGGGTTATGCGAAAGTTAACTGGGAGCAATACAGAGAGAGGCTCAGCGACTACCAGCCAGCTGATCTAAGCTACGCAAATATAGAAAAAATCCACGAGGAGATAGATAAAATCACCAGATGAGTGATATTGCCACAGGGAACACAGAGAAATCTATGAATAAATCGGCAGTACAGACACAAACAGGGAAATGACAGCCAGAATGAGGCAACTAAGCGAAGAATTTAAAAATATAATCCTTGAAAGGCAAAGAGAAATTTTGGACGATATCGTGGACAGACTGGACAGTGAAAGCAGTACCGTAACTCTTTAGAATAACATCTGAAAACTAAAGAAATTGCCTCCTTGGCCCATAGCACAAATCAAAGAAGGCGACAATTTCATAGAAGATCTGAAATCTCTCGAAAAAAAGATTTAGAAGACACTGGAAAGAGATATTTGCACTATCACCTGAGCAGAACAAAGATTTCAACCAGAACTTCGAAGACCAGTTGCTCGAGGACCTTGGGACGATGATACATAAGATCCACCCTCACCCGCAAGTATCGAGAGAGAAAGAGAGATGGTTAAGCATGGGTGCCTTATAACCTTTGAAGAGACCATGAACACCTTAAGGTCCTTCAAACAAAAGGCACCCGGCTGGTCGGGAATCATGAAAAACAACCCCGTGAATGCCCTAAGGCAAATTATTCAGGTCCTGGTGAACACCATGAATGTCGCCCTGAATACAGGTTACTTCCCAGACGGGTATAAGAAAGCCAAAATCATCTTCATTTGGAAAGGAAACAAGCCCCCAGGCCAGGTGGCTAACTATCGCCCAATCTCTCTCCTTGAGATACATGGCAATTTCTTTGAGTAGATTTTAACCGATGAACTACAAGCTCAACTGAGCGAGTTACGAGCGCACAACCTGCAAAAGCATGGGCTTCGTCCAAAAATGGGCACAGAAACAGCCTTGTAGATCCTAATAGAAAATTTAGCGTATTGCCAAGCGAAGGGACGTGCAGAAGGCCTTCGACAAGTTTGGCTGGTAGGACTCCAATACAAGATCCTGGGCCTCTTGTACAGATGGCCGCAATTCGAATTCATAGCGGGCATTCTCCAGGGAAGCTGTCCGAGCCCTCTGCTCTACCTGGTCTTCACTAGCGACCTCCCGACTCCAATACACAGGGAAAAGATGTATCTGCAATTCGCAGATGACATCACGCAAATCGTCACTAGTGTGGAGAGGAAAGCAGGGCACAGGCAGCTCATACTAAGGCAGAAATCTCAGAATATAAACCAATACGAGAGTTGATGGAAGATCCGAACAAACAGGCACAAGTTTAGGATCATCCCGCTGAGCCTCAGGTTGACGTGGCCCATCTTACTAGATGGAAGAGATATGGTTACTCCACCGAAAGCACCGTCCTAGGCCTTAAAATCTCCGACCATGGATACTCGAAGCACTACAAACAGAGGCAGAATCTGGCGAAGAGAGAAATCTCCGAGCTATACAGATTTAGAAACCTTAGTTCGGCCAACATCAGGAAAATTTCCTAATGTTCATCCGGGCTAAGCTCATCTACCCTGCAGTAGTGATTCAAGTGGCCAGCAGGACCTTTATGAGGAGTTTCCAGCGAGTACAGAACTCTGCATCCCTATGCATTAACAAATGCTGAAGGAACGAACATCTTCGTCAAAGGGACCTGCACCGCAAGCAACGTCTTGAGCCCATTAATATAGTAACGCATAAAATGGGCAAAAAGGTCTGGTCAACACTGACAAATGACATCATCTCGGAACTATGAGCAGTAAGTGGCATTATCAAGATCTCTGCAAGATTGCGTGAGAAGCATAAAACTATTCGCTGCGGAGAACACAGCACCATTATTTACATAAAACACTGATACACACGGTACAATAATAGCACAACAAAGTGAAACTACATTTCTGATATACATTAACGTAATAAATAGAAGCAACACAAACACGAGGTGAACTGCTGAAATCGACCGCCTATAAAGTAGAGTTATGCCGATTCCAAAATTTTTGCCGATGCCGATTCTTATTTATACTTGCTTGCCGATGTCGATACCGATGCGATGACGATTCTCCCTAATATTTGTTTTTAGTGTATTATGCTTAATTTATTAGATACTTTATAATTAGTTTCCATAACTATATTACTCAACTGTTAGGCTGTTGGAAGCCAATAGACAAAGCAATGGAGTATTTTTTAGTTGTTTTTTTTTACTTTTCAATAGCCATTGAGATAATGGAATTTTATAGCTTTTGATGGAAGGTTTTAGGATACAAAATGAATATGGATCTTTACAGAATTTATTTCATTTCCTTTCATATTAGGAATAGCCTATATACCTGTAGAAGTCTAAATACCTCCATGCATTAGTGCATACATAAATACAGCGATACAGCTGCGTGCCCCCATCCCCCCTACCTTATTCCAAATTCGCCTTTTCGCGCCTTTGAGATAACCAAATTCGCCGCCGGCCACACAGGAAAATGTCTGCCTCTAAAGACACCTGCCAGCCGACGAAGGCCCGAGTTTCTTCGTGCTGTCATAAACCTGCGGCTTGAAACGAGAAAAGCTCGGATGGCGCCGAGGTGTGAATGTTTAGCATGTCCTGGTGGCAGAGGAAAGATCTTTTCGCGCGACGAAAAGAATTTTATGAGAATCCGGTGCTTTCTCTCGATTTTATCTCTTGAGGGAAATAAAAGAGGAAATTTTCCCTGGAGTCGGGCAGAAGATCTTGGACCTATGTTGTGTGTGGAGCTAGACCCACAAAGGAAACAGTTCGCCTTTGCAAGGAAGAAACATCGGGAAATTTGTTGTTGCCATCAGGGTACTTGTAGGTGCTAAACATTAAAAGAAGGGTTTCTTCTAATTTTATTTGCAATTCTGAATGCGAACTGCTTGCTGTTGATGGCCTGCAATTACCTTGGATCTTTTTCTTTGTAGTGATGTACTCACTCATTGTGCGTTTTTGTGCAGTTTGAGCTTGCTCCTATGCCTGTAACTCCTGCTCTTGCTCCAGCTGCTCCTGATGTTAAGTCCTCAAATGTTTTTGCATATTGGTGGTAGTAAAAGAACTTTTTTCATTCTTATTACTTCGTGACAATATTTTGTTACATATTGTAAAAGTGACTTTTGTTTGGTCATCTTCATTGACAGTGAATAATCGCCACGCAACACTCTTGGTTTGTCCTTTGTGAGCCATTACGAAAACAATTAACTGTTCAAAGAGGCACTAAAAAGAAATTTTCCTGAAAAATGTATTATAGTATGAATTATTAATTTCCAAATATATTAGATTGCAGCTATGTCTGAGAACAGTGTGTGGGTGTGAGTGTGTGTGAGACTAACACATGCACATAAACGCAATGAATTCATATATATATATATATATATATATATATATATATATATATATATATATATATATATATATATATACAGTAAAGCCTCGATATAACGAACTATAGAACTATATGGGGCGGGGGAGGCGTTCGTTAAAGCCGAAAATTCGTTAAACCCGATGGTCGTTAAAAGCGATGGAAATAACGATGGTTCGTTCGTTAATCTGTATACGTAAATATCTATATAAAGACTGTATTGCATAGATATGTAATACGTATGTAATTACTAATAAAGTTAAGTGGACTACATCGGATTTAACAAACTTCGGTTCGTTAAACCTGATGGAGTTCGGCCAGGAAATTTGGTTCGTTATATCCGAAATTCGTAATATTGAGGCTCGTTATATCGAAGGTTTACTGTATATATATATATATATATATATATATATATGTGGAGAAATGGCTACATTAAGCCTCCTGGAGGAGTATAGACACATTCAAGCCCCCCCTCCCTTCATGAGGAGAAGCGTGGGAAAGGTAGCCGGCGAAAATGCTTTCCATGTGTGATCGCCTCGCCGCTGTGGGCAGTTGGAGCTAACATATGTTTGAAGGCGACCACCTAAGGTCCTTAAACGACGCTCTAACGATCGTATGACCTACGAGACCCATAAACCCGTGGTTAGGAAAAAAAAACGGTGCGAGTCAGAAGGCACGCTAAGGAGCGGTGTGGTTACGAGCCTATAATTTGCGAGCTGACTTGGGCATCCCAGTGCCACCTCAGGAATTCTCGCTCTTCCCAGATGCTAACCCACCATTCGCTCCCCCCCTTTTGCATCTGTGGCCTGGTCACTTCCCCCTTTAGATGGGGCGGCAATCCGCCTATAAATAAGCCCCGCAAAGAAAGAGAAGGAGATTATCTGAAGTCGATACGCCAGAGTAGGATTAGGTCGTGAAGATCGATCCATCGGCTAGACAAGAAGATTATTAGAAGTCGATTCGCCAGAAGAAAGATTAATTCGTAAAGATCGACCCTTCAGCCCTACAAGACTATTTCCGTGAGAAACGATAGGATCAGATTGAGAAAATCGATCCCCCCCTTTCAGGGCCGTATTAACCTAAATAGTCAAGTTTTATATCGGTGCCATACCGAAGAAGCCTTTTCCGTCTGCAAAGAAGTCCGACTGAAGAAAAGCAAAGCCGCTCACACTCGAGTGATTCTTACATCGCAAGCACCGTAAGAGTGAGAGGAGAAGAACCCAGC
Source organism: Ceratothoa steindachneri (assembly GCA_963969495.1). Classification (NCBI taxonomy): domain Eukaryota; kingdom Metazoa; phylum Arthropoda; class Malacostraca; order Isopoda; family Cymothoidae; genus Ceratothoa; species Ceratothoa steindachneri. The sequence continues at coordinate 155,692,933 of OZ018327.1, read as the reverse complement.
CCCAACGAGCTCCCGTTCTTTAATCACGTTGAAGAATCACCCCCCTCCTCGACGAAATTTCAACCTTCGGCCACCACACTTCAAGGCGAGAGATAAGTCCTCCAGCGACATCCGGCAATCCCTAATACCTACCTGTAAGTTAACAATAACATTTATATCTCTATTGCGATAGTAGAAGTTTAGTACGTCCCACGTTTTAAAGGAGCGTAGAAACCATTATTCTTGAACCTAGGTCATATGTGTTTGTAGATGACAGTACATTAATTTAATGTTTTATGCTAAACAAATAGGGTCGTGAAAAAAAAATACTAATTGGCAATTAGTTTGTTTATTGAAAGCCTACTTGTTTATGTTTTGTCATTCAAAATTCTTTGAGGCCAAATATAGAAATACTTTTACTGTTGGTTTGTAATATTTAATTTAAAATACATGTTTATTTTTTGGTAGATTCTGGTGTTTCCTCTTATCCTTATGTGTTTAAAAATAGCTCTTCCTTAAGGACTAAACCACAAAAATAGCACTCTTAGAACAAAGCCTACTTCATCATAGAAGTAACTCACGCCCCTTAAAGTATACCGTTACTAAAAGGGGGTCAAAGCGTAAAGTGATCAAAGCAAGGGTCATTCTACGACATATTATAAAAGTGGTGTCAGGTCTAGAGGTTTTATATTAGAAAGAACCCAGCAGTGGCTATTTAAGGAAGAGCTAACACATAAAAGGAACACCAGGAATAATAGAATATTTGACGAATGGGAAATTGGTAAAGTTAGAGGTGGATACCATCTAAAGGTAATTGTTAGGCCAAGTGGTAAGTTTCGGTGGTGGAGTAGGTCAGGCTTGATTAAAAACAAGGTAGATGACTGACATAAGCGCGATGGCATTGTTTGACCTTTATCGGAAGCAAGGTCAAAGCCTCGGACTACAAGGAACCGAGCTGAGTTCGTTTATTCAGGAGAAAGAGAGAAACGAAAGAGAGTTTATTCAGGAGAAAGAGAGAAACGAAAGAGAAGAAAGAAGAGAAAAGACGAAAATGGAAGCTGATGAAAGAGAGAAGATAAGGGCCCACGAAAGAGCTCTTAGTAAAGACCAGTTAGAGGTGCAGTCAGTGTCATCTAAAACAGGAGTATCACCAGCGGCCAGCATGAAACTCCCGGAGTACAAGGACGAAGAAGATTTATGCTCATATCTCTCCCATTTTGAGAAAATATTTGAAGTCAATAATTGGGACCTAGAAGAAGATGGGGTCGCCAGACTGTTACCGCTACTCAATCGTAGGATGAGAGAGATATTCGTATCTTTACCCTCAGAAGCGACTGTGGACTATTCCACTCTCAAAGCCGAACTTCTCTCAGCTACAAACCTTAACCCGGAAGAATATAGGATGAAGTTCAGGCAGTCTCGTATAAGACCTGGACAAACGTACAAACATTTTGGCTTTGAGCTTCGTCGAAGCCTACAGTTTTGGATGGAGTCAGAAGGGGTAGAGAACGAAGTCGCTGCGGTCGTCGACTTCATGCTTAGAGATCAGTTACTAAGTACCCTACCCCAGGAAATCCGTGCATTCGTTAAGGACCGAAAAGCTTCTACCTTCAACGAGTGTCTGGACGAGGCTGACCTCCACGCGGTAAATCATCGGTTATATCCTAGGGAGTACAAGAAAGAGAAGGCTCCCTCCCCAAAGAAAAATGGGCCGCCACCCAGGCCTTTACAGAAGAAGCCCTTTAAGTTCTCAGCCGCAAAAGGAACTTATAAACCAAATTTTGGAGGAGAAAAAAATCAAAAAGAAGTTAGGATTCCACAAGGATCATACCCTAATACCGGCACGTATCCCAGGAAGCCCGTCACTTGTTATACCTGCGGGATAATAGGTCACCTGAGTTTCCAGTGCCCACAGAACTCCCGACTGAGGGAGACCTCGAGACAACAGGTGCAAAACCTGACTGCCGCGATCCCAGCAGGACAAGCTGATTCGTCCTACGTCCCCGCGCCAACATCCGAAGGGCCCCAGCAACAGGTAAACTTTCTATTCAACAAAAGTTCGCCAGGCGGCCTACAATTTGAAGAGGGCACTGTTAATGGGTGCCGAGTATCCACTTTAGTCAGAGACACCGGGTGCACGTGCATAGTGGTATCCGACAAGTTGCTGCCCCCAGTAAACCCTGCCCATAAGAAATTCGCAATCGTCCACGACTTTTTAGGACGCGACAATCGATTCCCCGTCGTGAGATGTCATATACAATGCAGATATTTCACCGGTTGGACGGACGTGGTAGTAGCCCCGATTAAGTTCTGCGCAGTACTAATCGGACAAAACCCCCTAATTCCCCAGCAAGAAGTGGCCCAACAAGTAGTCACCCGGGCACAAGAAGCCCAGAGGAAAGAGCAACCTGCTAAGTTGACCCCGAGGATTACCCTCGAAGACAATGGGTTCAAATTGACTTCCTTCGCCAGTGCTCAGAAGGAATGCCCCACTCTTAAACCTCTATGGGAGAAAGCTATTAAAGGTGAAATTCTCCAAGTGAAAGGAAAGAAGCCGATCCAGTATATCGTAGAAGACTCACTTCTCTACCGTACTATCAGCGAGGAGGATAAGGAGAACAAGAAAGCACTGTGTGTACCTCAAGAATACACGCAAAGAATTTTGAATACCGCGCATGATGGAATATTAGCCGGACACTTTGGGCACAACAAAACGGCGCAGCAGATATTCCGACACTTTTATTGGCCCCAGGCCGCAAGGGAAATTGTGGCCTATTGCCGATCATGCGACGTGTGTCAGAAGGATCCCTCCAGAGGACGGGTACCTCCCGCTCCCTTACAAAAGGTGCCCGTTATAACCGAACCATTCTTTCGAGTGGCAATTGATTTGGTGGGACCAATTCACCCCCCTTCAAGTGGAGGACACTCCTACATCCTCACTCTAGTGGATTGTGCCACCCGGTTCCCAGATGCCGTGGCCCTACGGAAGATTGACACTATTTCCTGCGCGGAAGCATTAATTTCAATTTTTGCACGAGTAGGCCTGCCTAAAGAAATTCTATCTGATAGAGGGCGCCAATTCACCTCAGAATTGATGGAATATTTTAACAAACTTCTGTTAGTCAAGCCAATTTTTACGAGTCCATTTCATCCAGCCGCTAACGGAATCTGCGAGAAATTAAACGGGACTCTCAAAAATATATTGAAGAAGTTGTGTCAAAACAACCCTACACAGTGGCACAGATTCCTGCCTGCTGCCCTTTTCGCCTGCCGAGAAATACCTCATCGGACGTTGGGATTCTCGCCCTTTGAGCTATTATACGGGAGAAATGTGCGAGGTCCTATGAGTATTCTTAAGGAATTATTTTCCAACGCGAAGCTCGAGCAAGAAATCAAATCGTCTTACGCCTACGTGATGGATATACGCGAGCGCCTAGAATACTGCTCTGGCTTAGCTCGAGAGAACGCCGAGAAAAACTTAACCAAATACCGGGACTATTTCGATATGAAAGCAAAGGCTCGAAAATTAAAGGCAGGAGATGAAGTCTTATTATTACTCCCGACCGAAAATAATAAGTTATGGGCCCAGTGGAAGGGACCGTTTGAAGTAATCGAGGCACGGGGTCCAGTCGATTACTTGATAGATACCCCAACAGGGCGAAGAACCTATCACATAAACATGCTAAAAAAATATCACCGCCGCGCGTGCATAAAGAATATTACCCTTCTAGACGAAGAAGAACCGATGGATGCCGTTTACCCGGGTACGCCCCTGCAAGTCATACACACCGTGTGTGTGGAACAAGACGAGGAATACGAACTTCCCTCGCTCTCACCTACCCCGGAAGACCCTCGGGTGGATTTAAAGATAAATCCCCACTTAGAAATTCAACAAAAAGCGGAAATGTTGAACTTGCTCATGGAATTCCCAGAAGTCATTTCTGAAAACCCTGGATGTGCCAAGGATTTTATCCATGAAATAAAACTAAAAACTAATTCAGTGGTTCGGAGCAAACCATATCCTTTACCAATCCACCTACGAGAAGCCTTCAATAAGGAAGTCCGGAATTTACTAAAATTGGGAATTTTAGAGCCATCGGAGTCCGATTATTGCTCCCCCATAGTAATGGTTAAGAAACCTGATCAATCATTTCGGATGTGCGTGGACTTCCGAAAATTGAATTCAGTGACCGTTTTCGACGCCGAGCCCATCCCACTAATAGATCAAAATCTCCATTTATTTGAAGACGCTAAATTCATCACCGAATTGGATTTATGTAAAGCGTACTATCAAATACCTCTCGCTAAGGAGTCCAAAAAACTGACGGCTTTTGCGACCGAGAGAGGTCTGTTACAGTTTACCAGGCTACCCTTCGGACTACTTACAGCCGGTAGCAATTATAATAGGATGATGAGGCGAATTATCGCTGGACTAAGCGACGTGTCGTTTTACTTCGACAACGTGTACGTAGCTACCCGTACATGGGAGTCACACTTACACGCCCTACGCTCATTGCTGGAGAAATTGAAGGAGCAAGGTCTAACCGCCGGGCCGACCAAGTGTTATTTTGCCTACGAATCCATTGACTACCTGGGATTCAAAATAGGACAAAAACACTTGACTACCCAGCAAGAAAAAGTGGACGCCATAGTCAAGATGCCCCGGCCGAAAACAAAGAAACAACTCCGATCGTTTATGGGAGCGGCCTCGTTCTATAGGCGTTTTGTACCACACTTCGCTTCCATTGCGGCCCCACTGAATGATTTGTTAAAAAAGACAGCGTCAGACCCTGTCACGTGGAACCCCCATGCAATAACTCAGTTGGAGATTCTAAAAGGAAAACTCGTAACTGCGCCCATTCTTCGCTTACCAAATCCCAACAAGATCTTCGGTCTTCGCACGGACGCTAGTCGGGACGGGCTAGGCGGAGTATTGCTTCAGTACGAAGATGACGAAACAGCCTATCCCATAGCTTATGTCAGTAGGAAACTGTTGAGTAGAGAAAAAGCCTACGCTACTATCGAAATCGAAGCTTTGGCCATAATATGGTCCATAGGTAAATTCAAATATTATCTAATAGGGCGCGAGTTCAAGTTGGAATGCGACCATAAACCGTTGTCATACTTAGGTAAAAATAAGTGTAAGAATGGAAGACTCCTGAGATGGAGTTTACTCTTGATGGAGTACCAGTACTCCATTCACTACATAAAAGGATCCAACAATTGTATGGCCGACTCGTTAAGTCGGAACCCTGTCGACGATTAAGGAGCAGCCCAACTATTGTATTATAGCAAAGTTAAGTGTAAATCAGTAGAATTGTAAGTAAGTAGGGGTGAGTAACCCGAGTGGTAGGTAAGAAAATCCTAAGATGGCACAGTAATATAGGAATTAATGTAAGGTCAGGTGAAATGTTATCGAGGCATTCCCGAGTGAACTAGAATTTATTGTATAATATAATGTTCCGTAAGTTACCCATGTATATTATTGTAAGCGTCGGATTGGAACCCCCATCCCTACCGTTATTTTCTTAAGAATGGAGGTAGATGTGGAGAAATGGCTACATTAAGCCTCCTGGAGGAGTATAGACACATTCAAGCCCCCCCTCCCTTCATGAGGAGAAGCGTGGGAAAGGTAGCCGGCGAAAATGCTTTCCATGTGTGATCGCCTCGCCGCTGTGGGCAGTTGGAGCTAACATATGTTTGAAGGCGACCACCTAAGGTCCTTAAACGACGCTCTAACGATCGTATGACCTACGAGACCCATAAACCCGTGGTTAGGAAAAAAAAACGGTGCGAGTCAGAAGGCACGCTAAGGAGCGGTGTGGTTACGAGCCTATAATTTGCGAGCTGACTTGGGCATCCCAGTGCCACCTCAGGAATTCTCGCTCTTCCCAGATGCTAACCCACCATTCGCTCCCCCCCTTTTGCATCTGTGGCCTGGTCACTTCCCCCTTTAGATGGGGCGGCAATCCGCCTATAAATAAGCCCCGCAAAGAAAGAGAAGGAGATTATCTGAAGTCGATACGCCAGAGTAGGATTAGGTCGTGAAGATCGATCCATCGGCTAGACAAGAAGATTATTAGAAGTCGATTCGCCAGAAGAAAGATTAATTCGTAAAGATCGACCCTTCAGCCCTACAAGACTATTTCCGTGAGAAACGATAGGATCAGATTGAGAAAATCGATCCCCCCCTTTCAGGGCCGTATTAACCTAAATAGTCAAGTTTTATATCGGTGCCATACCGAAGAAGCCTTTTCCGTCTGCAAAGAAGTCCGACTGAAGAAAAGCAAAGCCGCTCACACTCGAGTGATTCTTACATCGCAAGCACCGTAAGAGTGAGAGGAGAAGAACCCAGCCCCAACGAGCTCCCGTTCTTTAATCACGTTGAAGAATCACCCCCCTCCTCGACGAAATTTCAACCTTCGGCCACCACACTTCAAGGCGAGAGATAAGTCCTCCAGCGACATCCGGCAATCCCTAATACCTACCTGTAAGTTAACAATAACATTTATATCTCTATTGCGATAGTAGAAGTTTAGTACGTCCCACGTTTTAAAGGAGCGTAGAAACCATTATTCTTGAACCTAGGTCATATGTGTTTGTAGATGACAGTACATTAATTTAATGTTTTATGCTAAACAAATAGGGTCGTGAAAAAAAAATACTAATTGGCAATTAGTTTGTTTATTGAAAGCCTACTTGTTTATGTTTTGTCATTCAAAATTCTTTGAGGCCAAATATAGAAATACTTTTACTGTTGGTTTGTAATATTTAATTTAAAATACATGTTTATTTTTTGGTAGATTCTGGTGTTTCCTCTTATCCTTATGTGTTTAAAAATAGCTCTTCCTTAAGGACTAAACCACAAAAATAGCACTCTTAGAACAAAGCCTACTTCATCATAGAAGTAACTCACGCCCCTTAAAGTATACCGTTACTAAAAGGGGGTCAAAGCGTAAAGTGATCAAAGCAAGGGTCATTCTACGACAATATATATATATATATATATATATATATATATATATATTATAATAAAGTTGTAGCTCCTGTCTGTCTGTTTCTTAACGAACTCCTCTTATGATTTTAGAGATAGCCCCCATGACCATATATATTCTGAAAGTACACGACCCAGGATATTTCGATATGTGTATTTAATTTCTGGAGGGCGTCTTCCTCCTGAAGGTGCAGGGAAAAGAAAGCAACCGCTCCTGGGTTACTGGTACTCTCTTCATAGATCGCAATATTTCCACATAGACCACCTAGGCTAGCCTATGACCAAAGACCTTTAGCCAAACCACCTTTGGGGCAGGTCAGTAAGATAAGTGATCATTGTATTTTTTCAACCTTTTGGGTGACACGGTGCTGCGGCCCTGTAAACCACCCCCTCCTGAATAAGAAGTGCCCTTCCCCTTCGCTGCTATACTGGTCGCTAACCGATGGCTAGGTCTACTGGTCAGAATTTCTAAGCTAAGGCCACTAGCCTATCCTAGCCCAGTCAAATTTAATCTTTATGAGCAAACCCGTCACTAACTCGCCGTAATTCTTAGACAGGGAGTGCTGTCCCCAACTGTAACCCCCTTCCCCACTATATTGTTCATATTTAATATATCAGGCCATTGACGTATATGAAAAGGCAAGGCCAATAAATAAAATAAAGTAAAAATCAATAAATAACCTCTAAACTAAGAAGAAGGTGGGTAAATTTCCTTATCAAGGAATTGATAAACGACATGTTTTTCCAGGGTGGTAGATTTCTTAAAACAACGGACAATGGCATCATACACAGCGAAATAAGGCTACAGTCCTGACAGGGAACCACCATCCATTGTGCAAAAGGGAGAGAACATAAAAGTATTCACGAAAGTAAAATTGAAAAGGGGGACCAATCAAACTATTGAAAAAAATGGGAAAGTCAAGTATACAAGCCAATTTTCGAAATCCCCATAAAATCTATATAATTTTTTCAGTTTTAAAGTGGCGATATTGACAAAAATACACCGTTTTTATCGACAGCGTGCATTACAGATAGTAGTTTGGAGTAGTGTGTTTTATTGATTTTTTCCCGTTACCTCAAAGTCATCGAAACACTGAAGAAATGTAGGATTATAGCCCTTTCCAAAATTGGCTCAGAAACAGGTATTGGGCACGCTGTTTGTTCTTGACTCGCTTGCAAGATAAGGGCCTGTTACGAGGAGCGTTCAATAAGTTTTGCAACTCAAATATAAAGAAACTAGATATGAGAAAAGTGTTTATTATTTTTCAATATAACTACCCTCGACTTCAATGCACTTGCGCTACTTGTCCCTGAGGCTTTGAATTCCCGACAACCAGAAATCTCCCGACTGCTGTTGAATCCACTCCTGGACAGCGGGCTGGACATCTTCATCGTCCACAAACCGGCGTCCACGCAGTGCAGACTTGAGCTGGTGGAATAAAAAGTAGTCGCTAGGGGCAAGATCTGGACTGTAGAGGGGAGGGGATGGTAGAGCTCCTCGAATCTGCACTCGCGCAGGGCAGCTTGTGCAACTCTGGTCTTGTGGACAGGGCCATTGTCGTGGAGGAGCAGGACACCGCGTGTTAACTTGCCGTGCCGCTTCTGAGGGATGCCCTTCTTCAACCCTGCAAGTTACTAGGCGTAATATTGGCCTGTGATTGTCCTTCCACGAGGCGCATAGTCCACCATCAACACTCCCTCAGAATCACAGAAGATGGTGGCCATGATCTTCCCGGCTGAGGGTTGGGTCCGGAACTTGATGGGGGTCGGAGAGCCCCTGTGCTTCCAGGCCATGCTTTCGAGCTTGGTCTCGGGATCCCAGTGATGGACCCACGTTTCATCACCTGTCACTATACGTGACTCGAATCCCGCCGGGTCTTGGTTCTACAGGAGCAGCAGCTCCTTCGAACTTTGACGACGTTGAAGTCGATCATGGGGCGTGAGGTTTCTAGGGACCTAACGGGTCCATAGACAAGTTGGTCATGGCCAAATTGTCGTGGATGATGTTGATAACACTTCCATATGATATTACAAGTTCTCGCTCGATTTCTTCGACCTTTACCCGTCGATTTTCGAGGATCATCCTCTCCACAGGTGCTACATTGTCCTCGTTGGTCACGTCTGACGAGCGTCCTGGACGGGGGTCATCTTCAAGGGACTCACGACCATGGCGGAACTCCCTATTCCAGTGAGCAATGGTTGCATAGGAAGGAGCGGTGTCGGTGCACACTGCAACCATGCGATCATGGATCTCTTATGCATTCTTGCCTTCCTTAGTCAAAAATTTGATCACTGCGCGGTGCTCAAACTTTTCTATTGTTGAAAAATTTGTGACTGCCGATCTGTGATCAGCTACTGCTTCTTAAATAGACGAGGCAGGAGCGTGTGGCTGCAGGTCCTGACTTATCATAACTTGTCCTAACACCTCCACAAACAGCCATCCCGCTTCCTCTGTTTCGCCCTACCGATTCGCAAAACTTATTGACCTCCTCTCGTATTAAGAGCGCATAGGCCGAGCATTGCAAATTTTTTTATTCCCATCGACAATCGATAATGGCATTACTAACGTTTTGACATAGCATCGTTCGTCTCTCTCATAGGCAAGGAAATCTTTTTAATAATTACGATCAATATTTTGGGGCATTAGACCAGGTAAGAGTGCTTCAACGGATGACCATTTACCGCCCCAGACTCGCATTTTACTCTTCCGAGTGATCTCATATCTATTATGCAATTCATCAGGCACTCTGGTGGATCTGAAGGGAACGCATAAGGCGCTGACGAAGGGGATATTTCTTAAGGGAGGGGCGCGATAACATTTTCAACTAATTGATAAGGGGCATACTTAAGCGAACGGAATTTATACCACCACTAAACACTTAGCGCTTTGCTTAACCTAACCTACCCTAACCTCTCTCTTTAAATTAACTAGGTTAGCAATTGGCACCAAAACAAAATTCTCTTTTCACCCCCTGATGGGTTGAATACCTTCAATTAGCCACACACAAAAATTCTAACCCGAATTTATCTTGCTATTGTGTTTATCTATCCTTGGACGATTTGGCAATAATTTGTTCTTATTCAACAAGGGGCAAAACGACTAACTAATTATTTCTTTTTTGTTGGGGGCGGGGCGCGTTTATAAACCTCTAAAACCTGACACCAATTTATTATGTAGTAGTTTTATATATATTTTGACTGATGCCGAGGTTAAATGATGGTGCCTTGCACCTCGTATGTACTCGATGAAGGCAGTTATTAGCACTTCAAGGGATTAATATCACAAAATAAGGTAGAATCTCGAATTATGACTACTAATATTGCCAAAACTTTCGTTCAAGCGATAGATGGAAACATTAACCCAAAATAGTAGTTTATTTTACAACAAACTAATTAATCAAAACAGAAAAATAGTTTTAAAAAATTAACTCGTTAATTAATATAAGGCTTGACTCATAAAATAATTCATTTACACTCCCTTAAATACGCAAATGTTAATCTTCGAAAAAAATTTCAATTCACTGGCTTACTAAAGGAATATTACAACGGGCTACCCAGATAAATTTAGGCCACCGTTCATTTTAACGAATTCAGTAATCGCCCAACAATGAGAACTGTGGATAGATTCCACAAAATACTAAAAAAATGTTTGAGTTACCGCTATTTTTTCAAGGGTTGGCTGGCTGTGCGTGACGTCACCGTCTCGGTGCGGTTTTGGGCCTATGGTAGGCAGATCCCAGCTGAATGGCGTAGATTCTCTCCAGTCAAAAAGGTAGGCGTTGGTTAGTTGCACGTTCGTAGGCGGAAATTCCGAGGTTTCCGGTCGATTCACTTATCTACGGCTCCCGATAGGTATTCCTTTAGATTAAGGAATCTTTCTTCTGGTTGAATAATACTTTCGTCGAGAACGAGAAATTGTATTCCTTGCTCGGTAGAACTTCGTAGAATTTATCGTTTTACTAGTTTCTTCTGGGTACTCTTGGGAACGATCGGCTTTGAAAATGGCTATCTTTTCGGGTTCGTAACTGGGTTATAACGAACGTGAAAACAAAGAACGTTTCTCTGGGACTAACTCTGTCTGAATTCTTCTTTACGCTTAGCCTTTATATATATATATAGCCATTAACGTGGAAGTAGGTTGAGGGATCACTGCTGTGGGGTGTGCGTGTGGAGGTCAACCTTATTTGAAGACAAATGATTTGCCTGGCTTTTTGTTTTTACTTCGGCGTTAGATCGAGGGGAAACTTTTCGTTGACTTGCTTTTTCGTACTAACAACTTTAGAGGTGAAATTTAGGCCTCTTCAAATCCCTAACGTAAACTACACTACGTAAATTAAAAATAGCATCTGTACCTATTTTAATTAGCGAATTGTGCGTCTCGGGTTGTCAATACTGCTTATTCAGCTGGATTAACTTTATTCTTGGTTAAAACAGGCGTCTCTTGGCCGATGTATTTAGGGCTATGGCCACTTTCTGGAAGTTACAATTTCAGCTTCTCCCTTCTATGTGGGAGTTAGTGTTTTGATTCTTCGCTTCTGCCTTTGCAAACATAGTGCTCGACCTGATTACGGTAAATTGAGGGTTGGTTGTTAATTACCTGCATGTGCGCTTTCATTCTCGCGCCACTGTTAGGGTAGAGCCTGGGGGGAGGGGAGAGAGGAGGCGTGGCCGCCGTCCGGTAAGTCAGTCGTACACACAAAAAAACAAGTTACCTGTGTAGCGTTCATATATATATATATATATATATATATATATATATATATATATATATATATATATATATATATATATATATATATATATATATATATATATATATATATATATATATATATATATATTAACTATTGTAATAACAGCAACAATATTTCGATAAATAAAGACACACATACCCTTTAAACTTTTTAAGACACGCTGTTCAAGGTCACTAGACTTTTCTGTACCTACATTGCTTTTTACATCCTTATTTCGTTACTAAACCTAAGGTTTTTATATTCACTGACAAAAATTCTGATTGTACATCACTCTGAAGAGACGTTTTTGTCACCATGTTAGGTAGGTTAGGTTACTTTTTATAGTATATTTGAGTGTTGAAGTGTAACCTTTCCAACGGCACCTCCTGAACGCCATTTGTTTCAATTTTAATTTTTGACCCCTTTTATTATTATTATTTCTTTTTTTTCACATTTCTTATATACGACATATTTGATATGACTATTAGCCAAAGTTCTTTTATTTTAGTGGGGTTTTTTAACTTTCTTTAGCATTTTTGTTTTTCTTTTTTCTCAACTCACTGCTTTCCTTTTACTTCGTTTTTTTAACATTTTGTTAGTATATTTACACTTTTCTTTTTATTAGTTAGTACTTTATCTCGTTTCGGATTGAAGCCATTTGGATCCACTGTTTTCATCTCTTTTAGTTTCTTTATACATTTTAACACGGGGGCAGTAGATTATGATAAATGGACAATGTCCATGGATAAGGAACACCATAAAACGTCCCTGAGTAGGTAAACTGCTATATAGGACTTAAAATTCTAAAGACAAAATACTAATCATTGAAACTACATTTATTATAAAAATAATATGGTTAATTATTTTTTTAACTATTTAGTAATTATATTACTGTAGCTTGCTACTTTCATTCAAGCATCCCTGAAAGCATATACTATAATATGACCAGAATTAAACAATAAAGGTGTTACTTAATAAAGCTGTAGTAACTAGTAACACAAAGTATGTTGCCTGACCCAATTCCGCCACCAAAACTGTATAAAGAGCTAAAGTTTTGACGAAGAATCGGCAAAGAATCGGCGAAATTTTGCCGATGCCGATGCCGATGCCGATGCCGATGCCGATTCTCACAAATTTGGCCGATTCTAGCCGATGCCGGTGCCGATGCCGATGCCGAGTACTCGGCACATCTCTACTGTAAAGGTTTGAAAGCTCAGAAGTCCACACAGAATAAATAAACAAATCTAAAAAAGACAAACACAAATAAGAAGAACACACGAATACAAAGGAGAACAAACAAAAACCAGGTTGACAAAAAATACTAAATACAAACAACAAAAATCAAAAAATCAAAACATCATAAATAAGTAAATGCTTACGATGCCCTCTGAACCGGGGCAAAACCCTCTCTTCTAACTTTAAACAACTATCTCCTACTACTATCTACATTATCTTCCACTATTGAGCAAATTATTTACGCCATTTCTCGATATCAGAATCTTTCGCCATAGTTCATTTAACCATTTATTGCAGGGTAACGAAATTTGCGGAGTTGAGAAGAGTGGACAAGATACCACTGAAATATCAACAAATTTGCTAGAAAAGAGAGGAAGAATTGTACGAAAATTTCAACTCGAAAAGTATTCATAGCAAATACAATCTGGTAACTAATAGTAAATTCTATCATTATGCTTGATGCCCGTCTTGAATGATTGTATTATAGTTTTTAAATAACTTAAAACAGACTTTGAATGGAATCTTGTGCCGCTAGTCTTTGCACACATGGACATTTCATCGATGTTTTGGGGGATTTGCAAGACCCGGAACCTTCAGTTCATGCCATAAACCTCCTATCAGGTTGAAGTATCGCAAGTGTGATGCCCATTCTTAATCACTTCTTTCAACCAAGAAGAAGCCAATTTCGATGTGTATATGTGGTTGCTGTCATGTTAAAGGACCCAAATTCTTCCTAGCCCAAGCTTGCAAGAATCACTCTTAAGATAATCTTCAAGAATCTTTCAATAGTATTCTTTATTCATCATCCCGTTGGTGTGAGGAAGTGTACTAACGCCTCTTTCACAACACCTGCCCAATCTATATCTCTAAGACGCTCGCTCTTTTCCTGCGGCCACAATGTTGTTCGCTCATAACTAACGGTCATTTATGACGCGTACGCGTAAACTGCCGGGCGGGCGGTGTGAAGCGTTTATTCATTAGAAGTATATTTTATAATATTATATAAATATATGATATGATATTATTAAAAATTGTATGATATTATATAATATTATATGTTATTATATCATAGGGAATGTACGCAACTCTCCTGAATCTGACTTCACCCCCTAAATAATAATAAAAATCAGCAAGTAAAGATATTTTTGTGCCACATATAAGAATTTCAAACATTATGCATCTGTATTTATTTACGACAAGACTTTTTATCCCGGGCAACGCCGGCATAAAACTGAATTTTATTCACGTTTAGCCGATATTCGCTCATAAATAAGTTCAGTTCAGTCTGTTCGCCATTCCATTTGACGTGGACAGAAAATATTCTAACTAAGTTGTAAAATTTTGACCTTGAAATTGCTAGTTATACCAACTTGGGAGATTACGCTAAAAAATCGCATAATAGTTCGGTAGTGCTTACTTAAGCTTGCAAGTAAGATTGAACAAAATAAAATAGAGGAAGAGTAAATTAAAAAAACGAATGAATGATGCCAAGTTAGATGGCATATTGTATCTGGCCTCTAATAGCTTGTAAACTAATATTTAAAGACTGGAAAGCGAAAAACACCAAGTGTAACGATAACTGCTGTAAGATACAAGCAAAAAAGCAAAAGGTAAGAGTAGAATAAATGCCTGTGTCTCAAACTAATGGTTATGTTGAATAGATATAATATTACTTATATATATATATATATATATATATATATATATATATATATATATATATATATATATATATATATATATATATATATATATATATATACATTGGGTGCAATAAATATCCGATAGAAAAAGTTTATTTACCATAGTTACACAACAGCAAACTAATCGAAATTTGAACATCTAATATATTTTGTAAGTTAAATACAAATTTAGTATTAAAATACACAAATAGTAAAGCATTGATATCATATCGACAAAAGTGTTAGATTATCGCTTCAAGAAGTATCCAACACACCCATTAAATTAGTTTTAAAGCGATAATAAATAGTTCTTGAACATTCCAGAGTGGTTTACGTGGCATAATCTACTTCGTCCACGTGAAACAGCGGACCTTAGTCAGTGTCTGAGAGCTGCATGAGAAGGAGGTCATCGTTCAACACTCTAACTTTAATATGGCCAAGAAGGAGCAGAGAACAAATTGTTCAGTTACATAAAAGTGGTTTAAGCTCTATATAAATTTCATCTATGCTAAAAATTCTAATCTCAACCATTGGTGACACGATTCGACGGTTCATGTCATATCAGTCCACTGCAAGTCTACCACGTTCAGGGCGTCCATCTAACATTTCAACCCGTGCGGCTAAACATATAGTCCGTAAAGTAAAGAAGAATCCTCGAGTGAGTCGAACTGAACTTCAGAAAGATTTGGAAGCAGCTGGGATAAATGTATGCAAAAATACAATTAGAGCAGTTCTTAGGAACGAGAGATTTCCATTCTCGCGCACAAGAAAGACGACACCTTTGTTGAATCCAGTTCATGTCATAAATCGTCTGAATTTTGCTGAGGAACATTTAGAGAAGATTGCAAGTTTTGGGGACACTGTACTATGGTTTGACAAGATAAAGAGTGAGTTATTTGGGCAGAATAGTGTTAGTCACGTTTAGAGGCAGAAAAACTCAGCGCATGATCCTAAAAGTACAACCCCAACGGTAAAGTTTGGAGGAGGCATAATAATGGTATGGGGCTGCTTCTCCTCTGCAGGTCCTGGAAGACTCCATATTATTGAAGGGAAAATGAATGCTCCGATGTATCGCACTATTCTGGATGATAATCTTTTAAAGTCTGCAGACTACTTGGAGTTGCCAAGAAGATACACATTCCAGCAGATCAACCATCCAAAACATACAGCCAAGGGCACTGCCACGTGGTTTCAACAGAACAAAATAAAGGTTATGGGATGGCCAAGTCAGTCGCCAGACCTAAATCTTATCGAGAACCTGTGGCGACAATAAAAACTAATAAAGATTGAGAAAAGGGACCCAAGAAATCTAACAGATTTAAAAAGAATACGCCAACAAGAATGGGCCAAGATACCTACAAAAATTTGTAAGAACCTCATAAGTAAATATCCCAAACGGTTGGAAGCTGTACTAGCGACGAAAGGTCATATCATTAAATACTAAGTGTTTTCATAGATGTATTGGATACTTTTCGAAACGTTCGTTTGATAATTTTTGCCGTAATCATAGTAATGTTTTACTATTTTTGCAATGTGATACCAATTTGCATTCAACGTACAAAATACATAAGATGTTCAATTTTCGATTACTTTGCTGTTGTGTAACTATAGTAAATAAACTTTTGACCATGCAAAGGATATTTATTGAACCCACTGTATATATATATATATATATATATATATATATATATATATATATATATATATATATGAATCCATTAAACCACATTGAAAGAGAAAACGGAATAATTTTTCCTTGCAGTAATATTTTTATTACCTTTTTTCGAAAAAAATCCGTGTAGGGAAGCGATTCGAACCAGGTACACTGAGACAGCGAGCACAGCTTTGATCACAGTTAAAGGTATGACGTTAGTATCGTTCCCTGCGTAGCGTAGTGTACTAACGTCATACTTTTAACTGTAATCAAAGCAGTGCTCGCTGCCTCAGTGTGCCTGGTTCAAATCGCTTTCCTACACGGATTTTTTCGAAAAAAGGTAATAAAAATATTACTGCAAGGAAAAATTATTCCGTTTTCTCTTTCAATGTGGTTTAATGGATTCATTTTCATCATTCTCTCGTGCTACTTTGAGAGATATATATCCAATATATATATATATATATATATATATATCATTCCTGGAATTGGCCTCCTATTGTTGAGAGAAGACCGTTCTCATCCTATTTTTTGTGCAAAATGTTTTCTATTACCAAGAAAGGGCCAATGGAGAATTTTACTGGTACGAGTACATCGATTATTTTGAAATCTTGCCACATGGCCTGCCCAGTTACATTTCATGTTCTTATAGTCATTTCTGCGGTGAACATCATTAGAGTTCATGCATTTAATCATCGATAGTACCAGGCATTTCTTAAAGAAATTGATTCTGATTTCTGTAATTTGCCTTATCACACAACACTGAGGTGACTCAGTTATGGTAAAGCCCTGTTTCGTTTTATAAGCTCAGAAGCGAAAAAGATAGAGCTGATCCAATTCAGTTGGGTCGTACCTCGCTGTCAAATTTGTCCTTTTTAGTTGATATCGCATCCCACATGAATGAATTGAACTTGAAAACTCAGGGCAAGGATAAACATGTTTGTCATTACGGAATCATCAAATGATTACGGAGAAAAGTGTCATTGTTTGAAGAACAACTAGAAAAAGGAAACTAACTTCATTTTCAGTGTTTCAAAGAGTTTTGTGCTAGAATCTCAGATGTAATCGTCGAGTTTTCCCCCAATATTTTTTTGTGACTTGAAAAAGCATATTTTCGAGAGATTTAGATCTCGTAGAAGTTAGAGTGACTTTCTTCTGTTCCAGAATCCGTTTTATTATAACCTAGATTATGTACCAGTCGAACTACAGTTGGAGCTCATTGAGTTACAAGCAAATGACTTTATGAAAGGGAAGTACTGAGAATTAAAACGTTTAATTTTACTGCAGCTTACCTGAGGATGTTTCAGGCAAAATTCATCAAAAAAACTCTCGTCATGTAAACAAAAAAAGAGGGGTCGTCCGCGAGGACAACTCCAGAACACAATTGACACTTCCATCATTTACGAAAACCAATGGATCATTTTCACTAGGCAGCTATACTTTCGCTCCTCATTGAACTGATGTTGACCTGAGCTTCATAAATTTTTCCGTCTTTTAGGGTCCAAGGAAAGTAGAGAACTCGAAGGGGGTTTAAAGTACGAATTGTTGTAGATAATGATATGTTATATAATTATCTATATTATTTAATGGGGGAGGGATTACTTAAGTATGAAAACATTTATAACTCTTGCAAAATTATGACTGACTTTATAGTTATAGTCACTGAAGGTATAGTTTTTATTGTAAATTTATAAACATTGTCTCTTACCGTTTCGTAATCTTCTCGAGTGAGGACGACAGAGGCAATGTTGACCCTTGTGCCAAGTTGTGCCATGACGACGTTCCATTTGCACCACTGCATAAGGACAAAGTTGAAGGTAAATATGAGAGAAGAATGATAAGAGACATCTCTATTCCTCATCACCAAAGGGTAGTTTCATCATAGGGGTATAAAAGGACCCATCATGTAAGAGGAATATCGCTGAGAACGGACTCCTTAGCACTCTTAAGTTGAATATATATATATATATATATATATATATTGGGAATGAGATAGATCTCCCCTTCCTCTGTTCGCGGTGTCCTGCCGCCTTCCCTTCCCATGTCCAAACAAGTTGGTGAGTCGGAAGCCGAAGAAACTGCTGGTACCGAGGGGAGAGGAGAGATGGAGAAGAAGGTGAAGGAGGGTTGATAAAGAAATTATAGGAAGAGAGAAGAAGTTGATATCAATTGACCTTATTCTTTTAGCGGGGGATAGGATTATAGAACGGAATAGTTCTATTGTTTTGGACCTGCTGATTAACGTGGAATTCGAACAACGACCGGTCTTTATCCTTTTCCATTCTATTCCATTTCATATTAGTTGCTTTAATAAGCACATAAACCTGAGATAAAATTAAGAAACGAGCAATGAATAATCGGAAAAGAAGAACAAGAAGTTGAACAGATCTTCGCCAAACATTTTAAGAATATATTTAACATCATCGACTTAGAAAAACGTATTGTTGACGAAATAAACGAAATCCTGAAAAGAATATACATTTCTCATCACATAGAGGAGCAAGGAAATGGACTCGGTGCTGAGGGAGAAACCATTGCCACAGAATATTTGGAAAGCGCACTAAAATAAATTTGGCAGCGCCCTTTCATTCAGCTCTCAAATTAACCTTGCTAAAGCGCCAGGCATTGTGATCCAAGGCAGGAAGAATGAAGTTATCGCTCACAACAGTTCAAGGTAGTAAAGATGATCTTCATCCCGAAACCAGGAAATCACTGAATGGAGAAGAAAACTTTAGACCTAATTCACTTTTGCAGTTTGATGGGAAATTATTAGAAAAAATATTAAATAGAAGACTCCTAGAACATTTTGAAGAAAACAAACAATATAACGATCAAGAGTACGTTTTTTGTAGTACAGAAATGGGAATATGCGCTATCACAGAAAAGAGAGCACAAGCTGGTAGGGAACAGAATTATATAGATATAGTATGCAGAGATGTTTCAAAAGCCTTCGATAAAGTTTGCTAAAGATAAGTCAATATAATATCATCCAAATGAGCTTAAGTAAAAAAAATAGAGAGGATCCTATGTGAATATGTGATAAGAAGAGCAGCGTATGTGAGCAAAGGGACGATAAAGGAATCTGTATACGATCTAAGAGCAGAGGTAACACAAGGAGAATGCTTAAGCACTACCCTGTACCCAATATATACGAAGGGTATTCCACCACCGAGTAATCCATCTAGTATTAATATCTCGTACGCGGTTGGTTTGATTAAACTGGTGGAAGAGCCGTTCAAACACGCCACAAGGCAAACCATAATGACGAGCAATAAGTAAGAATAACAAGGGAATATGAAACAACTAAGAGGAACGAGGTACCCTTACTTAACCGAATGCATGGAATTAAGATGAAAAATTACTACTAAGCGATACAGGATACACGTTGAAGAAGGAGTACAAAACACGATAAAGCGTCTAAAATTCATGTACAGTTTTATAGACAAGAGGAAAGAACAAAAAGAAACTATACACTTAAATAGTTCAGTCATTACTGCTATACCTAGCACTAGTATTGCACGGCATATCAACAAATCAAAAGAAAATGCTAACGAAGGTAAATAACAAAGCAGGGTACGTTATAGGAAACCCAAGAAAAATCGAAAGAAAACAGAACGACCTACATAAAACTATCAAAATGCAGGAATTAAACAAGATATTAGAGAAAAGAGCGGATAAGATGAAAGGAATTTATTTGTTTGAAAAACCAGGAGAAATATTATTAATATAATTGAAGATAACAAAAGTAGAAGACCGAACCAAGGATATCCAAGCTCTGGTTACAAAGTGGAAGAAAGAAACGAGAAAGAAAGTTATCCATACATAGCTGACTCAAAAAGTGATACGATAGAGAAAAATAAAGATTAGTTAAGGAAACACCGGAAAGGCTAAAAAAAAATCACACCCTAACGAGGAAACTACGTCTACAACCACAGTTAAGGACCAAACCCGGGATTAAAAAGAAAAACTAAGCGAATATGAGATCCAAATTGATCAGTTAGCGGTAGAATATTGGATAGTTTGTAAGTTTAATACTAATCTATGTCACTCGCCTTACCAGAGTTAGCCAGCAGTTCCTTTATTACAAAGGTTTGAGCCCTTTTAAATAAAAATAGTATATTTATTTATATATATAAGTAAAATAACTAAATGGCGAGTTATGGTATATGATAATGAAACCACTGTATAGGAGCCAAAAGTTTAATTTACGGGACTAGTTTCAGTATGTAGTGTATCATACCCTCTTCAGTCGTATACTGAGAATGCAATTGTTACAAAAGTTTATAAATACCGTACGGATCAGGAAAAAGAAAAAAACACAAAGAAACACAAAACAAGGGAAAAGGTCATTAATCAGGGGGTGTAGTAAGTTTAAGATCGTTGAATAAGGAGAGACCGGAAGAACCTTAACAAAACGAATTTATGAAGATAAAGGTGATGTCAGACGAGGCAGTACCGCATCCAGTATTTTTATCATACTAGCAATTTCAACCACCAAATTGACTATTCCAAGGCACAAATCATATATAATTGTAAAGATTTTCGTAAAAGAAAAATAGTAGGATCTATATTAATAGGAGAAATTCCCAATTTTAATTTGTCAGATGGGCAATTGAAATGCAGCCCCCATTCCCGTAACTTCATCGTAAACAGCTTAGTCAACGATCTTAAACTTACACCCCCTGATTAATGACCTTTTTCCCCGGTTTTGTGTTTCTTTGTGTTTTTTTTTTCTTTTTTCTGATCCGTACGCTATTTATAGACTTTTGGAACAATCGCATTCTCAGTATACGACTAAAGAGGATATGATACACTACATACTGAAACTAGTCTCGTAAATTAAACTTTTGGCTCCTATACAGTGGTTTCACTATCATATATATATATATATATATATATATATATATATATATATATATATATATATATATATAACCAAATAAAAATAGCTAATGGTAGAGAAAAGCTTGTTTCCCAAGCGCTAGAGTGGGACCTAACGGTTTGACGCTGTATAGAAAAGTGGAAAGCAAAATGAATCGAGATTAGACGGATCTCCCTTTCTCTTTTTTGATTGGAAATGATCGAATAAAGAATAAACAAAGAAGAAAGATAGAGTAAGGATAACCCCGTGGTTTGGATTCCTTGTCAGATAGTAGGTCCTTCACGCCAGTCAAATTCTACAAACAAAAACGACTCAGGTGACAGAAAGCACCTGCTTCTTCTTCACCTAAAAGCACTACAATTGGGGCACGTTTATCACTGCGACTCATATTTAACTTTCTGACCTGTCGCTTTTTAGTCGCGGGCGACTCCACATTACACTATGTCGTTCGGTTGGTCGGTTCCTGTTTTGCTTCCTTTGGTTTAGTAATAACTTTGTGACTATTCATCCGATTCTAACGAAATTTGAAACCCTTATGTTGTTTTACATTCTCTTTCGAATGATATAATTACCAAAGTGTTCTCAAGGTTAGTCAGCAGAACTTGTTTCACCCTCTTTCATATACTCCCCTTACTCTTCTCCCTACTTGGCCCCTAACATTCGTGAAAGAAGAAGGTGGAGCGTGGCCAAGAGGGATCGAACGGGGTCTGTCTCCCTTCCTATACCCCATCATGAGAAAGAGGGAGAACATGAGGCTAACCAACAGAATGAAAGGCAGACACCAGAAAAATAACATTAAGTAACGATTAAGAGAGAAAAATAGAAGAAAATAGAAACACTACCCTAAAAGTTGGTGTGTTCAATAAAACCTAAAGAAATCGCAGACTTCAACCAAGTAATCGAAGATATGGTTTATATCAACCTTAGAAATAACAAATAAAATATCTCCAGCGTCTGTCATCAAACAGCATAAGGAAGAGAACTTGGAACTAGGAGCTGTAATAGCAACTGAAGAACTGAAAAGCGCCATTCATCCATTCCAACAGAAACCTGCAAGCGCCTTAAAAATTACCAGGATCACACTTACCAACGCACCAGAAAAGATAAGCAAAACCTTGCGAAATATATTTAACGCCTACCTAAACACAGGATACTTCCCAGACGACGGCAAACTCGCCCAAATGATCTTCATTTCCAAACCAAGCAAACAACTGCAAGTCTTTAATAGCTATTGACTTTTAGACTTTTAGAATTGATTGGAAAAGTCTGCGAAAATAATAATTGACAGAGTAAATATTATATTTAAATGAAAATAACCATAATAATGAATTCCATTTCAGAATCCTAAAAGGAAGAGACACCACAATTGCACTTGGCATCATCACTTAAGTGATGGTCAAGCCAAAGCAAAGAAAAAAATACATAGATCTGCTCTTGAGAGAAACAGGGTCAAAGGCATGCAACAAAAGATCCTAAATCACAAGATGAACAGCATCCTACAGAGGATTATATGTGACTATCTAACAGATCATATGTAGTTGTCTATGAATTTAAAGAAATCGAGTTCGAATTGGAAGCTGGACTCTCCCAAAGGGGCTGCCTCAGCTCCAAGCTGTATTCGATATTATGCAGTAGAGTCGCCACTACCTAAAATGTCTAAATACCCAATTTCCCTGAAGACCTAAGTCAATTACTCTTCCTTCTACCTTTTGGATACACGGTTCCCTTCGTGTACCCCAAATAATTCAAGTATTCCATTCTATCCTCATCTATGAAGGTTAACTTAGATAAACTTATTTTCTCCTATTCTGCTTTCTTTTTCACCATTTTCATCTCCGCCTTCTCCTCTTCCCCCCCAGGACCCTAACGACCTTTTTCCATCTGCTCCATTTGAAACTCCGGGAGCTTTTTTATGATAGGATCAAGTTTAAAGTTACTTGATCCTATCATAAAAAAAGCTTATTTTAAATGAAATTGTGCATTTTAGGCCATAGGAATTTCGTTATTTTTTTCCGTTTATATAATATGCTATGTATATATGCGCATATTTGAATTTAGAATTTATGCGATTTCTCTATTTCAATTTGTCTTTCTCTTTTTCTGGTGTTTTCGTAGAAATTATATTTATATGATTTTACCCTTCTTATACCTGCTCTTAATCATTCTTCTTCAATTTTTTGTCTTTTTACCCACGTCATCTGTTTATAGCCTTTCATTTTGGATACCGTAGGCGGAGATTCGCGTCCTCTAACTATATATACTCGTATTACTTTACATTTTTCCTGACTGATTTCATTCCAAATATTACACCAGTCATGCGCTAATTTGGGAGTTTCCCATATCCGCACCAACTCACCATACATACATAGACATATGTATACATATATATATATATATATATATATATATATATATATATATATATATATATATATATAAATTGTGGCTCGGCTATGCCTTCAGTATGTGAGGATCAGCCGGTCTCTTACGATAATTATAATTGTGCGTGTCTTGTTAGGCCAGGATATCTCCCCTTTACCTATTTCTTCTTACTTTTTTCTTTAGGGAGGCTTTGGTCACCGGACTCAAGAGGTGGCTCCATTTTGCCCCAGGGCGGTCGCACCGTTACTCGATACATCATTCCCAGAACGAACAATTGGGGACAGGAGTTTACTCCCCTGGCTCTTTGTCGATGCTCGATGGGGAAAATTCAAAAATAAAAATGGGTTTCTGACCCATCTTTCCTCTGGGCAATCATCCAGACTAACTAAACTCCCCTGGGTGGAGAGCCGAAGAAGAGCTCCAATTACGAGCTAAACCCTTCTCCAACAACATATACTACTCCTGACTATGATGTTTTGCCATCCCAAGCGCCTACCCAACGAAACCTCTTTCTACCCCTAGTTCCTCCTCCAACCCCGTTACTTTACTATCCCTCAACATTCCCCCTAAAGGGCCACGGAGATTCGCCTTTCTGGCCGCCGTGCTGACGAGACTCAGTGCCCCATTTGGCCCCAGCTTAGCCTCTTCTCCTTTTTTCTGACAGCCTGTGTTAATTCCCTACTTCCTCACTTTCTCTTCAACCTCTCCCACAACTTTCTCTGGTCGGCCTATAATTTCACAGGGTAGAGTGAAATGAAATGAAAAGGAAAGTGGGAGAAAAAATTTCGATCGCCGTGCCCCTCCCCCACTTTCCGACCAGTCCCTACCTGGGGGTGGCCAGCTTCCTCTCACCTAACTATACCGACTCGGCGCTGAGTGGGAGGGAGGCAACAACGTTCCCTCACCTCTAAAATCCGGTCTGAGGTGCTGGATTTTTAACAATCTGCTTCACCCCGACCACACCTTCCTCACATCCCTCTCTTTCTCCTTTCAATTTCTCTGGATTTTTAGCCAAGCCTAAGGTGGACCCGCCAAGTCGATGGGTTGCTAGACCACTAGGCGGGGGGAGTGACCTTAAATAGCGGCAGCTGGCTTTGCAGGCCCCGTATTCACCCCTCGCAGAGCGGGCTACTGCGTGGGGTGATTAGCGTTTGCTTCCCGTACCACGGGATGCAAACTTCTCCGTACCCCCTTCTCCAGCGACGGAGCCGCTCTCGAGCAGTTCCACAGGAAAAATGGAGGTTCCTCCCCCCTATGCTTTAGCACGGGACCCTCCAAGCTACTTTTACCGGCGAGGAGGCTTACTCCTCATCTATGCATATGGGTGCAGTGGACTCTTCCTCACCACCTTGTCTGGAGTCGCCTTTGGGTGACTTTCTCTTCACAGTGGCAGCCCCCCCCCTTTGCTTTCCAAGGGAACTGCCAAAAAAGCAGGCAGGCGGCCCATAATTTACCGCTCTAGGTGGCAGCGGCCAGATAAGGCCAACCCCCCTAGGGAGACGAGAGGAGATAAAAGCCCGCGGCCCATGCTCTCCAAAGACCTGCGGGCACAAATAATGAGCGTAAAGGGCTCACCGTTCGTGCCTCTCTCTTTTTCCCCAAACGATGCCGGTTCACTGGCCAAAGACGAGATGACCAAAGGTACCTCAAATGCGACCTGTGATGTCTGGGGGGGGGGGGCGATGGCCACATGGAGGCCCACCTGAGATAGACATGTTTCCTGAGGAGACCCAGCTCCAGACGGTAAAATTCTCCATGCGGTCAAACCCGGGCTCAGTGCCAAGCACAGAACCCGTGTTCCCCCTTCCCTCTGGAGGCACCTTCTCAGACGGCTCGGGTCCCCGAGGCCTCACAAGGAGAGGAGGGTTCTCCTTTCTCGGTTGGTGCTCCTGTGACGGGCAGGGCCTTCTCCATTTCAGAGAAGTATCTTGCTGAGGCCGGATCATCTGGCCTAGGAGCTCCTACCGGCGGAGGAGAGAAGCGGGTTCATTCCTCGCCCTCCTCTCCTAAAAAGAAAAGAAATAGAAAAAAAGATTAAAAAACTCGAGTCTCCTCTCCCTCCACGGGAGCAGTGGGGACGGACGGGGCTGCTGCCATTTCGGTATGCGGCCAAGCCAGGATCGGCACGTCCTGCACCGGTGCTCCCTTGAGTGGAGAGTACGAAACTAAGACCAAATTTGCGTAGAGTGGAGTCTCGATTATGTCGGAGCCGCTCATTCAGACGTTACCTGGTGTTTTCTAGCCCGCTGGCTTCAAACACTTGCTCGTTATTCGCTTCACTAATGACAGCAAGTTGGGTAAGGGTAGCATGATATATCAGAGGAGAGCATTAGTTAGCGTGATTAGTAGAGAGCCGAAGGTGACCCGTTTCTCTGACGAGAACCTTCTGGAAAATGCGTCAAATCCCTCCGAGGCGGCTATGATTAGTGCCCTTCGGACACTTGATAGCACGCCGGTGAGTGTAATCTCTTTAGAGCTGAATGACCATAGGGCAGACAAGATCGAGCGTGTGATGAGAAAACAGGGAAGGGCCTCGACACCCACGCCTACACTCTTCCTCACGTTCGACTGTGACAAGCTGACTGAGTTGGTGCATTCGTGCTACCTCCGTGGAGTTGCTACTACTGTCACTGCTTCGGTCATACTAATCGCTCCTATAAAGGCAGAAAGTCGGGGTTACCTGAAGTCGGTGTAAGTTGCTCCAAATCCACACATGATAAGTCCAAATCGAGTGTGGCCAAGTGTGTCAATTGCGGAAAGCCACATCCCGCTTCTTCGAAGCAATGTGGTGCGTATCTCCTTGAGAAGGAAATCCTGCCGTTCGGGCCTAGGATCGTCTCTCATTTCGCGAGGATAAGGACTTGGTTCTGGCGCGCTAGGCTCTGCCTGGGACGCAATAGGCCTCATCGTTGAGAAAGACAGCTTCTGCTTCTGCTCCTGACCCATCCAAGCCTAGGAGCACGGTCGTATACGCGCCCAGTTTAAACCCTTCTGCGGATTCTACCCACCCATGGCGCTCACCTGGTAGAGCTGGCGGCATAAAAGGTTAACAGGAGCCCCAGCTAAAACCAGGGTTCCCCCTCTTTCCCCACAGTGTGACCGTTTCCCATAAGGTAAAGGCGAAATGGACGCACGTCTCCACCGAGTCGTTAGACTCACAAGAAGCAACACCCCTTAAGTTGGCTATGAGGAAATCTTCCGTAGTTGCTAAAGCTGCCTCCCCCCCCCCCCTATCCCATAAGGAGGACAGCACTAAAGGACTTTCGGCTTCTTCGCCCAGCTCATTGGTAGGCTGGGTGGCTCAGAGACCGTGGATCTTCCAAAAGAGGGATCCCCCGCCTCGGAAGCCACCCTCCCTGCCTAATATTTCGAGGTGGAGGGGGGGAAATAATTGCATGATGAGCCCAACATCCACCGATAAGTCCTCGAAGACAACATCACCTTCAGCGACTTGTCCGGCCAACAGCGTCCGGAGCTCTGCCTCCGGAAAGCGTACGGCCATTTTCCCGAGGGTCTTCTCTTCGAAGAGTATGCCCGCATCTCCTCCGAGCTAGGCCTGGAGGGCATATTTCTACAATAGAATGGCCGTGGACAACGGGCTAACTGGGAAGAGCTTCGGAAGCTCGTCTCCTCCTGTTTCCCGTTAGCTATCTTTATGCAGGAGACCATGCTGGGCGCGTACCCCCTGCCGACCCTCCCGCGCATTCTTATCTTTGCTTTAGATAACTCCTTTTAGGCAGTATCTGGGCAGCTGCACCTGGATGGGCTGGATACTTTAATTATGCGTACATTTCACTGTCAGTCGACTTTAACGCGGGGGTATTACGCCGCGTCGTGGTGCGGTTACTGAGGCCCTTTCTTTTGTTTGGGGACTTGGAAGGGAGACACCCTCCTCTCGGGAGACTACTCAATCAATCTCAAGGTCAAGTATGTGCCCACCAGATAGGTGTCCTAAATGTGGATGAGTTTACGCATCTGTGCCCGAGAACTGCATCATTTTCCTGCCTCGATCTATTTTTGTGCTCTCGGGATGCATAGCTTGATTTTGGGTGGAGGCAGGGGGTCGAATACCTCCATTGTAGTGATCACTTTCTCTTTCAAATATCATTTTCTGAGCCGCTGCCACCTGAAAACCCGCCCCGGTGGCGTTTGTCGCCGGCGTGGTGGTCCACATTTCAGGAAATGACTGATTTCTCTGACTCAGTCGAGGAGTTTAATTCGGTATATGAGGCCGTTGAGTTTTTCTGCGGCAACCTTATCACCGTGTGCCTAACTACTATTCCTAGAATGTCTCGACGTTATGCACGCCGACCGTTGCCGTGGTGGTTAGCCGAGCGTGAGACGTCCCTCAAACAGAAACGTTATTCCTACATGCTCTATAAGCGCTGCCCAAACGACTTCACTGTCGGTGAATTTCGCCAAGCTAAGGCTAGGTTCCTCTATATTTTGAAGCGATCTTGCCGCTCTTATTGGAGGGCATAAGGTTTTTCACTTAATGGGAAGACCCCTCTAGCAGAGGTGCGGAAGCAACTCAAAAGAATTCGGGTCAAGTTCATGCAGGACTCTCATCCCGTTCTCCAAGAGAATAGGACCGCAATCTCTGACCCCGATTCCGTGGCAGAATCCTGGCGACCGCTTTCTCCTCATTCTCGAGCTGGGATGCTGCTCTGCCAGCATTTACTGCTCGTTGTGATGTCGCGGAAGGCCTCAGACTGGACTTTACCTCCAGTGGCGGATGACATTTCAACGACAGGTTTACTCTAAGTGTGTTTTACAGTCCCCTCTTACTTCGTGCTCGGACACCACCCGTAGTGTGGATGATGTCCCATACGCCATGCTTGGACACCTGGATGAGCGTGGCATAGCCCGAATGTTAGATTTGTTCAACAAGATCTGGCTAGAGGGTATCCGCCCAGATTCCTAGCGAATCGCTACTGTGCTCGCTTTTCACAAATCGGGAAGAGATCACGCTACCACGGCCGGTTTCCGCCCAATCTCTCTAACCTCCTGTGTTTGCAAGTTGATGGAGAAATTGTTAAATATTAGATTACCTTTTATTTTCTGGACAGCGGAGCCCATTTTTCTCTTGCACAGTGCGGCTTCCGCAAGTTCCACACCACGTTCGCAGCTATGCTCCAACTGGAAAATGCCGTATGCGAGGCCTGCCTTTTTCGACAGCACTACTCTACTGTATATTTCGATTGGGAGAAGGCCTATGATACCGCATGGCAATATGGTATCATAGAGACTCTCTACGAGATGAGGACGACGGGACACCTTCCAATCTTTATATCTGAATTTTTACAAGATCATCGATTCCGCTTACGGGTGGGGGGGGGAGCCCTCTCCGGCCCAATCGAGCAGGAAGAGGATGTCCCACAGGGAAATTCCATGAGTGTCACACTCATTGACCTGAGTATCAACGGCAGACTTTGGTGCTGGCGGAAGATGTTCTCGCTACGCTCTACGTGGAAGAATTTTCGATCTATTTTGGCCGGCCCAGATGCCAATCTGGAGCTTCGACCCCAACAGGCATTGAACCGCGTCTCTTGCTATCCCAAAGCCAACAGGCTTTGGTTTTCCTTGGCCACAGCAAAGAAGGTGCATTTCTGCCGCCGTTCATGGCTCCACCCCATTGTTTCTTGTTGGGGTGTGGCTGGAAGTGGTGGACTTGCACCGTTTCCTTGGTCTTGTATTTGATCCACAACACCGGCCTTCTCCTGGTGACCAGTGCCTTCCGCACTTCTCCCATTGTGAGCCTACTTGGCGATGCAAGGGATATGCCACTCGCCTTGCGCCGTGCACAGTGGATTATTCGCCTGTACGCGCGAGCTCTGCGCCTCCCTCAGTCGCCAACAGCTCTCACTGCATCCGCAGCTGATTCTGATGGTGTCTATGCTTTCGAGACCTTTTGAAATTAGTGCAGGGAAACTCTTTCGACTGCTAGATATAGCTTTCGTGCCGGTGTCACCCCTAGTTCTGCCCAGGACGCGACCCTGGAGATTACCACCTTTGACTATTTGTCGCCATGGCTCTGCTCCCAAAGCTTCTACAGCGCCGGCAGTATTGCTTTCGGCCTTTTGAGAGCACATTTTGTGTCACGCTGGAACCATGCCAATGTAATCTAATGTCTCCAAATCCCAAAGGAGGGTCAGTTCCCACGCCGTACCTTATCTGTTTGAAGTCAGCCGGACTCTACTAGGCACTGTGTTTGTCTTGACGACTGAGCTAGCTGCACTGAATGGCTCGGTACGGTAGATAACGCGATATGCCCGTTTCGAAGACCGGATTGAGATTTATAGCGACTCACAAAGCTCCCTGAGTGCTCTCAGAGCATTGGAATCTCCACATTTTCTGGTTCGCGATATCAATTACGCCACGGTTTTGGCGAGCCGGGCAGATGTCAATATTTTTTTCTGCCCTGTTCCTGAACATGTCAATAATTGCGGTGAATGAGCAAGCCAATGAATGCACCAACGAGTCCGCGAGGACTGGGCGACCGGACCAGCGTTTTGCTCTTTCTCACACCAACTACATCGCAGGAATACGGGATGCCCTCCGGGCAGCTTGGCAAAAAGGATGGGAGATGGTCGATGGGAGCCTAAGTTTACGTGTAATGGCGCTGCTACTGCTCGCATGTACCTACCCCCCAATGCCGCGACGGCTTCAGGTGGCTTTTTGTCGTCTCCAAATTGAGCACACTCACGGGCCGCATCGCCATTTGATGGAGAGCTTGCCTGCACCCTATCGCGATGACTGCGTGTCCTCCAGACTTCAACACTTTCTTGCTGAATTTCCTAGTCTTCGTGCACGTTACCTGTGCCGGTACCGGGACGAGCAGGGTCTCTACTCCCCCTTTACTCCTTCACTAGCTCAGCCCCACCCACAACCTGACCCTTTCTGCCTCATATCACTGTCATTAACAAACTCCTTTAAGCCAAAAAGAATGCACACACTTCAACTTACCCATAATATCCCTCCACCCTCACATATTTTATACCTCAGCCTCGTTAGCGCTTGGCCCCATAAACCGAATTATGATTTTGAAACCATCCTCTTCATCTGCCTCCTTACCCTCAAACTTGGGGGAACATTTTGGGGTGCTCCACATGAAAACCTCATTAGTGAGGTTTGGTATTCTGCTCCAGTGTGAAGGGTCCTCAGCCCTAAGGGCTGGTCCGGCTTAGTGCAAGAACTCCATCCTCAATCTTCGAGAGTTAAGGGAATGTGCGGTGTGGTGTATGTGACCCATCACTCCCGCGTCAAATGCTGTCAAGGTATCAACTTTTCCAAAGGTTTTCGTGTTATAAATGTAGAGAATCTATTAAGGGACATCTCTCTACGAAGAGTCACGAATGTCCCCACTTCGAACAGCAATACCAAAGTGCCTACCACCCTGCTGCTACTCAGCTCTATATTCTCATTTACACTCCTACATTTACTAGATTCGGACTTTACTCATATATGGTGATTGAGAGGAGTGGGAGCGAGTAAGTGAAGGCCCCTGATTATGTGGCTCTTTTGCCAGCTTTCTCTCCAAATCTGTCCCCACCAATCCATCTCTCTCCACAAGCTCTACTTGCTCTTAGATCTCTAGTACCATGCTGCAACTCACTAACTCCTTTTCGGTACTTAAGGTTAACTTTGGTGCCGAAACCCACACAACTCCGCTACCCGACGGCAGCACTCACCGTCGTAAGCCAAATTGCCGGCGGAAGCAGTGCGCTCCCCTTTCACATATAGAGACCATCCTTCCAACCTCTCAATTTCTCCCTTCTGCTAAGCAAAATAAATTACCATAGTGCCCCTTTCGAAGTTTTTTCTACCTCCACAGCCACCTCCGACTTCTACGGAGCACATAACCACAGTAAAGGTGCATTCTCCACACGATTTGCCTCTCTAGACCTCATCCATCTCAGTTAAAGAAGCAATGCGGAAAATCTTCGGGGACTCACCACTCCTTTTTATTCCCTCCACTCCCAAAGCTCATAGTACCCCCAAACCTATACACCTAAAGTCCCCTTCCAAAGACACTAATCCTCCAAAAGCCATACCTTTAAGTTCCCTTCCCAAAACCCTACCCACCACGCAACCTACATATGCTGCTTACTTAACTCCTCTCTTCAGACCTATCCCTAAACCTTACAACCTTTGCAACAAATCACCGAATCACTTCTTTTCCATACGAGAAATGCAACATCCTATTTATTAAGTGGATCCACTAGCCCTAGATACGATGGAATCACGCACTACCTCATCCAATAGCTCTAGATATCAGTGCCATACTTTCCTCTATGACTGGCGCAAGGCTATCGTTGTGCCTCTTATTAATCCGAAATCCGATCCATTCAATGTATAATCTACCGTCTCATATTCAGGTCTTGGTGTTCACGCAAAATAGTGCCTCTCTATTGATGCCAAATCCAATTTCCTTTTCCCTGAGTGCAACACTGGCTTCCGCAAAATTTGGCACTGATATTGAACCCGTTCAACGTTTTAGCCTTTGTTATTATGTTCATTTTACATTCGGTTGGACTTCGTGGATAATCTTTTCATTCCTGTGCGATTGTACCTTCCCGGTTCGAATTAGTTCCACAGGAACTAAATATATAGATAAATCATTACAAAATAGAATATAACTTGATTAAACAACTTATATGAAGTAATTTTAAGTAATAGAGTGAAGAGAAATTAGAGGGAACATAATTTTAAATAAGAACTGTTCAAGAGCTACTGGAAAATGAAACCCCTTTTCTGTTTAACTTTGAACAGTCTATTTGTCTACTGTAGAAGTCAAAGTTTTGAGGTAATCAAAAGAACATTCTTTGCACCAACTTAGATAGCTTCCTGAACGTAATTTTTGTTTTTTCATTGCCTGTCATCTAGAATAAATATCTCTTTCCAGGGAGTTCCATAAGTTTTCTATTGAATTTAGGCCTCATATATGGGACTCCAGTCCATGATTCAGTCTCCTACAATTTCCTTTTGACTTTATTCAATTTTTTAAAAAACTTAAGTCATGACTAGTTGCATTATCTTGCATGAAGACAAGTGGCTTAGTCATCTTCCCTGGCGCTCTCTGGAACTAAGAAAGAAAGTTGTAGTCCCAAGACTCGCAGTAGCCTTGGAATCCATTTTGAAGCCCTCATCCACTTTGAAACCTCTTATTAGTTTGTCTCCAACAATTGCACCCAAAATCATGTATCCTCCTTCTCTTTGATATTGGCTGATTCGTATGTAAAAGTAACTTTGCTGTACTCAGTTTTTACGTATGTTTGGTCCAAAAGACGCTTTTCTTTGAGTTATTTCGTTCAAAACGGATTTTCGGTCTTATTCCCAATCATATGAAATTTCCTGAGAGCCATAAGCCTTGTTTCTCTTGAAAGCTAAAGCAGCTTAAAAATGCCCTTGATGCGGGATGAGGGTTTGTAGCCACTTCTCTTTTAAGTTTTGAAACATTTTTAAGGTTAAGAGTTTGAAATTCTGGTTGAACCCTTTTTTTTATTGGAGGAGTCCAGTTCTTTGCAATTTTCTTCACAGGGCGATGAACACGATTGATGTCATTTGAAGTTTGTCGAGAAGACTTACCTTAACCCAATTCCTTCACGATATATTTTGCCTCTTCTTCTGCCTATTTTTTCTGGTGATTTTAAAAGGAATTGCTTCTTGCAAAAGATGCATGAAAGGTTGTTGCAATTGAATTTGGGGCAAAAATAGTATAAACTACGAAATCAGAGATAAAAAGTGTTATATATACTGAATTGTGTTTATAACATTCTCAAAAATATATGAATCAAAAACGTTTTAACTTTTTCTGGAAAATAATGCAACTCTAACGAGGTGTTGCAAATAAAATGTTTCATATTTTTCTGGAAAATGATGAGACGCTAACGAGGTATTGAATACAACCTCTTGAAGTTCTTCATAAATGCACGCGAATGAAACTCATAGGCGAGCATTTTAAACGTCAATAAAATTTGTGTCGATTCGACTTTTTATGTTTCTCCTATCGGAGAGAATTGAAAAATACATTACCAACTCTAGGTCGGCAATCGGAAATTGCCTTTATATTGCGCAATTCTAAATACATGTATGCAGTTTAAATGGCAATGTTGCGGCTAAGCTCTTCATGAAGCCCCAGAAGATGCCCTTCGTAAATGCACGTAAAAATTTTGTTAGGAACATTGAGTTTCCTTCTCGTGTATATATGAAAAGTACCTTCCGATGGCTTAGTGAAGAGCTTAGTTAATCGATTTTCAATTGCAGAGCTAGAATGTATTATATGAATTTTCCCTTCTCTTTAATAGCAGAAGTAACGCAAAAAAGTTTACTTTAAAAACGCTGTTCTATGAATTTTCTGTTAGTGCATGTAGGAAGAGGGTGTGCATAACTCTCGTCCTTATACGACAATTTATTTGAGGCATTTCTTTCCTCACCTATGATAGATAAATGATGGAGACAGGGTGTAATGTATATGTATGAAACGAGATTGGCTTGATTGATATTTATCCTTATAGTAGAAAATCTCACTTTGGTAGCAAAGTCACACCGGGTTTGTAGATTTTAGGCACTCCATACTCGGATCCTTCTGCTACCTGGATGTCACACCGTTTGCGAACACCTGGTTCGGTTGCGTAGCCGTAGAAAAAGCACTTTTGCGGGGAGCACGTAAGGGAAATTACGCCACACATACATTGAATTAGAGTTAAAAATTGACAGAAAGAATTTAAAGGGTAAAAATATTTCTTCTTACGGATGTTTTTTTAATAAAACAGAAAGAGGAATAACTATAGGGTATGTCAAATTAAAAGCTAAAGTTCTAAGGGTTTAAAAATGCTTTATATAGTATCCGTGTGGCATTTGAACATTTGAACACAAATGGGAATATGGAAAATACACTAAGTCTAGGAAAAATCCTATCTAGAAAGGGAAGGAAATTGTAGAATATAAAAGGTTGCTGGGGGCAAACATTGAAATGCAAAAGCGATCTGTAAACAAACCGTGATTAGCAAATTAAAAATATTTATAGAAAAAAAACAACCGCTTTCAAAATTTGAGATTGGAGGCAGCATTTCGACTATGGAAAAAAGTACAAAGGGCGTATGGTTTATAATCGATTGAAATAAAGGGAGTAATTTCTCTGCGTGTGTGTATATGTGATATAATGTTAATATAATACAATATTCTCAGAGTATGTTCAGTATTATTATTAACAATATTTTTTTATATCATTGCACCTGCACAGAAGCTAATTTTAATCATGGTTTGTTACTGAAAAATTATTTCGAAATTTGTGAAAAAAAACTTGAAGAGTTTAGTGAATTTTCTGCTGATTTCATGATTTAGAGCAGCTGCTTCAAGATAAAGAAAATATTTCGAATCCTTTTTACTTTGAAGATGAAGCGAAAGCGTATATATACGAGTACTAATCAGTTTATATAATTCGTACCCATTGGTGTTAAAAAATATTTTTAGAAATTCTATTTCATCGTCACATGAACAAAAGGAAAGATGAAAGAGTGTTAGTTGGAGAGGATTTATATGACGTCACTCGTCACCTAGGCGACGCGCCATTTCAAATGCTTAGACACCGCGGTCGACTCAAATCACGCAGGAGATCGGTCTGCTTTGAGAAACAAAGGAGATCTTAGCGTATTATTGAGTATGTGAATAAATAATTAATATTTCTTAATATATTTGAGTTGTTCTGAAATTAAAGTGATATAATCTTTGGTTCTGTGATTATGGGGGATGGATATTGTCTACTTAATTTATATTCCATTTGTAGTCCAATTATTTTCCATTCGCTTGCTTTGTTCGAACTGTTGAGTGAACAATAATGCATATATTTTTAAGGTACATTTTTTCTTAATCGCTTTAGTAGTTATTAAATAAGTTCTTAGGTACCTTTTCCAAGAAAGGCATTAATATTTAGTGAAGAAATTAGTTGTTCTAGATTAACCATAATTTTCTACTCCAGACCCGTTCACGTGTTATGAGACCCGGGCGTCTCATGATTTCGCATTTGCATTAGTTCTTTTTTGTCTTTGTCTCCATTGAAGGAGCGGCCGCGCACAACTTCCTCGCTCTCTCTCTCTCTCTCTCTCTCTCTCCCTGATCTCTGACACTCCTCCATCCACAGGTAGAACTTTAGGTGAAGAAGTAACATCGGGAATGATTCATGGGGGGGGGGGGGGTATAACTTAATGTAGCATGAAAATAGAGGAGAAAGTTGAGAATATCTAGGATAAATTTTTAAAATAGAACCAAAGTAAAAAATAGTGGACTAGTGCATCGTTGCCGAAGGATATTTTTTTTTCTATGATACCATTAAATGGGACCCACTAGCCCGAGGGTGAGTTTATCTTACGATTATACAAAACTAAAAAAATAAGGATATAAAAGGAATTCATTGTACACAGATAAAAACAAACAAAAAATATATATAAATATTAATTTTATGGATAAAAACTAATACATGGATAAAAAAAGAAGAAAAGGGAAATGGCTCGGAATTAGTTTGGAAAAGGATCTAACGGGTTTATACATAAACTATGAGTCATACAGTTATCGGTGAATTTTAAATACAATATGCGGAATTGGAAATCCTTGAGGAAAAAGCTCCACCGCATCAACCGACCGTTATTATTATTGACGTTATGTAGGTATGATAGAGGTTTGTGGTTCGTTTTCCCTACAAATTCCTTGCCAATAAATATATTCTAAATTTACAGATTGCCCAAATGATAGCGAGGACCCCTCTCAATTACCGCGTGTTTTATTTTTCTCACGCGCGAGTAATATTCTGATTGCGTAAGCGATGGGAAACTTTCGCGGTCATTCTCATACTGGAGGAGGACAGATCCTATACCGTCATTACTACCGTGAGTGCGAATGCCAAACAGTTTCTTCGAGTTAGTGAGACGGAGGTTAGGAGCAGATGCTAACTTCTCCTTGAGTTGGTTTAAGCTGTGAGTGGAAATTAGCATCCACTCAAGGCCTTCTTGGACCTTCTTCTTAAAAAAGCTCGCAGAAGGAGGCGGAGATACTCGCGAAGTTGGGTATAAAGCGACGATAGAACGATGCAGAGCCTATGAAGGATCGCAGCTGCTTTTTGTTAGTAGTCAAAGCCATATCCATGATGGCCCAGATCTTTTCTTGCTGGGGGGCTAACCGATTATTCCCAATCTGGAAGTTGAGGTAATCGATAGTGCCAAAAGGAAGTGGCACTTGCAGGGGTCAATTGTCAAATTGTGTTCCCGGAGGTGTATAGGCAGGAGATATGGTTTGAAACGGATGGGTTCCAAGGTGGTTAGTTGGAAATTGTGCTCAAAGTGGGTATCACAACCGGGGATCTTGGTGATTACGTCATCAAAACGACTCAGGAGCGCTTGCAGTTGATCCTTTTAAGGAGAGGATAGCTGGTCGCATATCTTAGTTTCCGCAGGCGTGGAATTATTAAAGTTAATATAGCGAGTTTTATTTATAATCCTAGTTGATGTCGAGTATTTTTTTCCATTTGAATACCTGTAGCGCTCTTCTTCTACATATAAATCTGAAATGCACCTTTTGTAAATTGGTACAATCTTAATTTTGTGCCTACTGGTTTTCATTTTCCATTTTGCTTCAAGTTCACTGATCTTGCATATCTCTTCTGCCGTCATTCTCTCTTGGAGCTGGCTGATGTTCTCGGTGAATTGGATATTTAGGCAGTCCTTATTTCTAAATGGTGGTATAATTGCAATCCAGATTAAATAGAAGGGCCTGCTCAAACACCTACCTTGGGGTAAACCGGCAGCGATCTCGAATTTAACCCCATGGTGGCGTCTAATTTCTATATGAAGACGTCGCTCCATTACATAATCATATAATAACCTTTCAATATTTTCGTTCATTCAAGTCTAGGTATTTTAAATTGCTTATCTACGAGTATACGTCAAACTTGGTCAAAGGCCTTGGACATGTCGTCACATGGGATGTCCACGCTCTTTTTCTCTTTATGATTTCGCAATCTTCTCCAGGATCACTCCTAGTCGCATCTCCGTACTTCTGCTTTTTCCTGAAGCCAAATTTTCAGATGTTTCTTAGCCCGTTATCATCGAGGTACTTTGGCATACTGTTGTTGATTATTTTTTCGAATACATTTCAGATAAAATCTAATAGTGATACGAGGCTGTATTTAAACACTTGATCTTTGGGGTTTCCAGCCTTGGAGATCAATATCATCATTACTAATTTCAGATCATCGGGAAAGTATCCCGTGTTCACACAAGCATTTAGTATGTTTCTCACTCCCTTCAGAATTTTCGAAGAGCTTGAATGTAATTGAATATAGTGAACCCCGATCTACCTTGGGCTCTTTATCGGAAGCTTTTTATTGTTTTTTTTTATTTCCTCTGTTTAATTATAACATCTGTTCCATCGTTGTTTTTTCTTCCCTTATTAACAAATTGGGAGTTGTATATTTTTTTATTTCTTCATCAGTTGATCCGCTATTTGTTGTTTGAATTCATTGTCGTAGTTATCATTCTTTTAATCGCCGATTTTGAGCAATTTTTTCTGGTGTTCCCTGAGCAATTCCTTGTGTCCTTAATTTTATTAATATCATTTTCTGTCCGTTGGCTTTAATGTTTCATGTCTTGAAAATTCCTTTGGGATGCTTCACATCAATTTTCTCGATGTGTTGATCTCATTTTTCTCTTTTATTCTCATATATTAGGCCAAATAGTTCCTTTCTCTAACTCTAGAGTGCGTTGAATGAGTCTCTTGAGGGGCCAAATATTTTATACTGTCCTATCCATCATTTCTGCTGTCCACCTTAATTGTTGGATGTTTTTTTACGAATTAATGTCCTTTTATTTTCTTCTGTAATTCTACACAGTTCTTCATCGCTTTTCACTAGAGATGCCTCCCCGAGAGAGTTCTGTAGGTACCTCTGAAAGTTAATCCGTTCTATGGTAGGCTTTCCATTTCTAGAACGGATTGTATAGGTTCCTTGTTGATATGCATTTAGTTGCATTTTGGTGACTGAAAGGAACCTCTCCTCGTTCCATTTAATAGTTGAAAGGCTGTTTGAAGTTAGCCAGGCAGATATCTAGTTTTGTAGCAGATTCTATTCGTAGGTATGTTGAGATGTTGGGACCAAGTCTTTCAAGTATTCCTCTGTTGATGCGTCTATTCAGTTTTTTCTGATTCTACTTGTAGATCCATACCCAGAAGCCTCGCGATGTGCGTTTTAAGTTGCCCATTAAGATTATCGACGATGTATTTTTAAATAGGTTGGTAAAGTTTTGTAAGGGTAATTGGGGGCTTCTGTGAGTAACGAGATGAAAAACATAGAAAAAAAAAAAAATTTTACCCCAAGGGAGATAACAACGGTCCATCTACACCAATCTCCACAAAATCGAAAGTAGATTAGAGACAGGAAGAAAGAAAAATGGCTAAATCTAGCTACCCGAGGCTACCAAGAATAGGAAACTAACGAGACATTAATCATGGAATGACGGAAATTAAAAATTTTACGGATAAATAGAAACGGATGCAATGATAGAGAATACAATCATGGAGACATTTTAAGAAAAAAGGACACAGATATAATACTTATATCAGGACATGAAATAGACTTAGAGGTAAAAAGGAGGAAGATGTGGAACTATAACATCATAGCAAATATAGCTTTAAAATAGAGATTTAATGGAGCTGCTATTGTGGTAGAGAAGCAGCTGGACTACAAAATGCCAAAGGGACTAATAGAATCGCATACTGCAATAGAAATAGAATTCCTGTCAATTTTATGGGAGCCATAAACGCACACTGCACGGAAAACGGATACACGAACACAAACATTGCAGGAAAGCACCTGAAGACGATGCTAAATTGGAGAATGATTCAAATTTCAGGGCATGAATTTCTAACTTACATCGACAATAACGTAGTACCACAACTAGATATTTCTCTGTCGAATTTCAATCTCCCATTTAATTACCGCATAGAACTTGTGTATTTCCCAATTAGCGACCATACATCATCCATGCTAACAATTAGCCAGCTCCCGATACATAAGCCATCAAAAGAATGGAAGGTCAACCATTAGGCAGACAGTATGAAGTACAAATTGATCCTAAGGGAATATGAACTGAAGACTCCCAAGGAAACGAGACATGAAGAGATTAACGAAGAGCTACAAAAAATTAGAGAATCAATGATAAGCGCAATAATGAGGCAATCCCTAATAGAACTCATAGAACCATCCAGAACTTCAGATGCTAACCCGAAATGATTGACAGAAAAAATATAGAAAAAACAGGCAATGGCTTCGCCACTACCCCGTACGGGGGAATCTTGCGCTTCTCTACTAAGATTAAAAATTAAAATCTAAAGAAAAAACAGTCATCGTTAAATTTTTTTAAATTTTCTGAACTTCGCCAATTATAATAATTTTAAAAAGGAACTCTGATTTAAATTTCCGCCCTTTCAAAATATCACGTTGCTAAAATATCGATTTATAGAAGAAGATATATAAAAATAAATTTCCTGAACTTTCCCATTTGTAATTCTTTGGGTATTAAAAAATTCAAAAAATTTCGATACCCTTTATTAATTTCTGAACTTCACCATTTTGTATTTTGATATTATAAAAGAACTATTAGAAATAACTTTGATAAAAAACATAAGTCATAACCAAACCTAGATAAAATTATTATTCAAATGCTGAAAAAATCCCCTTTTTAAATTATAGAGTTAGTGATGATAAAGAACGATTTCCAAAGAGAATAAGAATAATAAACAACCAAGAAGGCAAAAACGAGCAAGAATCAAGAAGCAGCGAAGAAACCAACGAACAAAACAATAAAGAAAAACGCATCGAAGCATCATATATCAATCTGAAGTTATAGATTGATGAGTCATAGCCAATAGCAAGAGGAAAAAGGCAAGATGACGTCATCAATGAACTCAAAGAAGCTAAATACACATAAGCATTTATAGATAAGACAAGAAAAGAGGGCGAGGAAGAGGTAGAAAAACTCTTATTCCAGGATAGGATACTTATTTATCCTAGGGACTGCGTTACTCCCAACCTTTCAATGTACATAGAAATGAAACAAGGTAATTTAGCAGTAGAGCAGAAGCCACCAAAATATCCACCCGACCAAACGCTAAGGAAACCTACAAACTTCAACGTAATAAAACAATGGAAGCTGAAAGGCGAAAAAGCTCATCTTACTGCAAATGAACAGAAAAGGTTGGATTGGTAAAACTAAAAGACTAGGAAATATATTAAGAGAGAACTACCCATATATTATATTAATATCTGAACATGGAGTGAATCCAGAAAAAAGACCAATAAAACTCTTCAATTACACTATCATTATTGCTACCCTTCAGATGAAAAACATGACTGGACAGCCATAGCAATCAGAAGCAACAACCTGGATGATTTAAATAATAGTAGTCACAGGACACCAGCCAGCTGGAAGAAACTATCTCCCCCTACACAACATATTACCAATCTTTGCCACACGTCACCCTATAATATTGTGTGGGACTTCAATGTCAAGTGCAGAACAAATGGCTAACCTACAACGAACAACAGATGATCTAATTTAGAAAGAAGGGTATAAAGAAAATTTTTAAGAGAAGAGGAATGGACTTTCCAACATATACCTCACAGCATCAACATGCCATTTAAAAGTCCATATGCAGCCGATTATCATTAAATGTAGTGGCCATGTTATAAATTTTATGTTCATGAATCTATATCTAATACAGTTACCAGAGCCTGAGTGGAAAGTCTACATGAAAGCAAACAAGGAAAGTTACATAGAAGAACCCAGCAACTTCATCCCGAACGATCTCACAGACGCAAAACCGGAGGAAATCGACAACTAAGCAGAATATACGATCAATTAAAGCTTCTTAGACCAACAAAAGAAGAGAAGAAGAACTAAGTCTTCTAATAGAGGAGCAGCAAATAGTCCACACTTACTTGCGAGAAAACATCACCACTATAAACCCAGACCACCAGTAGCGGAAGAGAGGAGAGAAATTCTGGGTAGAGGAGCCTATATACATAATAACAGAGGAAATCAAACGTTTAATCGAATCATCCAAGCAAAAATTGCCAAGCCTCCCAGGTATAACAAGAATGATTCTTACCAATGCAGCGGACAACAGTAGTATTGTAGGTGAGGGGTCGAGTGCACACAAACTCAGCCTCCTATGTGCGTATCCAGATACATACACACCCACATGGACTCGCACTCAAGTCCCTCCCCCCTCCCCCAATACTTTAGGCAGTGATCTTTTTTCGAAGGATTGAGAGTCTACACACACACACACACTGGAGATTTCTAAGGCATGGACCCGCACTCAAGTCTCCCCCACTCAAAACAAGCCACATGAGTTTGAAAAGTAACTCTGAACTTTGAATGGATTCACGATAATAATTTTATTTATTTTTACTAAGTTTTTACGAATATAAACATCATTCTGGAACCCTATAGATAGGCTCTCGAAATAATACAAACGTTTTTTGTTAAAAAACAAAGCGATCCAATGCGAACCAGGTCTATGGGTGCTGTCCAGATTAATTATATAAGCTGCTGGCAGTTTTAAAGGTAAACATAGATCTGTGTCTCTCGCAAAACAGCCATGAAAATTCGTTTTGTAGTTTTATCTCGATACAATAGTACTTCTATTTCTATTGCATTCATTTTATTAAGAATAAACTAATAGATTCCTAGACTTATCTATCTCAATAACAGACTGAAACTCTGCCTATATAACAAGGGAGACCGGTTCTATCAATGGAGATTTAAACTATAACTGTACTGATAATGTTCCCTGTTGTATAGGATTGGAGCATTCTCCAAGACAAGTAGTACTCTTGGCCTGATTTAGGTTAATACAATAAATATTTTTACTTTTATGAATTGTTCATACGTAATTCCAATATTCTGCCCACCCCCAATACACCCTATACCGTTATATAACGAGTAAAAAGCCCTTGAAGCAACTGGATCTGTATCGTCCGAATAGTCTAATTCAAATGGTCTTTAAACTTCATTCCCGTTTATATAGATAGTGATGCGATTCACATTATAAGGTTTAAATTCAAACGGTGATGCATCAAAACTACCATAAAATTCAGAATGATCAACCATTTCTATAACCATGCGTGTATGTATTCGCCCCATGAAGATATTATCCACACTCCTCATTGATATTCCACTCACAATTGTAAAATTTCGCATGCGAACTTGTGTGATAAGGTACTTAGCGTTTGATTTAAGCAAACTATTTTCCATCTCTAGATAAGCTGATGCTGAAAAACGGACTTTTCTAATTTAAAGATAACTCTATAATAATTCGATTTTATATTCTAAACAGGTCTGGTTTCTAAATAGTGTAAATGAATGTGGTGCTCTGGATAACTTTATCTTTATTGAGACTCCATTAATTAACAGCTTATGTTGTGAGAAGAAATCAGCATGTAGTTTTCCATATACATCAATTAGTTTTTTCTGAGATCTGCTATATTTTTTTTCTATACGTTCTTTACAGGAGTAATATCCTACAGTGGAAAGAAAAGTAGATATTTCTTCTTCAGTATAGTTCAACAGAGTCTCTAAATATGCACGATAGGGGTAATTATGTCCAATCGAATTTACAGATGTTTTATTTAAATAAATATCAACATTGCTGAACAAAGTATGAAGAATATTATCTTTCGGAAAATCATTCTCCCCATCTAGAAGTTGGCTTCCGTTCGACTTCATAATTCTTGCTTTAATATAAAGATAAACCTCACTAGGGTCTACCTAATACTGTTCGTTACCAGATACATAATATTCAACCGGGGTGAGGTCGGAAGAGATATTGCTGAGGGGAGAGTAAGACTGATAATTGCTTTCAACGATGGAAGTTTGGGTTGGTGGAACAGTAAACAAATCTAATTCTGTCTTTGAA
Organism: Ceratothoa steindachneri; assembly: GCA_963969495.1. NCBI lineage: Eukaryota > Metazoa > Arthropoda > Malacostraca > Isopoda > Cymothoidae > Ceratothoa > Ceratothoa steindachneri. Next base: position 155,649,423 of record OZ018327.1, on the reverse strand, counting down.
CAGATATCACTTATTGGATGAAGAGCATTCATTTTACCCGTGTAAGACTTACAGCCGTTTATATCTTTATGAGACCCTCTATGAAATGTCTGATGGTTTATATTATGAGAAAAAAACATCTTTAGCCTGATCATCATCATCATCATCATCATCTATTTTCAACTTTCTTCTATTCTTCAACTTCTGATTCATCCATTTTCTCGTATTTATTACAGCTATTTGTTCTGATTTCCTCTCATTATCCCTCTCAGATTTTAACTTTCTTCTAATATACTGTCTAGTATCTTTAGTGATATTATTTTATATCCTTTCCAGCTGGTCTCTCAGAGCTTGTTTCGCACTCTTTCCATGCACAATATCCTGAACAGTATCGAAACCGGCTGAAAAAAAGCATTCTTTCCTAGAAAACGAGCACCACTCTTTAGATAAGGTGCTGCATTTCTGAATAGGAAAGAGAAGAGGGATCCAAGACCATGTCCCCTCTGGGTTCTTAACCCTTAAAACACGCGTTGTCCATTCAACATTTTTAATTATCGTTTAATGTTTACTCTTAATGTGTAGTTTTATCATCAAATGACCAACAAAGAATGGAAATTTTTCCCCTTTAACCGTTCTTATATAAATATAAATTGATCTCAAGTCCCCAGAGCTTAGATTCAGATAGTGTGGATTACCAAAAGTTATACTGAATGAATCATCATTTAAAGGAAGATGAATAATTCTCATCAGCCTCGACTGTGTCCCTCCTACTAACTGATAGTCTACAAGGTTAGAGTAAATGTAACATGTCTCAGATGTGATATAAGAGCAGTAAAAGCTATATTGAACGCTATACAATTATTTAAATTTGAGATATCATCGATGATAGATCTTTTCATTAAAGTAGAGAATTCTTTTGACAAATGAATTAATAGATTTTCTTTCCTTTTCACATTGAGCAATGAACCTGAAGTGAGCATTAACATATAATCAGTAGGCATTTTCCGTTGATATCTGTCAGATTGAAACATTAAATCTTGAGATGATAATTTCTGTTTCATCTTCAGATTAATTTTATCTATGAGTGCTTTTTCATTTTTGTAATATCCAGCGTCTATCCATATCTCATCATAAACATAGTCAATTTCTTTTATTTTTGTTACCTTTTTTCTTGCCAATATAGTATTTGATGCATGGTTGTTTACTTCCGCGATTTCCCGATAGACTGTGAATGCGTGTGTAGACTAAAAAAACATTATAGATATTCCCTGTAAATTGAAACTCACAAAGACCTATTTCATACTACCTGTGGTTTGTTATAATGGATTTGTGCAACTCGATTCTATAGTCAGACATAGTATTTTGAGGGTAAACATCCAGGGAGAACAAAGAAGGAAGGGTGACATAAAAACTCTCTAGCTCCATCTTCATAACTGATATAAAACCTTCCACATCTCCCACATTTATATAATTTTATGAATTTATTTGACCAAGATTTTATGCTGATAACACATACCTTGATATGAGTTAAACGATTCTGGGTAGCCTTGCCATTTTACTAAATATAGCTTGTTTTGTCTTCCCCTTTCGCTTTAACTATCCTCTCCACTACATATTTCTTACGGGAGTCAAATTTTACTTTCTGTAGTTCTTCTTCATAAACCCCACCTTCAATATGTTCTCCATTTAAATCTTCAATATAATACAGGGCTCAAAACATTTTAAATTTTATATCTTTTAGATTTTTTTCAATCCACCTGTCGTAGAATGCCCCCCCCTTTTTTTCTAAGAGTGCTAAGAGTGCTAATATTGTTATCTCAAAGAAGAGAGCCGTTGGAAACAAGTAAGGATATAGAGAAACGCACAATAATTCCCAAAATAAACTTATATTTTAACTTTAACAATTTAATACACAAAAATTAACCATTAAACACAGTAATACTCCGAATATTATCATACACAAGAATTAATTCAATTAGTTTGACCCTCTAAAATTGGTTAATTTCGCTACACACTTCAATATATAAGATTTAGGCTTAAGAACTCTACTGGAGTTTAAATACCTGAGGAATGTTATTGTCTCACGAAGCGTGCCGCCTGGCCAGATGTAGGTAGGTGTGATCACGAGGTTGTTTTGGCGAGGGTAGCAGCTGGGGGGTCCACACGGTATTCAGGGAGGGGTTCTTCAAGGACGAGAACAATTACGGTGATTTATGCGGCTCCAAGGTAGGCGTGGTCTCTGTGGCGAGAGTGAGTCGAACTTGGTTCTTAAACCAAGTTAACTTAGATTTCGGTAATGGGCGAGACTGAACTCGGGGAGGGTCTTCTTCATGGGCGAAGATCAAGGAGGGAGGATTTCTCTGACGAAAATAAGTTAAACTTGAATAAGTTAACTTAAAGGTCGGTTTGGTAACCAGGAACTAGCTCGAAGATGAGCTTCTTCTTACTTCCAGTCTTTATCAAGGGCGAGGATAACGGAGGGGGGTTTCTCTGACGAGAATAAGTTGAACTTGGTTCCTCAACCAAGTTAACTTATGAGTTTGGTGTGGCCACCGAGTAACGGGATTGAGGGGGAGCCTTTTCCTTCTTTTTTTCTTAATTCCTCAAGGACGAGGAATACCCCTTGTGTTTAAGATGCACCAGGATCTGAGGAGTCTCTCTGACGAGAGTAAGTTGAACTTAACAAAGTTAACTTAACGTTCGGTTTGATAACCAGGGACTAGCTCGAGGATGAGCTGCTTCTTAGCCCCTTAATTTAGGTAACCCTGCCTCTCTTGCAGGGTACTTCTTGTCTGGTGAGCTAAGTAAACTACCAATCCAGTCTAGGTAGCCCGGGGTCTTAATCCGAAGACTTCGTCACCTGGAGACTGACGTATTCTACCAATCCAGTCTAGGTAGCCCGGGGTCTTAATCCGAGGACTTCGTCACCTGGAGACTGACGTATTCTACCAATCCAGTCTGGGTAGCCCGAAGTCTTAATCCGAGGACTTCCTCACCTGGAGACTGAGGTATTCTATCCCGATTTTCCTCAGCGTTTCTTATTTATACCTCGTCACTCCACTGGGGGAGTGGTAAGAGGGGAGTTGGCTTAAGGTCGGGCCCAGGAGGGTTCTTATGCCAAACGGTTTTTGTCACCAAGTCTTACATCGGCTCCTCGTTAGCCTTCGAGCTTGGGAGAAACACGTCTCCAATTTCTTACTTGACATGAAATTGAATCTCACTCTCCTCGGGGAGATCTTGCATTTTAACCTTTAGGTCTTTCATAGCGACGAGTGGTGCGGCGCTGTGGTTACGCGCTTAAACTGACGGTGCCTGGGGCGACATGTCTTTGCGGTAATCGTCTCGTGACTCCACTGCGAGAGAACGGGGGAGTGACGATTCTTCTACACCACCCTATTTCGTATCCTTTTTTAAATTTACTGAAAACGCGTGAGATTCGAACATAATCACCGATCTTATATAGAAACCTCTTTTTTTTACTTTCAACTCTCTGCTTCGGTATAGCAACATCGTGTATAACTTTGAACGGTGTGTTCCCAATCATTCTATATCTAGAATTATTATAAGCCTTTGCAAAATCATCTAATACGTCGATGTATTTCCAATTATTATTTAAAGTAAAGTATCTGAAAAGTCTTTCTTTTATTGTTCTTTGTACACGCTCTACAAGACTAGCTTTGTTTAGAGAGTGAACATAATATATGCCAATATTAAATTCGCTTAATAAACGTTTCATCTTATCTTCTTTAAACTTTTCTCCATCATCAGAACATATATAACCTGGAATCCATCCAGATGAGATTTCTTACAGCATTTGACACTACCTGGTACGTCTTCTGCTTTAAAGGAATTAACCAGATATATCTATAATATACGTCAATTACAAAAAGTATGTATCGTACACCATAATTAAAACTTTCATATTTGGAAATCACAGTTAAATTTAGTTGCCAGATCTCGTTAGAGCTTTGCACTTTTACGTGTTTGGTCTTGAATCTTTTTGGAACGGGTTTATGTATGTATAGCTATCCAAACCTGAGAGAAGGAAAGCTTTCCACATCAGATCCTTTGGCGATCTTTTTTTACAGATTGGTGTAGTCGATTTACCTCACCAAAAGATGTTGGTAGACTCGAGGATGTATATAAGTGTAACAATCGACGTTTCATTTCTAACGGAATATCTGACTAGCTTACACTCTTATATAACTACTTAATGAAAAGACATCTTATCTTAAAATCCAATTTTATTTTACAGCTAGATTAAAATACATAATTTCAATTAGAATTTCATGGGTGTTCGCAACCTTATTACTTTGTATACATTTACTGATTCTCTGAATCAAAAGAGCTGGATTAATCGAATCGGGAAATCGGTATTCGATATGTAACGGGTAAAAATGATCAATGTTTATTTTTAATCCAACTTCATATTTTTTAAAATTAATATCAAAAGGTTTTTTTATATGATCCAGTATTTGAATAAACATATTTGTTAAAGAATTTTGCTCTGATAAAATATTATTTCAATCTTGGGTAAACTTAAACTTTCTTCTTGCAAGTCTTGATGACGCAGGCTGGTGACACTCTACCCTCTGGACTTTCATGGTAAGACTGGTGGATAAATAGATATTCTATTAAATTTTCTTTACACGTAATGGTGACGTAGTCGTAAAGATCTCTGAGAACAAATTCTTTCACAAGTTTGATACTGTTCCCCCTCTTGATGAGAAAACAGTGGAACTCATCAAACGAGATATTTTTTATATACTCAACTTCTGTGATGGTGGGTTTAAGTTTTCGCCATTTATCAAGTCCATCATTGAATGTAAGATAACAGACATCAACCGCATCCTGTAAGCATTTCTGATGAAAACTTTAACGAAACTTGTCTTTAAGTTTTAGAAAAGTTTTGACTTTATATTCATTGTACAGCGCATTTTTAAATCGTGTAGGAATGAACTCTTCATCCCTTTTCCAGTAAATACCGAAATGGATACTTGGAGATAGACTATTAGGGTTGACCTCCACTACACACTTTAACTGCTTTACACCACAGTCCTTTCCCAAACGATCAACATAGGGGAAATTTACCTGTTTTAACCTGTGTATTGCAGCAAACACAAGCCAAAAGTCATCCTCACTAAGGAATAGTTTATTGTAATAGTGGGTTCTTCCATAGGTATTTTCAAAGGTCATTCTAAAATAACCGAATTTTGTTCTAGTAATCTTCAAAAGGCTGAATATATGAATATTATATTCTTGTTGTATAATTTGTTTCACCTGGAATCGAGACATAGCTTCTTACGCGTGAGTATCCGTGTGAAGTTGGACAGACAGTGAGACAAAAGCCATTAGGATAGGGTTTCTCTGACGTGGTTTGAATTTTCAGGTTTTTTTATTGTATTAACATAACAGGGGAGTTGCCACTTAGCCTTTTACAATTATTTGATTGGACCGTCTAGTTGCCGTTTCCATCAGTGAAATTGTTTAATAATTCAACCAGTTCTCTATTTTGAGTTGTTGGGGAGAGTAAGAAATACGACGTGTGTTTGCGCAAGCCCTTGAGGTTGAAGGGGAAGAATTTAATGCGTGAGTAATATTTTCTAATTCTTTCCGGATTGTGAATTTTTTATAATAGATTTCGGGAAATTGGAAGATATTAACTTTGCTCTTACTTCTTCCCAGAAGAGGGGTGGTGGTCTTTTCCATGTTCTAGTTAAATCATTAAGGAGGTCGATAATGTTAGATTGTGGGAGTAACTTTTACCGTCGATTGTAATCACCCCATTATTATCCCAACTGAATGCTCCTGTATGTTTTAATGTCTGATAAATTAATCTCCTCCTTTCATGAACATTAGGCTCCAGTGTTCCTAGTACTTCATCTGCATATTCGTTTATTTGATCCCTATCATTCTAGTTAACATTAGCGGGAGGTGAGTTTACAACCTTATTATACTGTTTTAAATTATGTTCCAACGTGTTCTGATGGCATTAAGTTTGAGGGTAGCTCTCTCTCTTTTTCTGGATAAACAATATTTTTTCATCTTAGAAGGGTGGAGAGAAGAGGTGTTAGAACAAAGAATAAGATTGGTAGAAACGATCCTCCACGCTGATTTATTATTTTTTTCTTTATACGCATATGACTGGCTTCCGAGCTAACATACGTATCAACCATTTGAATCGTGATATCTTTTGTTTCTGTGATGCTGTCATCAGAACATTACCTTTTATTAGATAAAGACACATTTCTTATACACATTTGACAAAATCACTATCCATGCTTCCTATGATTGATTTTTTTCATTTCGTTATACAGTGTAGGGAACGCATGGAAGAGATACGCGTATCTTTTCATTTTATGGTTCATTCTAAAAGATATAGGTTTTCGAGTTCATTTGAGAATATACCCGCCCGTAAGATAAATCGTACAGTGTTTCTCGGACTGAAGTCGCAGAGCAAGTAGCCATAAGGTTTTGAGACTGATTCTTTATATATCTTCATAAAGCTCTTACGTTCACCAGGCGTTATTTGCCTAGCAAATATATTTATCTGGGAGATGTCTCTCCTCTGGTTAAATAAAACTAAATTGTAACAATTTAAGGCTATATCGCGCATATAAGAATTTTTATAAAATAGATTTTGAGCCACTAGGAATATGGAGATATTCTTATGGTGGGAGGTAACTGTAAATATCTCTGTTATATTTGCATCTATCTTCTACATTAATTCATCTAAAAAAGGACTGTATGATTTTTTGCATCTAGAGATGAAACATCGTACACCTCTTCATGAAAAATCACTTCGTTTTTAAATTCTTCATAATCTTTCTGCCACACAGTATAACACCAGATGATTCTGTCAACACGCTGAGTAAACATCTTATCTCTATTCCGGAGTATACGATATAAGAAGTTGGGTTTTCCGCTAGACGTCGGCCCAATGATCGATGAAGTACATGGAGATACAAATTTGAACCTTTTGACACTTTATTCACTCATAATTTTCTTATGTACAATGAATGATACAGCTTCTTTCGGATAACTATAACAAAAGCATCTCTAAAAAATTAATTTTTTATACCTTCTTCCCTCATGCTTTCCTTTTGTATAATGAATGAGCCAACATCTTTCAGATAACTCTATAAAAAATGATTTCTTTCTTTATAAACGATCAGAAAAGGTGTTTACTCCCCCTGCAAACAAGCAAAATATCCATCAAAAGAATCCAACTTGCTCCTCTTTATCCCACATCTCATCGAGCGAAGGTGTCATCGGTGTGGATTCGAGTTCGTATTTGTCACTCGGGCTTTCCTTCTGTATAATGAATACGTAAACTTCTTTCAGATAAATATATACATCATTTTTTTCCCCTTTTTTTGATTATCGTAAGAACAGCAGAAAGAAAATCGTTCTAGCGCAAAAATTACGCGAATACGAGAAAACAGATATGGAAATCTTCTGATTATTATATATCATGTAATCGTAGAGAATCCAGAAGAAGCTGGTCTTGGTAGAGTAGTGCGTGAGCTTTCACGAGGTATATTAAATCTCCAAAGGATTTGAGATGGTAATTATCGCGTAAATATAAGTTTTCAAATTATATATGTATCCGGTGATACAATCCATTTACATATTCCATTCGTTCAACTACGTGAGTTGACACTATTCGGTTATATCATGAGACGATTCGAGACAGCATTCCAATCTGCGGACACCATCGAGTTTAGTACCTTCAATCTCACATTATGTTTACAGGATTCCTGCAGGGCATGCTGTAATACCATACAATGTAAGATTTGATCGACATAATATATATAGAAGTCATATAAATTCTAAAGGCTGCGCACTTTGTTTCCTCAGTCCTGGCGAAAAAAATGAAGGAGAATGTTCGTGCAAAAAACTTTTGTCTTCCAACAATAATAAAATAGTCTCAAGAGTTAGCAAGAAAATGCAATCTCGGGTACGAAGATCTTGTCACTGTAGATCAATTCTCCTTAATAGAACGAGAGCAGAGATGCAGGATCCTCATATTTATGGCTTCAGGCGATGAACGTAAATTCAAATTACTCCATCGACCAACTTATCCTCAAAAAACAGCCCCACTCCTATTCATTAGTCTTGAAGGTGAAACTTACTATCCAATTTGCCACATTAAAATAAGAAACTTCCTTTTAATCACGGGATGTGTTTTTCCTGCTATACGTTCCATGACAACGTAACAGTTTATCTAAAAGATTGTGAAGGGGTATGCAGTCAATATCTTGGGCATTGTGATGGAGAAAGAATTGGAGGGATTTTATGTAATAAGTGTAATCGCTCATTCTACTGACAATCATGTTTTGATACGCACAAAAAGCTTCATACTTGTGTCTTAGAAGTAATTATATAATTAAGCAGGGTGCAAACGGCATGAGAGGGCACGAGTGTGAGAAGTTGTTCTGCTCTAAATGTTATACATACTATGAAGCGGATGGACCAGAGCATATGTGCTGGATGAAGAGATCGAAGGAGTCGATGGTTAGAAAAGGAATGCCATATATTATGATATTGAAACCTATAAAGAAGTGGGATCATTTATACTTTTTCCTTATATATTGGTTATGCAAATAATCTGTGAACTCTGTTTTGATAATGAGAATGAAACATCTGACAAATGTAAGAACTGTGCTACACGAACAAAGATTTTTCAAAGAGATGGTGAAAACTCCCCTTGTAAACCCTTTATAAAAGAACTAATACGAATAAGAGGATCGAGAGAAAATGTTAAAAATTTTTGATGGCACATAACAATGCCAAATTCGATGCCCAATTTATCTATGACGAACTGCTTCAACATTTTAATCCTAAGCTCTTTACTTCGCATCCAACGAAGCGGGGACGAAAGATTTTTAAGATAGAGCTCGTTCAGGACATAATTTTTAAGGGCACACTCCTATTCATGACTTTTTCGCTAAAAAAACTGCCCAAAACAATGGGAATCCTAGAAATGGAAAAAGGTTATTTTCCTTACGATTTTCTTTCAGAGGAAACTTGGAATTATACTGGACCCGTTACTGAAAAAATGTATTTTAACTATGAAAAAATGAACAACGAGGAAAAATTACACTTTGACAGTAATTTTTATTCCAATTTCCAAAAAGAAGTATAGAATATTCGTACAGAATGTATTAAGTATTGCATTCCAGATGTTTCTATCCTTCGCATGTGTTTTGAGAAGTTTAGGTGTTCGTTCATAAGAAGATTTAACATTAATCTTATACAGTCTTGTATCACAATAGCTTCATTGTGTTACAAGGTTTATAAAGATGTCTTCTTGACAGAAAATTATATTGCAGTAATCGACAGGAAGAAATCCAAAGCTTTTTCTTATAAGGCTATACGTTGGCTTATGTTTGAAGAACATGTTAGAGGAATCCCGATTTTTATGCAAGAAATGGTGGTGAGCGAAGCCTTTCTGTTGATGGAAGAGTATTTTTTACTGACAGGTTTTCACCATCAAGAGGAGGAACTGTGTTTCTCTTTCATGGATGTTATTGGCATTGGTGTTAGAAAGAAAACTGTGATCTAAAATAGGATGTTTCCATTGATGGACGTGGGTCGTTGGACCGATATTATCAAACAGTAGAGAGTGATCGAATTCTTAGTATTAAATACAAGGTTATCATTCTCTGGGAGCGTGAATTTGAAACCATTATGCAAACCATTCCAGGGCGTCGTGAGGCGGTTAAGAGAATATCTGCCAAAGTAATCAATAGTATATTGGAGGTAGGGAGTGCACTTTTTGGTGGCAGATGTAACCCATTGATATTATACTACCCACAAACCGAAGGTGTAAAAATCCATTACGAGTATGTCGATTTTTGCTCCTTATATCCGTACTCTATGAAAAACAATCCCTATCCCGTAGGATCACCTGGACAGTTGCCTATCTATGCGAGAAATTCCGTCTATTCAAGAGTTCACTCAGGGTGTGAATGAGGCATATTTCGGTATCGTCAAAGTTGATGTTCTCCCTCTTAATGATCTGTATATTCCAGTTCTCCCTTAATCCGTAGATGATAAACTTACTTTCACACTCTGCACCACATGCTCTCAGCAAAACTCACACGAATGCGATCACTCTGAAAAGCAACGTATGATTTCCGGCGTGTACACAACCCTTGAATTGAAACTTGCACTGGAAAAAATGTATAAGATCAATAAAATCTACGAGTTTTGGGAGTTTGAAAAGAGACATGGTTTGTTCGCAGAGTATATAAAAACTTTTCTAGGAGAAAAAATAGAAGCTGCTGGCTTCCAACGAGGAGTAATTAGTGAAAATCAAAAAATAGAATACGTAAAGAGGGTGAATCATGTTGAGGGGATAAACATCCAAATAAACAACATCGAAAGGAATCCTGGAAAGCGTTTTAGAGCGAAGCTCGGCCTAAATAGGTAAGGATTTCTTCCTGTGATTAGATTTTTTTTCTGTGTTAATATATTATTTTCAAGATGTGATTTAGAAATGTTAAGACATTGTAGAGCTAATATAAAGTTAATAATTTTCAAAGTTAAATTCGATAATACTACTATAATAATTTATCAAAAATCATCCCATTGATCCTGATCATATTTAAAAATGTTAAGACATTTGTACAGCTAGTATAAAGTCAATAATTTCTAAACTTAAAGTCTATAATACTACTATAATAATAAATCAAAAATCCTCCCATTAACCCTGATCATATTTATTTCTTTTACAGTCTCTGGGAAAAATTCGCTCAGAAAATTCGCGGAGTGCAAACGATCATCTGTGGTTCTGACCATGATGTAATCGACCTGATAAAAAACGACGATTACATTCTGAACTCGTTGGATGTAGTTGGCAATGCATACATTGCGAAAGTGGAGAATGCTGAACATGTAGAAGTTGACTCTCACGTAACGAATCTTCCAATTGCAGCATTCACAACTGCCTATGCACGAATCAAGCTTTATGGCCTCTTGGGCGCGTTGGGTGAAAGGTTGTTGTACTGTGACACAGACAGTGCCATCTTCATTGCTAGGAAAGATAATCCACAACCTCAACTCGGAGAATTCCTAGGTGATCTCACCGATGAGATCAAGGATGTGTACGGTGCTTATGCGTATAGGGATTCATTCTGCTCTACGGGTCCCAAATCTTATTCGGTACATATCCAAACACCGAGTGGGGTGAAGTATATACTTCGTGCTAAAAGATTAACCATTAACACTCACACGAAGGATATAATAACCTACGATACTATGAAACGCATAGTTGGAGCCGATGATGAGAGAGAGAATGATGATAGTTTTATCCTTGTACCATTTATGGTTTCAGAGCCGAGGAACACGGTGGATTGAAAGAGGTGAAAGGGGAAAAGGTTTTGAGAGAGATGTTTCAGAAACGTGTTGAGCTCCCAGGGAGTTACCGAATAATACCTTTCGGTTTCCAAGAGATCTTAAAAGGTATTTTTAAAAAACTCCATTGAATACCTGCTGTTATTAGCTCTTTCTTTATGTGCATATATATTTTTTTCCATTATTAATAGTATTCTCTGATTTATATGAATAAAATAAAGATGAAATAATACGCGTTATGCTACCAATGTTTTATTTTGTCTAAAAAATAACTTATTACATTCTCTTTACCTTGTGAGAAGGAGAATTCTTTCATCCTTGCCTCTTCAATTTTGATTTTTATCGTATCGGTGAGCTGATGGGAATACCATGAGATAAATCGAAATAACAAGTGTTTTGTGTCAAATATAGTGATGCTCACTACTTTCTCCCCATCATTCACAATGTTAGAATGCAATATGCAGAAAAACCTATCCTCCCATGTATTGTGACAATCAAATAGACCTCCTACAACGACAAACTGGTCCATAAGCTCGTTTTTTAATTTTTCACCGATGATTAAATCTTCTAAATCCATAAACTGGAGATTTTCAATCAATTCTTTTCCCTTATTATAGTTGAAAGGTGGTCGACTGACCCACTATAGAGAAATTCAATCCGATCAATTGGGTGTTCATGAATAAGGCGCCGAAGATGATCGTAGAGATCAACCGTAGATGAATAGTCTCGGCTAAATTTATAATCCGATCTACACACATCTTCAGTTGCAAAATATTTACTAAGTCTAAGTGCGGTACGGTGTGGATAAGGGATCATCTTAGAACGTGTGATACAAAAGAGGTTTAACGACAAATGATTTAAACAGATGGTAACCAATCGGGCCAATCAAAGAATCGTAAAAGGCTAAGTGGCAAATCCACGGTTATGTTAATATAAGAAAAATCCTGAAAATTTAAAACTCTTTCAAGTATGTGTGTGTGTGTGTGTGTAGACTCTGTGACCTTCGAAAAGGTCACTGACCAAAGTATTAGGGTAGGGGAAGGGAAAAGGAGGAGGGTAGGGGGATGAGAGGGGGAGGGAGATGAGGAGGGGGTGAGGAGGGTTGGAGGGGACACCTGCATGTGACCAAGGCAGTAGTGGAGGCCAACCCTAACAATCTATTTCCAAGTATCCATGGGAAGAGGTGGAGACTTGAGTGAGAGTCCATGCATTAGAAAGATCCAGTGTGTGTGTGTGTGTGTGTGTGTGTAGACTCTGAATCCTTCGAAAAGGTCACTAACCAAAGTATTGGGGGAAGGGGGAGACACCTGCAAGTCACCAAGGCTAGTAGTGACCAATGCTAGGGGGGGGATAAGGGGGGAAGGGCAGGGGGGAGGAGACTTCAGTGCGAGTCCATGTGCATGTGTACGTATCTGGATACGAACATATGAGGCCGAGTTTGTGTGCACTCGAGCCTTCACCTACAATACTACTGACAACAACATAGAAACATTAAAGAACATCTACAAACGTGGACCCTAAATCACGGTTACTTCCCTAATGGCTAGTAGGTAGTAGATAAATCAGAATGTACCTACTTCAGTAGGTACAGTATGTTCTCTTATGCTTAATAAAGAAAATAATTGGTAACTGTACCACTCTTACCATTTCCTATTGCTCAGAAGTCCAATGAGCATGAGCAATAGCCTAGACTGAATGTGCCTGTATTATGGTTTTTGTAAGTCTAAGTTTCTTTCTTGGAAGGAAGACTCGTAATTCACTGTCCAGTAACTTCTTATTTACTGTTATTCGAGAAAGACTAATTCCATTTGCTAACACTTCGCTTACAATCTTCCTACAAGATTTGCTTTTGTCCTTAATAACCATTTGTTATATTTTCCTGTCTGTTCTCGGTGTTGTTTTCTTCTTGCGACCATATTTCCCAGCCCTTTCTGAATCAAATTAAGACCGTTTTCAATTTTTTCCTTATATTGCTTACTGTTTGAGAGGAGACTCCCACTATCTTTGCAATATCTTTCTGTTTTAGTGCACTATCACTTAATAAAACTTTGATCTGTCCCATTTTCCGAGGTCTAAAGTAACTGGCTTTACCCATAAATGTTCGCTTTTTTTATCTATTACACTACAAGAAAAAACTGTTTCTATTATCCGCAGGTAAGAAAAATACACACTAGTGGAATTACTGGGTCAGTAACAGCAAAAGAGAATAGCTCGCACACCCTCACCCTGCGAAGTCTCAATTGGAACTGAAGCATAAGACTAACAGTTGCTGCAGCGGGCCAAACCGAATCAGTGTTGCCTTCTTTAATTTCAACAAGTTTGCCAGAAAATGAATAGTTATTTCTCACTAATATGATAAAATAACCTCACTATTGACTAATTAAATAGTTTTAAGTTACCTTTTACCAGAAAGAAATTACGAATTTTCAAGAAATCCATAATAATTTTATTACTACTGTAAGTAAAATGAAGAAAAAGAAAATATATATGGCACGAGGAAGGGGCGGTTATCTTGTACCGTCCCATCCCAATCGACTGCAAGTCTAAAGCTAAAAAACTGGAACACCACAGAATTCAGAATGAAGCTCTATACTTAATTACTAGCAGGCGGAAGTGGGAAAGAAGAAGTCAGCGGAGTCTGCCCCAGGAATAGAAGCGCCTAATATCATCAGGAAGAAAAGAGCGCAGGAAATATGAATGAAAATATAAGAACTAGCTCCAACATGTGAAAAGCACACTAACATTTCATTATGAAACCATATTAATATTTGATTCCCAGCGGAGGCCATCAGTTGACAATTGAGGAAGCACCCTTGATTTTTAAGTGAACTCTAACCAAAATGAACGAAAGAAAGAAGAACGACAAGGACATTTAACCTGATCATAAGCACGAAGAATCGATCAAGTTTACCTAACAGGAATATTGAAAAGATACCTGACACTGACAACCGAATGAACAAAACCATCCCAAAATGAATAACCGATTAGTGAAACGAAAACAAAAAGACCCAAAGTCAAGATAAAAAAAAAAACAAAACAAAAGTGAAGTGATATTACCAAGTGTACCAAAAGAATGTAACGAAAAGTGATAAACAAAAGTAAGGTGATGTACTAAATATGAAGTAAGTGTAAGAGCAAAGCTAAACTTAAAACGAAACAACTACTGTATAATGAAAAGTGAAAATTAAATAAGGAAAATAAATAACAAAATACAAAACCAAGTATACTGAAACATATACAATACACTTGTTTGCGACATTTTTTCTGTCAAGGTTTTTCAACTGATTCTTATGTAGTTCAATGCGCTGAATTCATATCTGGCTTCTTTTTTTTAATCGCGACAAATTTATTTGCTATGGCATTTTTTTCTCTAAAAAAACTAGAATTTTTACTTATTTTTGTGCTATTTCCCGAAATATATTCATTAGACTCAGGAAAATGTCAAACCCTCTGATCATATAATTACAAGTTTTGCCTATCATTTGATGTTATTTCTATTGCATGCAAAAGTCATGAGGCATTGCATCACCTTACTGCATCATATTTGCTAATTCTAGAACTTTCTGGGTGTAGTATGACGTCACGAATGTTTTATATAAAGAGCGCATCTCTCTGCGAGAAAAAAAAGCAGTATTTAAATAACTACATTGGCTATCATAATTAGATTCCTAATTGCCTTTATATGGTTGCTACAATTCCTTTTTTTCCCTAGGCCTTGTGATTGGTGATTAATGTGCAAAATGTTATACTGTGTGTGACTTTTATATTTTTATACATATATTTTTTTATCAAATCCTACCCCTAGACGTAATAAAAAATATATATTTAAAATAAATGCTAAAAGTGTTAAAAACATATAAGTTGAATGTCAAAGACCAATAAAAATCTATTTTTACATAACACTGGGGGTTTTCATTTATTTTAGTGGATATAGTTTCAATGATTAATTGAGTAAAAATCTACACTTGGGTATTCTAAAATGATTTTTTTTTTAAATACTATCCTTACTGCCAATTTATTTCTGAATTATAAATGTTTAGATGCGTTTCTAGTGATTTCAGAAGATTTATAAAATAAATGGAAAATGCAAAAATGACCTAATAAGTTTTGTTTTATCTGTGGGCAAAATTTCCTGGACATCAATTGAAAATAACGTCATTTGTGAAAGCATGTTGCCACACATATTTTGGGATCAAATTAGCAGATCAAGATAAAAAAATATGCTTCTCATTTATGTTGCAAGATGTGTGTTTAAATTCTAAGAAGATGAAGTAAAGTCAAAATCAATTCACTACCTCTCCTATACCACTGCAGTGGGGATAAGGCAAAGATCATGTGACAGATTGTTATTTTTGCTTGACTGACTTTATAGGTATGATTTTTATTGTCTATTTAATATAGCAATATCTTAATTCATCATTTTAATATATAGATAGTATGAGAACGTTTTACTCTGTTATTTTTAACCTTTAGTTAATTTATTTCAGGAGTAAACAGGAAAAAAAAGCAACATGTTGTTTATCCTGATCTTCCTTCTGTCAGATGACCAGTTCCTCTTGACCGAGAGGTACCCATACCACATTGACCAGTTAATGTGGATATTTTTAAAGAGATGGATGAGTAATGTGTATAAATGGACATCTCTTTATTATTTATGCCTTCAAGTTTAGAATTAAACCAACCTAATCCTTGAAATCAAGTCCAACTGAACGACTTGACCAGAGACCCGGTCTATCAAAAGAGTCAGCCTGGTTACTTGGTTCAAGACTTGGTGAAAATAATTACTATCCCAAGAAACAACCTATTACTGGTACCGCAGCAGAGATGAAGAGTTTCTAAAGTTTTTCTCGGTTCAGGAAAATTCTATGCTGTTATAATGCAAAAACGTCGATGGATTAATTGGATCTTTAGGCTTCTCCTATAAACCAGATGAATGGAGAATTTTTATAGACTCATCAACCAAAGGTTTAAAGACTGTTCTTTTACATATAGGAAATAAAGTAGCATCTGTTCAAATTGCGCACTCTGTTCAATTAATTGAGAATTATGAAACCATGAAGACTTTCCTAGATACCTTGAAGTTCCATCTTCATAAATGGAAGATTTATGGAGATTTAAAGATAAGAAATACATATAAATAATATTTATTAAAAAAAAAATTTCAGTAGAAATTATAGTTACTTTATCTAAAAACACTAACCTTAATTAAATTAATCGTATTTTCAAATACATATGGAATTTGTCTTTAAAAGAAAAAATGGCATCTCTGATATAAAAAAAAAATCAAATTTACATTAAATTTGTTACATTTCTTCCGATTTCTGAATAGTTTTTAAATTTAGGTTGTGTCTTTTATTCTAGGAACGCAAAGTGGTTGCACAAAATATCCCTGTTTCCTCTGTTTATGTGATAGTAGAGCCGACTGGGAGAACTATGAGTGACAAGAATGGCCATATCGACAGTCTTTTAATCCTGGTTCTCATAATGAATATATCAACCCATTAATTGAGATTAATGAGAAGTTTTTCTTAAGCATTACATAAAGAAAGCCAAGCATTTCTTTTTTTGTAAAGAAAAAATCCAAAAGTTAATGATGCATCCTCAAATTAGGAGGCAAATGAAAGACTGGTTTTACAGAATTCATGAGTGAGGCAGGAAAAAGTGCATGGCAATCTTTCTAAGCAATTTCTCTTAATTTTCTCGGGAATCATAAAAGTCCAGAGAAGGAACCATTAAAGAATTTAAAAAAAAAACTTTCAAATCTTTGGAGTGAGAATATCTGTAAAACTCCACTTTTTAAGATCGCATCTTGACTACGTTCCAGAAAATTGTGGAGATTACAGTGAAGGACAAGGGGGAAGAGTCAATCAAGATATTTAGTCCATAGAGGAAAGAAGGGAGATTAATATGCTAGCAGACTTTTTTTGCTGTTCAAAAAACAATTCATCAGTAGAAAAAAAACTAAGAAATCTCTAAAACCATATTTACTTTCTATATAATGGCTCGTTTTTTATTTTTTTCATTTTCATTCTAAATTTTCACAAATTCTAACAATTGTACTATAAAGATGTTCTATTTCACATTTTTATTCAAATTTTACCTTTTAAAAATTACCTTATAGGTAAAGTTAGAGATAGGCTGCTTGGCTGCTAATTTATATTTATAGATTATTCGTATATGCGTTTGGTTATTCGTATATGTGTTTGATTACCCGAAGCCGGTTTTGAGTCTGGCTATGAGTTACTATATGGGGTACTACGCCACTCCGTATCCACCTTCTCTCTCTCCGCTCGCCCTCAGGAACAAGTAGCGGAGCAGCTTATCTTCAACTTTACCACCGTATAAATATAAAATATATTTATATTTCAAAAGTGTTTGTTGCAATAAAACTTGACAGAATTGAAAAAAGAAACAACAATGACAGATTTGGATTCAACGGAATGAAATACACATATATCAGTTGAAAAACCCTTGACAGCAATTTTTTTTTTAAACGGAAATGAAATAAACACCTATAGCTTAAAACACACACCAGCATGAACACCACATTAAACAAGGAAATGAAAAGGAAACTGTAAAAAGTAACAGAGCTTAGGCTGTTCTCCCGCTACCTGAATGAAATGTAAAATAGGTTACAACCAAAAACATCGGTACCTAAGAAATGACCAACCATGATGGAAATCATAAATGGAGCCTTATTGTTCACCCTTAAACTTCATATATATATATATATATATATATATATATATATATATATATATATATATATATATATATATATATATATATATATATATATATATATATATATATATATATATATATATATATGTATATATATATATATATATATATATAGTGATAGAACGGGTTGAGGGCGCGTTAATTTCAAACACTATCACATGTTATTTAAAACCACGATGCTCCCCACGTGCATCTTCGCTTTGAAGCTTGGCGCCTTATCGCAGCCACCTAAGTCAATGTTTAAACAAGGAGGTTTATCTTTCCCCGTTCGCCCCCATACGCCGCCCTCGCCAGATTAAGTTAGGCTTATGGGCAGATAGGCATTGTTCCCAGACTTGGCTGTGCATTCCCTCGAAGCTCCAACTCCATTGTCCCCCACGCCAAGGGAGTATCTTAACTATTTAGATGGAAACTTTACCACTAAGATCAGATTGGAGATTTAGATTTTCGTCGCGAAACATCATCACGACCCTCTCTCACCTTGTGCGCCAAAGGACCTCGACCTCGAGATTCACCATCACTTGTCCAGGAGAAGGACAATATCCTTTAAGTGGCAAGGTTTGAGCCTTCGTGACGCCGAGTCCACAAGGCTTCTCCCTTGTTGTTCAGAAAGAGAACAACATTAGAACAGCCATTGTTCTTTCGAGCCCGTTAAAAAGAAACGGTTCTGCCCCCCCCCTTGTTGTTCAGAAGAGAACAACAAAAAACAGCCATTGTTCATTTGAGCCCGTTCGCCAAGAAACGGTTCTCACCCTTCCCCTGTTGTTCAGAAAGAGAACAACGTAGAAGAGCCATTGTTCGTTTGAGCCCGTTCGCCAAGAAACGGTTCTCACCCTTCCCCTGTTGTTCAGAAGAGAACAACATTAGAGCACCCATTGTTCTTGAGCCCGTAGACAAGAAACGGTTCTCACCCCCCTGTTGTTCAGAAGAGAACAACGTAGAACAGCCATTGTTCTTCAAGCCATTCGTCGAGAAACGGTTCTCATTCCCAAGACGCCACGTCAGGATCATTTTATTCCCCCCCCCCCCTCCTTAGGCTGGAGCTCACCAGCGGATCGAAAATTCCTTCACGTCACCTTCCTCTGCACAACAAGTATAAATTACGTAAGCCGAACGTTACCTTTGAGTATTTAACCCTTTTGTCAATTTTATCCTGTGCTTTAAATGGTTCAGCGAACCATCACCTCCCTTTAACTTTATATTTGTTTTACCTTTTTAAATCTTTTAATCCTCTGGTAGCTCGAGTCCCCACGACCCTTTCCATTCTCTGTTTATGTCAATATTTTCCGTTTTGTGTGTTGTTAATAGTTATTATTAATAAAACTCTATTTTATTAATGATAGCAATATTATTATCCTTGAGCTCAGTTCCACTTCTTAAGCATCTCGAAAAAACATAATATCGGCCAGCCAGATATCCACGCACTCTAAAGATAATTAAATAAGTTCCCTCAACGAATAGTTATATATGGTATATCGTCGAGAGTCAATTCTACGACATATATATATATATATATATATATATATATATATATATATATATATATATATATATATATATATATATATATATATATATATATACTATTTAAATTTGGTATCAGGTGTGTAAGGTTTAACGCTATATCTTTGCAAACACTGGTCTCAGTCGAGTAAAGCATAGTGTTATTCGTAATAATAATAGAGTATAGTAGTTCCCTTTTGTTTTAACGATTGCTATCCCCTTTTTTTGAAACTTAAGAAGCTGGAGTAGCTCAAGGAACTGGTATAATAATTTGTTGGTGTTTTTTGGGGGTGATTTTAGTCAGTGGTTATTTAGATCGAGAAACCAAGTACGAATAGGTCAGTGCTCATATTTAGGTAAGCTTATTCTCTAGAAGGCATAATTCTTGTTGCCAGGAATTTTAGTTGGTTGACTATTGCGCCCCAAGTGCAAAGATGACTCAGTTCGAAATCTTTATAGCGCAAGGAGAATCCTTGGCACTTTCCGGAAAAGAACTAATTGAGTACGTTCAAGAAGAGCAAAGAAAAGAGCGAGAAGAAAAAGAAAGAGAAAGAGAAATCCAACGAGAAGAAAGAGAAAGAGAAATCCAACGAGAAGAAAGAGAAATCCAACGAGAAGAAAGAGAAAGAGAGGAACGGGGAAGACAAGCTGAGCTTCACCATCAGATTGAATTAGCTCGTGTTGAAGCAGAGATACAGTCATCCAGTTCCCGTTCCGAAGCCCTCTCCCCCCAATCTCTTAATAAAGCTCCCCAAATTCAAGGATGGTTAGGATTTCGGGGCATTTTTAGCCCACTTTGCAAAGATCCTCGAAATCAATAACATGGATCTGGAGGCTGAAGGTGTAGTCAGATTACTTCCCTTGTTAAATTGCAAATTGCGCGAAATTTTTATATCTTTACCATCTGAGTGTACAATTAACTACCGCGCCTTTAAAGCTGAGTTATTGGCCGCTCATAATATGACTCCCGATTTCTACCACCAAAAATTTCGAGGAGGTCGTATTAAACCCGGACAGACGTTCCGTCAATTCGGATACATTCTTCAAAGAAATTTTAAATTTTGGTTAGAATCCTTAAAGGTTGATCCGAACTACGAGTCCTTAACAGACTTCGCGTTGCGAGATCAATTTTTGGCGTCTCTCCCGAAGGAGATCCGCGCTTTCGTCAAGGATCGTCGCTGCCAGACCTTTAAAGAATGTACCGAAGAAGCGGATGTCTATGCCGCAAGCCATAATTTATACCCAAAGAAGAATCGAACTTCTCACCAATCCCCCTACAAGGAAAGAAGGAAGAATTCGCAAACTCTTCCGAGAAAAGCCGACGAAGTTTCCGAGCCCCGTAAAACCCCAAAACTTCTTTCCCCAAAACCAACAATGGGACTTTAAACCTCCCGTTAAGATTTCTCCTCCATCTCTCTTCACGAAGCGACCAATCATATGCTTCACCTGTGGTGTAGAAAACCACATGAGCTGGAATTGCCCCCAAAATTCTAGGCTTAAAAGCGGACCAGCCCACCAAGTTCACCAGATTAATGCCACTCCGGCTTACCCGGTGGTGCAGACCCAAGCAGCAACTTCTCCCCCTCCATCAGGCCACCAGGTAAATTTTATTTTTGATAAAAGTTCATCAGGAACTTTGAAATTTGAGGAGGGCAGCGTGAACGGCTGCCAAGTATCGACTCTCGTCAGGGGCACAGGATGTACGTGTTTCATCGTGTCCGACGAACTCCTTCCCCCAGTGGATCCTAACCACGAAAAATTTGCGGTGGTACATTACTAACTTGGGCGGGCGAACCAATTCCCCGTCGTTAGATGTTACCTGCAGTGTCAATATTATGAGGGCTGGGCTGAAGTCATTTCAGCACCCATACAATTCTGTTCCGTACTTATAGGACAGAGCCCCCAAGTAAGTTAGGACCCTGTGTCTCAGGCCGCCCTTCCTCGAGGCCGAGCTAAGAAAGAAGCCCAGGAGCCCGTCCCCATCAGAACCCCGATACCGTCCGATTTCTCGGAGACCCTTAACCAGGACTTTAGGACGGCAAAAAAGGAGTGTGAATTACTAACACCCTTAGGCGATAAGGCCCAAGACAAGGACACGGAAACTGTTCGTGGACCCTAGGAAAAAAGTACCCCCAACGCGCCTATGGAGATACCTTCGTAGCACTGGACGAAACATCGGCGCTTGAAGAAGATTACCCCGCGGAGTCCCTTAATGTAATACAGCCAGTGTGCATCCAACCTGATGCCGATTACCCTCCTCCTTCCCTACCAGGCGAGTCTTTTGAACCCTCTGACCTGGATATTGACGCGCAGCTGACACCACATTGAAAGGGTCAGCTACAAGAACTATTTGAATGGAGTCACCATTTAACCACCCTATAGCTCTTTTCGAGCGACTGCGCGAAAATGGCCTCACCATTGGCCCCAGCAAATGCCATTTTGCCCACGAAACCATAAAATATTTGGGTTTCAAAATAAGACAAAGCCAGTTGGGTTCCCAAGAGGATAAGATTAGGGCAATCGCCGACATGCCCCTCCCGATTACAAAGAAGCAATTAAGATAGTTCCTAGGATCAGCTTCGTACTATCGGCGATTCGTTCCGAATTTCGCTTCAATTTCGGCGCCCCTCAGCTCACTTTTAAAAAAGAATTTACCCGATCGTCTACGTTGGAATGATGTCGCTATTTCCCATTTTAATCAGCTCAAGAGTAAGCTCATTTCTGCCCCCATTTTAAAGTTGCCCAACCCGGAAAAATCCTTTGGGATTAAGACCGACGCGTCCAACGAGGAACATTGGAGGTGTACTCCTTCGATACGAGGATGACGGAACGAGTCATCCAGTTGCATATGCTAGTCGTCAATTATTACCACGCGAAAAGAGATATGCCACTATAGAGAAGGAAGCACTATCAATTATCTGGGTTATAGACAAATTCAAAAGGTACTTGATAAGAAAAGAATTTCAGATAGGAACCGACCACCATCCGTTAGCCTATATTAGGAAGGTGCGACACTCCAACGGCCGCATCATGCACTGGAGTTTACTCTTGCAAGAGTTTCAATTCAAAATAAATTATATAAAAGGTTCCGATAACCAGGTAGCTGACGCACTCAGTAGGAATGCGTTACCGAATAGCGTAGAGTAATTGTATTCATAGGATTAGTATCTCCATGTAGGTATATACCGTCTTGTACGACTTAAAATTAGATTCTCTCGTAATATAATTAGTTAATGTATATGTCTGAATTTTGTAACGCTCAATGTCTATTTTTTTTGTATGTATATATATTTGTACCCATTAATTCACGTATAAATTATTTTGTCCCGTATGTACTAATTTTATATCATTTCATTGTTCCATGCCCCTTTTTTTTATTAAGGTGTATTAAAGGTTATTTTCCCCCAGTAATCAAAAGATCAAAATAATCATATGTATTGAGGTAATACTAGTTAGGTGCAGGAAGGTACGGTTGGTACAAGAAAACGAATTCCCCACAACGGAGCTGTATCGTTGTCCCTTCTCTCTTGTTTTCGAAGTGACAACTTCCCCCGGAAGAAAGGGGTGTGATAGAACGGGTTGAGGCCGCGTTAATTTCAACCTCTATCACATGTTATTTAAAACCACGATGCTCCCCACGTGCATCTTCGCTTTGAAGCTTGGCACCTTATCGCAGCCACCTGATTCAATGTTTAAACAAGGAGGTTTATCTTCCCTCGTTCGGCCCCATACCCCGACCTCGCCAGATTGAGTTGGGCTTATGGGCAGATAAGGCATTGTTCCCAGGCTCGGCTGTGCATTCCCTCGAAGCTCCCAGTCCATTGTCCCCCACGCCAAGGGAGTGTCTTGACTATTTAGATGGAAACTTTACCACTAAGATCAGATTGGAGATCAAGATTTCGTCGCGAAACATCACCACGACCCTCTCTCACCTTGTGCGCCAAGGGACCTCGACCTTGAGATTCACCATTACTGTCCAGAGAAAGGACAATATTCCTTGAGTGCCAAGGTTCGAGCCTTCGTGACGCCGAGTACACAAGGCTTCTCCCTTGTTGTTCAGAAAGAGAACAACATTAGAACAACCATTGTTCTTTCGAGCCCGTTGACAAGAAATGGTTTTCACCCCCCCCCCTTGTTGTTCAGAAGAGAACAACGTAGAAGAGCCATTGTTCGTTTGAGCCCGTTCGCCAAGAAACTGTTCTCACCCTTCCCCTGTTGTTAAGAAAGAGAACAACGTTAGAACAGCCATTGTTTGTTCGAGCCCGTTGACAAGAAATGGTTCTCACCCCTTCCTCCGTTGTTCAAAAGAGAACAACGTAGAACAGCCATTGTTCTTCAAGCCATTCGTCGAGAAACGGTTCTCATTCCCAAGACGCCAGGTCAGGATCATTTTATCCCCCTCCCCCTCCTTCGGCTGGAACTCACCAGCGGATCGAAAATTCCTTCACGTCACCTTCCTCTGCACAACAAGTATAAATTACGTAAGCCGAACGTTACCTTTGAGTATTTAACCCTTTTGTCAATTCTATCTTGTGCTTTAAATGGTTTAGCGAACCATCACCTCCCTTTAACTTTATATTTGTTTTACCTTTTTTAATCTTTTAATCCTCGGATTAGCTCGAGTCCCCACGACTCTTTCCATTCTCTGTTTATGTCAATATTTTCCGTTTTGTGTGTTGTTAATAGTTATTATTAATAAAACTCTATTTTATTAATGATAGCAATATTATTATCCTTGAGCTCAGTTCCACTTCTTAAGCATCTCTAGGATACATAATATCGGCCAGCCAGATATCCACGCACTCTAAAGATAATTAAATAAGTTCCCTCAACGAATAGTTATATATGGTATATCGTCGAGAGTCAATTCTACGACATATATATATGTATATATATATATATATATATATATATATATATATATATATATATATATATATATATATATATATATATATATATATATATATATATATATATATATATATATATATATATATATATATATATATATATTTATACGATTTAAATTTGGTATCAGGTGTGTAAGGTTTAACGCTATATCTTTGCAAACACTGGTCTCAGTCGAAAAAAGCATAGTGTTATTCGTTATAATAATAGAGTATAGTAGTTCCCTTTTGTTTTAACGATTGCTATCCCCTTTTTTTGAAACTTAAGAAGCTGGAGTAGCTCAAGTAACTGGTATAATAATTTGTTGGTGTTTTTTGTGGGTGATTTTAGACAGTGGTTATTTAGATCGAGAAACCAAGTACGAATAGGTCAGTGCTCATATTTAGGTAGGCTTTTTCTCTAGAAGGCATAATTCTTGTTGCAAGTAATTTTAGTTGGTTGACTATTGCGCCCCAAGTGCAAAGATGACTCAGTTCGAAATCTTTATAGCACAAGGAGAATCCTTGGCACTTTCCGGAAAAGAACTAATTGAGTACGTTCAAGAGGAGCAAAGAAAAGAGCGAGAAGAAAAAGAAAAGGAAAGAGAAAGAGAAAGAGAAATCCAACGAGAAGAAAGAGAAAGAGAGGAACGGGGAAGACAAGCTGAGCTTCACCATCAGATTGAATTAGCTCGTGTTGAAACAGAGATACAGTCATCCAGTTCCCGTTCCGAAGCCCTCTCTCCCCAATCTCCTACTAAAGCTCCCCAATTTCAAGGATAGAGAGGATTACGGAGCATTTTTAGCCCACTTTGAAAAGATCCTCAAAATTAATAACATGGGTCTGGAGGCTGAAGGTGTAGTCAGATTACTTCCCTTGTTAAATAGCAAATTGCGCGAAATTTTTATATCTTTACCATCTGAGTGTACAATTAATTACCGCGCCTTTAAAGCTGAGTTATTGGCCGCTCATAATAGGACTCCCGATTTCTACCGCCAAGAATTTCGAGGAGGTCGTATTAAACCCAGACAGACGTTCCGTCAATTAGGATACATTCTTCAGAAGAATTTTAAATTTTGGTTAGAATCCTTAAAGGTTGATCCGAACTACGAGTCCTTAACAGACTTCGCGTTGCGAGATCAATTTTTGGCGTCTCTCCCGAAGGAGATCCGCGCGTTCGTCAAGGATCGTCGGTGCCGGACCTTTAAAGAATGTACCGAAGAAGCGGATGTCTATGCTGCAAGCCATAATTTATACCCAAAGAAGAATCGAACTTCTTACCAATGCCCCTACAAGGAAAGAAGGAAGGATTCGAGCCCCTTCACAGGAAAGCCGACGAAGTTTCCGATTCCCGTAAAACTCCAAAACTTCTTTCCCCAAAACCAACAACGGGACTCCAAACCTCCCGTTAAGATTTCTCCTCCATCTCTCTTCACGAAGCGACCAATCATATGCTTCACCGGGGGGGTAGAAAACCACATGAGCTGGAATTGCCCCTAAAATTCTAGGCTTAAAAGTATACCAGCCTACCAAGTTCACCAGATTAATGCCACCCCGGCTTCCCCGGTGGTGCAGACCCAAGCAGCAACTTCTCCCCCTCCATCAGGCCACCAGGTAAATTTTATTTTTGATAAAAGTTCATCAGGAACTTTGAAATTTGAGGAGGGCAGCGTGAACGGCTGCCGAGTATCGACTCTCGTCAGGGACACAGGATGTACGTGTTTCATCGTGTCCGACGAACTCCTCCTCCCCTGGATCCTAACCACGAAAAATCTGCGGTGGTACATTACTACCTTGGGCGGGCGAACCAATTCCCCGTCGTTAGATGTTACCTACAGTGTCAATATTATGATGGCTGGGCTGAAGTCATTTCAGCACCCATACAATTCTGTTCCGTACTTATAGAACAGAGACCCCAAGTAAGATATGTCCCTGTGTCTCAGGCCGCCCTTCCTCGAGGCGAAGCTAAGAAAGAAGCCCAGGAGCCCGTCCACATTAGAACCCCGATACCGTCCGATTTCTCGGAGACCCTTAACCAGGACTTTAGGACGGCAAAAAAGGAGTGTGAATTACTAACACCCTTAGGCGATAAGGCCCAAGATAAGGACACGGAGACTGTTCGTCTCTCCCGACGGAGATCCGCGAGTTCGTCAAGGATCGTCGGTGCCAGACCTTTAAAGAATGTACCGAAGAAGCGGATGTCTATGCCGCAAGCCATAATTTATACCCAAAGAAGAATTGAACTTCTCAACAATCCCCCTTACAAGGAAAGAAGGAAGGATTCGCGCCCCTTCCGAGAAAAGCCGACGAAGTTTCCGAGCCCCGTAAAACCCCCAAACTTCTTTCCCCAAAACCAACAACGGGACTCCAAACCTCCCGTTAAGATTTCTCCTCCATCTCTCTTCCCGAAGCGACCAATCATATGCTTCACCTGTGGTGTAGAAAACCACATAAGCTGGAATTGCCCCCAAAATTCTAGGCTTAAAAGCGGACCAGCCCACCAAGTTCACCAGATTAATGCCACCCCGGCTTACCCAGTGGTGCAGACCCAAGCAGCAATTCTCCCCCTCCATCAGGCCACCAGGTAAATTTTATTTTTGATAAAAGTTCATCAGGAACTTTGAAATTTGAGGAGGGCAGCGTGAACGGCTGCCGAGTATCGACTCTCGTCAGGGACACAGGATGTACGTGTTTCATCGTGTCCGACGAACTCCTCCCCCCAGTGGATCCTAACCACGAAAAATTTGCGGTGGTACATTACTACCTTGGGCGGGCGAACCAATTCCCCGTCGTTAGATGTTACCTGCAGTGTCAATATTATGATGGCTGGGCTGAAGTCATTTCAGCACCCATACAATTCTGTTCCGTACTTATAGGACAGAGCCCCCAGGGAAGTTATGACCCTGTGTCTCAGGCCGCCCTTCCTTGAGGCCGAGCTAAGAAAGAAGCCCAGGAGCCCGTCCCCATCAGAACCCAGATACCGTCCGATTTCTCAGAGACCCTTAACCAGGACTTTAGTACGGCAAAAAAGGAGTGTGAATTACTAACACCCTTAGGCGATAAGGCCCAAGACAAGGACACGGAGACTGTTCGTGGACCCCAAGAAAAAAAGTACCCCCAACGCGCCTATGGAGATACCTTCGTAGCACTGGACGAAACATCGGCGCTTGAAGAAGATTACCCCGCGGAGTCCCTTAATGTAATACAGCCTGTGTGCATCCAACCTGATGCCGATTACCCTCCTCCTTGCATACCAGGCGAGTCTTTTGAACCCTCTGACCTGGATATTGACGCGCAGCTGACACCACATTGTAAGAGTCAGCTACAAGAACTATTTGAATGGAGTCACCATTTAACCACCCTATTAGCTCTTTTCGAGCGACTGCGCGAAAATGGCCTCACCATTGGCCCCAGCAAATGCC
This sequence comes from Ceratothoa steindachneri, assembly GCA_963969495.1. Lineage (NCBI taxonomy): Eukaryota > Metazoa > Arthropoda > Malacostraca > Isopoda > Cymothoidae > Ceratothoa > Ceratothoa steindachneri. The sequence goes on along the minus strand of OZ018327.1, from coordinate 155,621,524 downwards.
ATTTTGCCCACGAAACCATAAAATATTTGGATTTCAAAATAAGACAAAGCCAGTTGGGTTCCCAAGAGGATAAGATTAAGGCAATCGCCGACAAGCCCCTCCCGATTACAAAGAAGCAATTAAGATAGTTCCTAGGATCAGCTTCGTACTATCGGCGATTCGTTCCGAATTTCGCTGCAATTTCGGCGACTCTCAGCTCCCTTTTAAAAAAGAATTCACCCGATCGTCTACGTTGGAATGATGTCGCTATTTCCCATTTTAATCAGCTCAAGAGTAAGCTCATTTCTGCCCCCATTTTAAAGTTGCCCAACCCGGAAAAATCCTTTGGGATTAAGACCGACGCGTCCAACGAGGGCATTGGAGGTGTACTCCTTCGATACGAGGATGACGGAACGAGTCATCCAGTTGCATATGCTAGTCGTCAATTATTACCACGCGAAAAGAGATATGCCACTATTTAGAAGGAAGCACTATCAATTATCTGGGTTATAGACAAATTCAAAAGGTACTTGATAAGAAAAGAATTTCAGATAGGAACCGACCACCGTCCGTTAGCCTATATTAGGAATGTGCGACACTCTATCGGCCGAATCATGCGCTGGAGTTTACTCTTGCAAGAGTATCAATTTAAAATAAATTACATAAAAGGTTCCGATAACCAGGTCGCTGACGCACTCAGTAGGAATGCGTTACCGAATAGCGTAAAGTAATTGTATTCATAGGATTAGTATCTCCATGTAGGTATATACCGTCTTGTACGACTTAAAATTAGATTCTCTCGTAATATAATTAGTTAATGTATATGTCTGAATTTTGTAAAGCTCAATGTCTATTTTTTTTGTATGTATATATATTTGTACCCATTAATTTACGTATAAATTATTTTGTCCCGTATGTACTAATTTTATATCTTTTCATTGTTCCATGCCCCTTTTTTTTATTAAGGTGTATTAAAGGTTATTTTCCCCCAGTAATCAAAAGATCAAAATAATCATATGTATTGAGGTAATACTAGTTAGGTGCAGGAAGGTACGGTTGGTACAAGAAAACGAATTCCCCACAACGGAGCTGTATCGTTGTCCCTTCTCTCTTGTTTTCGAAGTGACAACTTCCCCCGGAAGAAAGGGGTGTAATAGAACGGGTTGAGGCCGCGTTAATTTCAACCACTATCACATGTTATTTAAAACCACGATGCTCCCCACGTGCATCTTCGCTTTGAAGCTTGGCACCTTATCGCAGCCACCTGAGTCAATGTTTAAACAAGGAGGTTTATCTTCCCTCGTTCGCCCCCATACGCCGACCTCGTCAGATTGTGTTGGGCTTATGGGCAGATAAGGCATTGTTCCCAAGCTCAGCTGTGCATTCCCTCGAAGCTCCCACTCCATTGTCCCCCACGCCAAGGGAGTGTCTTGACTATTTAGATGGAAACTTTACCACTAAGATCAGATTGGAGATCCAGATTTTCGTCGCGAAACATCACTACGACCCTCTCCTACCTTGTGCGTCAAGGGACCTCGACCTCGAGATTCACCATTACTTGTCCAGAAGAAGGAGATTATCCCTTGACTGCCAAGTTTCGAGCCTTCGTGACACCGAGTCCACAAGGCTTACCCCTTGTTGTTAAGAAAGAGAACAACATTAGAACAGCCATTGTTCTTTTAAGTCCGTTGACAAGAAACGGTTCTCACCTCCCTTCTTGTTGTTCAGAAGAGAACAACGTAGAACAGCCATTGTTCGTTAGAGCCCGTTCACAGGGAAACGGTTCTCACCCTTCCCCTGTTGTTCAGAAAGAGAACAACGTTAGAACAGCCATTGTTCGTTCGAGCCCCTTGACAAGAAACGGTTCTTTCCCCCCCTCCTGTAGTTCAGAAGAGAACAACGTAGAACAGCCATTGTTCGTTTGAGCCCGTTCGCCAAGAAACGGTTCTCACCCTTCCCCTGTTGTTCAGAAGAGAACAACATTAAAACAGCCATTGTTCTTGAGCCCGTAGACAAGAGACGGTTCTCACCCCCCCCCCTGTTGTTCAAAAGAGAACAACGTAGAACAGCCATTGTTCTTCTAACCGTTCGTCGAGAAACGGTTCTCATTCCCAAGACGCTACGTCAGGATCATTTTATTCCCCCCTGTCCCCTTCGGCTGGAACTCGCCAGCGGACCGAAAATTCCTTCACGTCACCTTCCTCTGCACAACAAGTATAAATTACGTAAGCCGAACGTTACCTTTGAGTATTTGACCCTTTTGTCAATTTTATCCTGTGCTTTAAATGGTTTAGCGAACCATCACCTCCCTTTAACTTTATATTTGTTTTACCTTTTTAAATCTTTTAATCCTCGGATTAGCTCGAGTCCCCACGACCCTTTCTATTCTCTGTTTGTGTCAATATTTTCCGTTTTGTGTGGTGTTATTAGTTATTATTAATAAAACTCTATTTTGTTAATGATAGCAATATTATTATCCTTGAGCTCAGTTCCACTTCTTAAGCATATTGAAGATACATAATATCGGCCAGCCAGACATCCACGCACTCTAAAGATAATTAAATAAGTTCCCTCAATGAATAGTTATATATGGTATATCGTCGAGAGTCCATTCTACGACATATATATATATATATATATATATATATATATATATATATATATATATATATATATATATATATATATGATCCGTGTAAACTTTTGGGAATTGATTAACTCGGGGGAGTAAGGGAGGGTAACATACATACTATTTGTCACATCTGTTTTGCTTATAATTGGCTGGGGTTAATAGATGGTTCTGGCTTTATAGTGACACTTTTCTATGAACCGGAGGGGAAATTGCAGTTCAATAAATGTTTGGGTGATTGTATTAATTTCGTCTTGCCCGAATCAAATTGATTTTGATAATACTAAAATAGTTTATAAGTCTCACAATTATATACATCGACGCTTAATTGAATTGGCACTTATAAAAGAAATTCCCAACTTTAATACTTCTGACGGCCAAATCAATACTAATACCTTAAATAAGCAAGAAATTCATACTCCCGTTGCTCAAAAATCCCGTCACATTCTCGCATAATCCACCATAGTGCCACTGATTTGTGTGTTTGTAAGTTAAGCAACTTCTGTATCTCACTTGTTTAATTGTGATTGACAATGACGGATGTCTCCGACAAAACCTGGTCCCGCATATAAAATTAGTCATATTACTGTGGTTTTATCCATATATATATATATATATATATATATATATATATATATATATATATATATATATATATATATATATATATATATATATATATATATATATATATATATATATATATATATATATATATATATATATATATATATATATATATATATATATATATATATATATATATATATATATATATATATATATATATATATATATATATATATATATATATATATATATATACAATGGTTACACAGTGTAGAGGGACCCACTAAAATAGTAATATACCCTTCCCCCTAGGATATTGGATATTACTTCGGTAGAGAAAGCGAGCCGTTACAATCCCCCCCCCCCTCTCTGACTTCACCTTTTTTGGAATGACCGACCGGTCACTAAGAAATTCACACCGAGGCATGACGCTGTGATTCGAGGATATCTCCCCGCCGTCTTAATCTCCCTTCCCCCTTCCGAGTGGGGAAATTATTTGTCTATTTGTAGGTTTGCCTCCAGACAAATTTTATAGCTCCAGCCGCTGGTCATTCCTTCAGACCCGCTGATCTCGGCCTCATACACCTTTCCGTAAGGATACGCTCTGTTGCCCCGGCCCATAATGAAGGTTCGAGAAGGGCCCTCTCTCTCTCTCCCTGTTTTGGAGAAATCTGGCTATATATGCGCCCTTTTAAAAATTTCCAGAAGATTCGGCTACACGATGCTTCCCGGAACGGAGGTTCTCTTGAACGTTGGTCTCACCCGAAAAGTGCTTAGTAATGGTCACAGGCGACAGAAGAGGTGGATATCACTATGGTAACTTCGGGTCAGGGAGAAAAGTCTCTTGGGGCAACGTCAACTTTTCTGAGCCGCTTTCGGATGAAGGATTGGAGAAGACGTCCTCCGAAGTTCTTCTGGTTACCTCTTGAGAACAAGAGGCTCAATATCTCGCTCAATGCATTGCCAAGAATCTTTGAACACCAATATATTAAGACAATTATTTTGATTGACGGGTACTGACCAATTTTCAAGCTCATTCTTGTGTGGTGTGTCCACAGTTTTCCTCGTTCTCTAAAAGAGGATACTATCTAAGCGGTAATAGTAACCGCCATTGCTGTGTCGTGAGTCATATTCCCTCTTTATTTATTTATTTATTTTATTTTTTTTTTAGTTTGCCCGATTTTTACCAGGAATTTTTAATAATTTTGTCGTTAGTAGAGTTTATATTTTTCTGGGTAAAGCTTCAATAACTCTGGAAGTTTTTTTGTGTGGAAAGATCGAATGTAGCTTATCCGGGATGTCTTCATTCGACCGTTTCGATAAGCAAGGGCAGATCCTAGGCTTATCTGGGAAAGATTTAGTCGCTTACATCCAGGAAGAGGAACGTAACAAACGTGCGGCAAGAAAAGCACAAAGAGAAGAGGAAGAAACAAAAGCACAGAGAGAAGCCGAAGAGAGAGAAAGAAAAGTACAGAGAGAAGAAGAAAAAATAAAAGCACAGAGAGAAGCAGAAGCACAAGCCGAAGAGAGAAAAGCGCAGAGAGAAGCAGAAGCAGAAGCCGAAGAAAGAAAAGCGCAGAGAGTATCAGAAGAAAAAGAAAGAATTAGGCAGCACGAGAGAGAGATAAGCTGTGACCAAGTCGAGATAAACTCCGTAGGATCTTGAAATGAACAGATTCAAGTTCCCTCACTAAAACTCCCCGATACAAGGATGGAGATGATTTTTGCTCCTATTTTCCGCCCTTCGCGAAGATCTTCAAAGTCAATAATTGGGACTTGGAATCAGATGGTGTCGCCCGGTTACTTCCACTCTTGAACCATCGTCTTCGCGACATATTCATTTCGCTTCCTTCCGAGGTCACCCTTTATTATTCAACCCTAAAGGTAAAACTTCTTTTTGCTACTAACATGAATCCAGAATTGTATAGGGTTAGATTCAGCTCTGCACGAATACAGCCAGGCCAAACCTACAAAAAATTTGGATTCAGGCTTCAGCGTAACTTCCAATTCTGGATGGATTCCGCCCAAGTATCTAATGATTATGAATCGCTAATCGACTTCATTCTAAGGGATCAACTGATGTCGACCCACCCTCGCGACCTAAAGGCCTTCATAGCGGACAGAAGAGCGTCCAATTTCAAGGAGTGTGTGGAAGAAGCTGACTTCTACGCTTCCAGTCACGACCTCTAAAGCAAGGAGGTCAAGAAGAACCATCAGCCCTCCTCAAACAGAAGTTTGGGTTTAACAGAAGCCAACCTAAGGGCAACAACGGCTTCGTAAAAGTGCAAGCGCCGAGTAAGTACAGGCCTCACCCGCCGCGAGAACAAAATGACGTGAAGCATCCAGTACTCCCCTTCACGCCTAGCAACTACCCCCGTAGACCAATTGTATGCTTTACGTGTGGCATCCCTGGGCACTTAAGTTACAATTGCCCCCAAAATTATCAACTCAGGACGTCGTCGAATCAACAGGTCCACTAAATCTTTGCTGCCCCCTCGCCTAATCGGCCAGTCGCATCACGAGCACCCCCTGCTCCCTCTACCCGGGATCAACAGGTAAATTTCCTGTTAGATAAGAGTTACTCCGGTGTGTTCCAGTTTGAAAATGGCGCAGTAAATAGTTGCCGAGAGTCAACCTTGGTTAGAGATTCAGGTTGCACCTGTATAGTAATAACCAATAAACTACTACTCACCGTAAGCCACCAGCATAACAGGTTCGCGTTGGTTCATGACTTTTTAGGTCGTGCAACCATGTTCCCAGTGAACGCTGCCATATTCAGTGCCATTACTTCACCGGATGGGCCGACGCAGTCGCGGCCTCGATAAAATTCTGCTCTACCCTTATTGGACAGAGCGCACAGCTCTCCTCAAACCCAATTTCTCAGCTGGTCATTACCAGGGCCCAGGCCGAGAAAGAAGAATCGCTTCCGGTACCCCTATCGTCCCTAGACGTCGACCTCGCCACCAACGTTCAATTTGCTGAGGCGCAGAAGAATTGCCCCACATTACAACCTCTGTGGGAAATGCAAGGAAGAAAGAAACTGAAACGGTGCGAGGCAATCGGACGATTGAATACACCGTGAAGACGCGTTATTATACCTTTCTTCTGTTGAGCTGGAGAGTCCCCCGACCAACGCATTGTATGTGCCGAGAACGTATATCGAACCCGTTCTAAAGATGGCTCACGATGGCTTACTAGCCGGACATTTCGGCCATAACAAAACGGCAAGGCGCGGCCAAAGAAATTCTTGACTTCTGCAAGTCCTGTACCTTTGCCAGAATGTCACCACCAAAGGGCGTGTAGCCCACGCTCTCCTTCAAAAGACCCCGAGAGTGGCCGAGCCCTTCGCCCGGATATCAACTGACCTAATAGGCCCTATTCGTCCCCCATCAAGCGAGGGACACTCTTATATTTCAACCCTCGTTGATTGCGCAGAGGCTTTAATCTCAATATTTTCCCGAGTAGGGATCTCGAAGAGATCTTATCCGGCAGAGGACGTCAATTCACCTCTGAATTGATGGAGTATGTCAGTAAACTCCTTCTCATCAAGCCCCTCTTCACGACGCCCGGGCACCCTTCCGTTAACGGGATGTGCGAAAAATGAAACGGCACCCTCAAAATGGTACTCACGAAGGTGTGTCACGCCCAGCCTCAAAAGCGGCACCACTACCTCCCCATAGCGTTATTTGCTTGTCGCAAAGTCCCCATAGGACTTTGGGGTTCGCTCCATTTGAGCTGTTATATGGACGTAACGTCCGAGGACCGATGAGCATTTTAAAAGAATTGTAGTCCAATACTAAAATGGATGAGGAAATTAAATCCTCTTACGCGTATGTTTTAGACTTGCGTACGCGGTTATAAAAATGTGCCAACATCGCTCTCCGGAACGCCGATGTAAACTTGGAAAAATACCACATTTACTTCGACCTAAAATCAAAGCGCGTTCGTTAAAACCAGGTGACGAAGTATTGCTCTTGCTGCCCTCCGAAGCAAATAAGCTCCTCTCGCACTGGAAAGGACCTTTCCCCGTTTTAAAACCCCGCGGGCCGGTGGATTACCTAATTAAAACCCCCTCCACGAATAAGATTTACCACGTCATCCTCCTAAAAAAATACCACCGCCGAGCTTGCCTAAATAACGTAGACGCCCTGGTCGAAAAACCCGTCTTCGAAGCCTCCTATCCCGTTGAGCCCTTGGGTCTAGTCCAAACGGTGTGCGTAGAAGCAGACGATGAATATCCCTGCCGTCCTTTCCTTCCCCCCCAAACTGAGCCTAATTCTCACTTTGACGTAAACCCCAATCTCGCCCCTAATGAGAGGGCTCAATTGCTTGCCTTATTGGAAGACTTTCCCGACGTCATTTCAGAATTCCCGGGTTGCTAAACCCAATTAACACATAAAATTGTCCTCACTACTCAAGATTCGATAAAAACCAAGCCTTATCCCATACCCGTACATTTTCGGCTGACTTTCAATGCAGAGATCGAGAACTTATTAAAATTATGAATAATAGAACCCTTGTTGTCTGATTTTTGGTCCCCCATTGTCTTGATTTAGAAAGCCTGATAACCTGATAATTCGTTTAGGATGTGCGTCGATTTTTGCAAATTAAACGCGTTGACAGAGTTTGATGCGGAACCGATCCCCCTAATCGACCAAAGTCTTCATGCCTTCGAAGACGCGAAATTCATCTCCGAGATTTACCTCTGCAAAGCCTACCACCAGGTGCCGCTTTCAGAGCGTTCAAAACGCTTTCCTGCTTTTGCTACTGAAAACGCATTATTTCAGTTTACACGGCTTCCTTTTGGGTTGGTAACTGCTTGCCGAAGTTTAACCGGATCATGCACCTGTTGTTAGATGGCCTATCGAATGTGACTTTTTATTACGATAACGTCTACGTCGCTACTCGTACCTGGGACCAACACGCATAGTCTCTGTACGCGCTACTATCCCCGTTACGCGTACACGGGTTAACGATAGGCCCGACAAAGTGTCACTTCGCCTATGATACTATAAACTTCCTTGGCTTCGAGGTCAGTAGGAATCAAATGATTCCCCAGGACGTTAAGGTAAAGGCTATCTCAGAAATGCCGCTCCCACGAACGAAGAAACAGCTTCGTTCCTTTTTGGGATCCGTGTCGTTCTATCGTCGTTATGTGCCAAATTCCGTTGCCATAACCTCGCCCCTTAACGACATACTTAAGAAAACGACCCAAAATCGAGTCAATTGGACCCTTTTCCGTGCAAGATTGCTTCCATCAGTTAAAGAACAAACTAATCTCTGCCCCTATTTTGAGATTACCGAATCCTAATAAAACATTCGGGGTTCGTACCGATGCCTCTCAGGATGGTCTAGGTTGTGCTCTCGTCCAATATGACGAAGATGGGGTGGGATATCCTGTAGGATATGCTAGTAGAAAGCTGTCCCCTTGTGAAAAGGCGTATGCCACCATAGAGCTCAAAGCATTAGCCATAGTGTGATCTATTTGTAAGTTTAGGATGTATTTCATTGGTAACGAATTTATTGTTGAAAGCGATCACAAACCCATGGCGTACCTAAAAATCTGTAAGAGCCAAAATGGCCGTTTAATGCGTTAGAACCTACTACTCATGGAGTCCTAATTTTGCATCCTGTATATTAAAGGCATCAACAACTGCCTAGCCGATAGCTTGACTAGGAATCCAATAGAATACCCCCTCTCCAATTCTCCAACAACCTGAGTGTATAGCAATTTTCGTGATTGACTCATTTTTGTGAATACTAGTTTCTTTTTTTTTGTTTTATGGATGTTGTGTGTACGTATTTATAGATTAAGTTCTTTGTGGTTACACATATGTAAATCCCGTGTAGTGTTATATTATTTTCTGTTTACTAAACGTTAAAATTGTAACTGTATTAGTTCTCCTCTTGATGAAATTAGTTGTAGACATTTTTTTCGCCACAAAGTTTTCCTTGCTGTAAAAATGTTTTTTTGGATAAGTAGGAGTGTAGAGAGACCTACTAAAGTAGTAATATCCCCCCCCCCTAAGATATTATTACTTCGGAAGAGAAAGCGAGCCGTTACAATCCCCCCCCCCCTCTCTGACTTCACCTTTTTTGGAATGACCGACCGGTCACTAAGAAATTCACACCGAGGCATGACGCTGTGATTCGAGGATATCTCCCCGCCGTCTTAATCTCCCTTCCCCCTTCCGAGTGGGGAAATTATTTGTCTATTTGTAGGTTTGCCTCCAGACAACTTTTATAGCTCCAGCCGCTGGTCGTTCCTTCAGACCCGATGATCTCGGCCTCTTACGTCTTCCCGTAAGGACACGCTCTATTGCCCCTGCCGATAATGAAGGTTTGAGAAGGGGCCCCCCTCTCTCTCTCCCTGTTTTGGAGAAATACGGGTATATATACGCCCTCTCAAGGATTACCCGCAGATTCGGTTAGACGACGCTTCCACGAACGGTAGTTCTCTTAAACGACGCTCTCGCCCAAAAAGTGCTTAATGACGGTGGCAGGCCAGAGAAGAGCTGGATATCACACTTGTAACTTTGGGTCAGGGATAAAAGTCTCTTGGGGCAACGTTAACCTTTCTCAGGCGCTTTCGGATCAGGGATTGGAGAAGCCGTCCTCCAAAGTTCTTCTGGTAACTTCTTGAGGACATGAGGCCCAATAGCTCACTCAATCCAAGTTTGGAGATGTCACCCCACCCCTCCGAAGTTCGTCCGGTGACCTCTTGGCGACAAGAGGACCGCATCTCACTAAATCAGAGTTTGGAGTACGTAGCATTACCCTATTCCGGTTCCCGTATACACCCGTGAATAATCAAGGTCACCAAGCCCCCCCACCCCTCAAGTTCGCCCCGCTTTACTCTCTAGGTTCAAAGGAACTGAATCTCTCACCCCCCCAAATCTCCCATTATAATCATTTAATAACCCTGGTTATCCAATCAGTATTCTGAAGCTAATTACCTCTTATTCGTGTATACACACACACACACACATATATATATATATATATATATATATATATATATATATATATATATATATATATATATATATATTTATTTAGTGTGTACCTTTTATCTAGTGTATATTAAAATCTATTTTTGTCATTGTGTTTGGAATATTCCTTGGCCACGCAGCTGCAGCTAACTATTCAAATTGCACTCTTAGAAGAATAACATTTGTTGCCTAGCTTAGCCATCTTTAGAGCCTGTCTGAGTGTATCCCCGTACACTTGGCCATACTTTGACACACAGATCAGAAGAACAGAGATCTCACAGATGACCCTGAATAAGCCACGACAAAAAACAAACAATCGCCACTGCAAGGACTCTGCGTGACATGGTCCATATAATCTATATTTAGGGTTTGTGGATTTGGCGGATTTGGCACATGCCTCGTGCATCTTCAGAGAAAAGATTGAAGTCTATTTGACAGAGGTTTTTCTCGACAATTCGGATTTCAAGCCAACGATTAAAACGTTGGCATTTCTGCAGACGACATCAACCATGCACCCCCTCACAAACCCTTTTGCTACATCTAACTACAGTATGGCTAAGGCCATCTTTGTCCCTCATTGCTTGTGAAATACATGTTGTTCTATGTTTTTTGGGCAGTAGTTCGTAAGATGGGCTGTAATATGTTAGTCAAGGAAGTATCCCATTCGGGAAGATCCATTAAAGAAATATTTCTATTGCCTCTTTTAGGTGTTTTGTGTTGATCTAACTGAGGCCGGTAGCTTTTTGTTGAAATCCAAACCTAAATAATTACTCCTCCTCAATTAAACTATTCACAATATAACCAACCAACACTTCAATAGATTAACTAGCCAACCGACCAACCGAACAAATTTCGTTAATACTTTTATATGTTTAGTTAGTTGATTTCTCAACTCCCACGATAAAGGTTAGTCACTTTGTTCATTCTGATTTGTTTTCGGGGTTTTTGTTGTTTTTTACAATTTAATATAATAGGTTATTTTTTATTTACTCCAGTAAATTTTAATATGTGATATTCAAGTCAGTTTATGTTATAATTTCACTTTCTATTATTTTTTTACATCACACTGGGCAGTATTATTTAATTCTATACATTGTTATTAGTGTTTTTACTTTAATTTTAATAATTGTCAATTTTATTATTTCAACTGGCCTTCTTCCGCTTTTTTAGCCATTATTTATTGCATTCTTTTAACTGTTATCAATTAGTGTTCCTTCCCCTTCTCATTAGTCGACATAGTCGCTGAAGATGGTCCTAGTAAAGGTCCGAAATTACCGGCCAATAAATGATTAGTGTAATCAGCTTGGTCTTCATATTCCTGCTATATATATATATATATATATATATATATATATATATATATATATATATATATATATATATATATATATATATATATTATCGTCTATAAAAAAATAGAACGCCTGTTTGTCTTTCTATCATAAAATACAATGTTTCCAAGAGTAGCATACCATAACATAGAGAAATAAACTCCTAGGGGTAAAGGTTATTAAAATTTAGATGAATAAAACAAGTTATTTGCAGATACGCAATTTGCTAGAGAAATCTAGGTGTCCAAAATGATCCGAACGACAGCAGAATAAAATTTCTTTGGGGAATATAATGATTAAATTATCAGTGGAAAACATTTGCCCAAGTTACTCGTATAAGTAATTGCACTGTGTAACAAAATTTCCCTTTTTTCTTTTCCTTGGGTTAAAAGTGATATTTCCCAATTGTTTGTGTCTCTATTAAATAAAAAAAAAATCAATTTTAATCCCCAAACTTTGCTTTTGTGGCTAGAGCATTGAATTTTTAAATTAGCCATTTATGGTAAATAACATTATTTTGATGCAAATAGTAAGAATATATAAAAAGTTTCAAGGTTATGTTTTTTTGCAGGTATGGTATAAAATAATAAAATAGCTATTATTTTACTTATATTTTGTTTTTTTGAGACCTGTACAGCAATGGCAGTTCTTTTATATTCCACATAGATGCCACATAAATACAAAGAATGTCTACTCAACAGATCAGTTTAACTCTACATAGCTGTTACAGCGCAGACATCGTCACTCTTCATTGATAAAATCATTCGTCACACATGGCATCAAGAGGTTGTAAACATGCGACAGACGCATTTTTCTCTGTCTGCGGCGAATTTATTAAGACAAGAGCGAAAAAGTAAGAGATCTGCTAAAATGTGTGATACCTACAAAGCATATTTCGGCACGCTAGTCGGAGATCAAGACAAACCTTGGAGACCTGATTTTAAGCGTGAGCAATAACACTAAGTGAAAAGAATTTGTATATTTATACTTATGTTTTCATTTTGTTTTTTACAGGATGGTACAGAGGAGAAAAGAGAGCTATGAATTTCGCAATCCCACGAATTTGGAGGGAACCAATTGACCACTCAAGCAATTGTTTCTTCTACATGGGAACCGCCCCAATCATCAAGAAGGCAAAAATGTGCCTGTTATCATGTATCCAGACCTTCAGTCATCTATTACGCCAGTACCACATAGTTCTGAGCTCCCCATACCCACTCCTCTCCAAAAATAGCAACAGTTTTTAGAAAGCAAAAGCAGTTCAGAAGAGGATGAAGTCATTGATCCAGATTACAGAGGAGCAATTGAGGAGAAAAACCCATACTACCCCAACCCCAAAAATCTCAACGACCTTGTCAGAGATCTTGGTCTCACAAAGTCCAATGCCGAGCTTTTAACTTTAAAAGTCAAACAGTGGGATTTGTTAGATGACAGTGTGCAAATATCAAGTCAAAGAAATGGTCACCAGTCTTTTTCAAGCTTTTTTACACGTCAAGATGAGTTTGGCCTTTGTCACAATGTGACCGGTCTGTTTGAGGCAATCGGAATCGCCTGTAACCCCAACGAGTGGCGCCTCTTCATTGACAGCTCGTCCAGGAGCTTCAAAGCAGTGCTGCTGCATAATGGGAACATGTATTCATCTTTTCCCTTTGCTCACTCAGTCCAGCTCAAAGAGGAAGATAGCAATGTCAAGATCTTGCTGAATGCATTGAAATATGAAGAGTACGGTTGGGAGGTTATCGGAGACTTTAAAATGGTGGCCTTCTTGATGGGTCTCTAAGGCGGCTGTACCAAGTTTCCTTGTTATCTTTGCGTTGGAGACAGCAGGGACACGGTGGCACACTACGATCAGCGGGAGTGGCCGCAACAGACCGAGTTTAGTGTGGGAAGAAACAACGTCAAATGGGAGCCTCTGTTGGACCCCCCAAAAGTACTGTTTCCTTCTCTGCACTTAAAATTGGGCCTGATGAAACAATTTTTCAGAGCTGTGGATAAGGAGTTTACAGCTTTCAAGTATCTCCAAGATTTGTTTTCTAAGCTATCTGTGGCAAAGGTGGAAGCCGGAGTCTTCGTCGGTCCACAAATAAAAAAAATCATGGAGTGCAAGGAATTTCCCGAAAAGATCACAAGGACGGAAAAATAAGCATGGGACAGCTGTGTCGCAGTGGTTCTGGGCTTTCTATGTAATCACAAAGCCGAAAACTATGTAGAGCTTGTTGAGAACTTGGTTAGAAACTACGGCAAGATGGGTTGCAGGATGTCGCTGAAAGTCCATATTGCATACGCACATCTTGGTAAATTTAAGGATAACATGGGAGTGCAATCCGAGGAGCGTGGTGAGTGCTTTCATTAGGATCTACTGGACTTTGGACGCCACTATCAAGGATCGTATAATAAAAATCTGATGGGAGACTACATTGGGGGGCTGATTCGTGAAAGTAATTTACAGTATAAGCATAAATCACGGGAAGTGATTCATTTCTAATATTTTAATTGTCTCCCTTATGTAATTCTAGAATAAATAAATACTACTATTTTTGTATAATGTCATTTTGTTTTTACTTTATGCAAATGAAAGTTCAAATTTTCGACTTCTTTCCAAAGGGAATATGTAAATTTCATATAAATATCATTATGTTGGATACAAAAGAAAGCTTTGAAAAAATAAGTGTTTTTCATGTATTCTAGACAACCAAATATAAAATAATAGTTGCTACCCAAAGACAAAAATCGTGTTACACAGTGTTATTATTTATTGTGAAGTCCTTTATTCTCGGATGTGATTTGACATCTCCAACCACAGGAACAAACTAACTGCTAATACTTTTCTGCAGTATTTTTGCTTCATTCATTTTGAATTGTTTTTAGAGTTTGAGCTTTAGACCTCGCTTCGAGTGTCCTACAAACATTTTCAATAGTATTCAGGTCCGGACTCTGTGCAGCCCTGTTTATATTAATTGTGTGAGGAATCTCATCGAAGGACCAGTGTGAGAGAAAGCACCTGACAGGACATCTTTTCAGCCCCCTTCGACCCCCAGATCAGGTGCTCCTTGGCGTAGGAATATTACAATTCGCGAGAACGAATCTGTCTCGCGTTGAACCACCTGACCCGGCTGTATTTACTTAAGCGGGACACACGTCGCTCTTATTCCCCCGCGATAACGCAGAGTCCTCGTCTCCATGCCTCGCGGACATTTCCTTTCCCTGTGAAAGCGCTCGTATAAAATCAACCCTACATCCTGAGGCAACTTCGCCGTTCGATCCAACTCCTTATTTCAAAATAAGTTTGCACAGACTGGAGTCGTGAATTCTCTTGGGATGCTATGCACTAGGGGATATCTAACAGACAAGCCACCGGGCTATATAACCCTATGTCAGCCATTCCTCGAGGAGATTGAGAGCCTGTCAGTCCCTCCGTTCAGACCGTGTGTCTGTTTCCTGCGAAGTCTCGCAACCCCTGTTCAAGTCGTACCTCGTCGTTAAGATCTCACCAGCAGATCGCCCTTTGTGAAGCTTTGGACCATGTTCAGAGGAAGGTTTATCGAATCATCTTCTTCCCCGAGAACTGGGCGGCCATCCTCGTCTCGCACCCCCTTCAAGACTCCCGCACCCCATGTCTGAGACTCCCTGTCGTGCCGTAGAACAGTCTTTCGTGTTTGAGATCAGATCTCTCTGGAGCAGAGAAAATATCGTTTTTCTGCAAGAAGTACTCCTAACCCCACCTACGAGACCTCTTCGGCAACAGTGTCAGAAGTGTCTCCTCGAAGACCCGTGTCGTTGGTCTTCCCCCCTCCGAACATCTCTAAGCTTCAAGGTAAAGTGAATTTGCTTTGTAATCCCATTATTACACTCCCCTTCCTTGGTTACCTAGAGTCCGAAGCATCCCTTTTTAATTGACTTCCCGCTTAAACTTAAATTGCCTCTATTATTTGGATTAGCGGTAATTTAACGTTCCCCGTTTAGCTCTGTCAGATTATAAATTGTCCCGATCTAACTAACTATCCATATAATGTATAATTCTTCCCCTTACATATATATATATATATATATATATATATATATATATATATATATATATATATATATATATCCCTCAGTTTATTATTATTTACATTAAAATTATATTTTGGGGTCTTAATCTTTATATATCCTTGAACCGCAACTTGGCAAGCCAGTAGATAAACTCTGGCCAATTTTAGACGTACTCGCCTGTATTTATATATATGTTTTCCTGTATTTAAAATCCCGTGCGCTTGACCAGGAAGCGTTAAAACCCATTGCTCCAAAGCCTATCGTAAACGGCCTCGTGTCGGCTCTCTGCCCGTGCAAGTGTACGTGCCCTTACACTAAAAGGGTCTACACCGGCATACCTCGACATCAGTGATGTACTCGTAGTCCACAGAAGTCTTCGACGACTTGGCCTTATGGTAGCGGGTGTTATCCTGAGAGAAAATGTCAGATTGGGTTTACGGGGCTAGCATATGTGGAAAAGTATGCTATCTCTCTTATTCCTTTTCAATTTGTGCATTCACTATTCTCCTAAGCGTACAAGTGACCACAGAGAAAGGCGGGAGTAGTTTTGTAAGCATTCTACTTGGACGACACGTGGCAAAATATTGAACTGAAGTTAGTTGTTATACAAACAATGGCGGTTCTCTTTACAAGAAGCTAAGCATGCGGATAATTTTAGAGCCTTCAAGTTTATAGTGAATTGCTTATCTGCTGATAATTTTATTTGTCTTTATCCAAATTTTCATAGCCTTGATATGCCTGGAGGTTAACGTATACCAAATTTTAAAACCTATGAGTTCCTATGGCAAAAGTGGTACTATTTATATACAAAGTCGAGACGTCTACATCACAGAGCTGTACCTCCTAATTTAATAAATTGTATACTTAATTTTATCTAGGTTAAACAAATTAATTAATCCTCGGCAGCTACATTATAGGACATCAGGCCATTGTCCTTTAATGTATTGTAGTCCAGTAATTTTGCCCACCAGGAATATGCGCTGTTTAAACTCGCTTCATTATTGCCATTGGTTTAAAGCCAAAAGTTTCTTTGTGTTTCATCAATCATATTATTCATTTTTACTTAATTGTTTTAATTCATCAAATTCATCTTATTTTTATTATATCCAAAAAGTAATTATTATATTGCGGCACTTTCTAAGGGAGCAACAATTTGGACACAATAATACACCTTCCATTAAAACACAATGTCCTCTCTTGCTGTAGAAGAATGAGGTCGAAGGGCGACCGCGTGCCCTTCGGTACCCACGTGGTCTCGAGATCGTCACATGGAGCGTGGGAAGCGAAGCTGGTCTACAGCAAGGATGCGGTCCACGCCGTTTTATTGCACCCCAGCTGCATTAAACTTAAGGGCAAATTTTCCTTGTCTCGCATGCCTTTACAGCCAGCCTCTTGCCCTCCAGCGTAGATTGAAGCTCCTCGAACATTCTCAGCTAACTTTATCCCGGTTCTTCAAAGGAGTCGCTACCTTCCTTCAAAATCGCGCGAGTCGTGGAGACTCTCGCCCAGGCAATTCCCGCCACCGGTGTAGTGTCTATATAATCCCCAGACTCGGTTCAAAAAGTAGCACTGTAGTACGGAGGCATCGGATCACAGCAGCCCGGTGCAGCACTGTTCCACCTAACGCCGCGTACGAGCAAAGGACACGCTCACCCGTCGCGATCGGAGACACTTGCAACTTCGATTGGAGGTCAAATGCTAAATTGATATCTGTGAACTCTGCCATAGTCAATCGGCGATTATCTGACAGGAAACTCCACATCCGAAGGCCAAACTACGTGTGCTTCCTCATCCACCCCGTAGGGTAACCCAGCTTCCCCATCGCAGTCATCGTATTCAGACTGGCCATTTCCTTCAACGAACACGTAAGCAGTTGCACTCGTTGACGCCTACAGAATTATTCTATAATCTGGTCTATCCAAACCGTCCCATCTTTTGTGTCCGCTCCCGGATTAAAATCCTTCTTTTCCCAGACGCCCGCTGCCCTTGAAACCCCCTTAGTTTCGGATTTCAGCAGCGTTATGAGCGAAGAATTAGCTCAAAGCCAGATGGGGTGCCCAAATCTCCTTCCCTTGTGGGAAAAATCTCGGAGCCTCGAGCAGGATTCTGTCCGCGGTAACAAAACAGTTTTTTATATCATAAAGGAAGGCTTGTTAAATCGCGCTTGCTCGTATGGCATTAACCCCGAGATCCACACCCTCTGTGTTTCCTGTTTGCATGTCCGTCTGGTCCTAAAAATTGGCAACGATAGTGTGTCGTCTGGCCACTTTAGCCACAATAAGACTGCTCAGAGGATTTTTCGGTATTTCTACCAGCGGGGTGCTGCAGTTGACATTTCTGAATACTGCCAATCCTGTGACATGCGCCAAAATACAACGGCAAAAGGCCGTGTTAAACCTGCCCACCCTCAGAATGGACCGATCATATCTGTGCCCTTTTCCCGAGTGGCCATAGACCTTGTTGGCCCCATTCGTCCCCCTTCCAGTGAATGGCAGGGTTATGTCCTTACCCTTGTGGACTATGTCACTCGATTCCTCGAAGCCGTACCCTTAAAGAGAATCGACAGTGTTATGCCTGCCGAAGTCTTAATCTTCATCTTCTCAAGGGTAGCCATACCATAGGAATTATTGTCTGACAGAGGTAGGCAATTCACCTCTGAATTAATGGAATATATCGGGAAACTGTTGATGGTAAAACAACTCTATACCACTCCTTTTCACCCATGCGCAAACAGAATTGGCGAAAAATTTAATGCCACCTTGAAGTCGATATTAAGGAAGCTGTGTGCCGAGCAGCCCCGTAAGTGGCAACCCTTATTGCCCATGGCTCTATTTATATACAGGAAGATTCCCCATTGTACTCTCGAATTTGCCCCTTTCGAATTAATCTACGGACGTAATGTGCGATGTCCCATTAGCATCCTCAAGGAGTTATTCTCGAACGCCAAGTAAGATAGGGAAATTCAATTTTCCTACGCGTATGTTTCGATCTTCGACGAAGACTAGAAAAGTGTGCCGAGATTGCATACCAAACTGCCGACGTTCATTTGGAAAAGTACCGAACGTACTTCGATGTCAAGTCGAAGGATAGGAAGTTTAAGCCTAGGGATGAGGTTCTGTTGCTACTTCCTACGGAGAGCAGCAAACTTCTGAGCCAATGGAAGGGCCCCAAATTAGCCAGCTGCGGCTTATTCTAATTAAGTTTGGGGAAGTGATTTCCGAGACCCCTGGGTGTGCTATTAATTTCGACCATGATATAGCACTCACTACCCAGGAACCTTTAGCGCCGAGGTTAACAATCTGCTCAAACTCAAATTCATTGAACCTTCCACGTCAAATTATTGTTCCCAAATAAGTTATGGTGCGGAAACCAGATAACTCTTACCGCATGCGCTTAGATTTCCGCAAATTAAATACCATGACCGTTTTTGATGCGGAACCAATCCATTTAATCGACCAAAACCTCCACTTGTTCGAAAAGGAAAAATATATTAACGAACTCGACATCTATAAGGCGTATTACCAGATCCCCATGAGAAAGAGGGCAAGGACATACACTGCCTTTCCCACTGACAAAGGCCTTATGCAGTTCCGTCGACTTCCTTTTGGGTTAATGACGGCCTGCAGCAATTATAATAAAATAATGCGCAGAATTTTGGACGGATTGGAAAATATCACCTTTATTTTGACATTTACGTTGCCACTTGTGACTTGGACCAACACTTGGTCTCCCTTCAGGCGCTCTTAAGCCGCATGCGAGAGCGCGGCCTTACAATAGGCCCTAGCGATTTCGATTCAAGGGCGAAGACTAAATCAACATTAGTGAACTCTGCCATAATCAATCGGCGAGTATATGACGATTAACTCAATCTCCAAAGGCCCAAACTACCTGTGCTCCCTCATCCACCCCGTGAGGTAACCCAGCTTTCCCATCGCAGTTATCGTATCCCGACTGGCCCTTCCTTTTAACGAACACGTGAGCAGTTGCAATCGTTGACTCCTACAGAATTATTCTATAATTTGGTCTACCCAAACCGTCCATCTTTTGTGTGAGTTCCCGTATTAAAATCCTCCTTTTAATCTACGACATAAACCTGACCTGTGATCTGTCCGTACCGACATTTAATTTCACATTTACAATTATTCCCTTTAAACTCTGTATCTGCATATATTTCAATTAGATTTGTTTGTTAGTAAAGGTATATTTTTGTTATCATCTTTTTCTTGTAACACTGAACGAGTACCAGCTACCTGTTAATCTTTGGTCAACTTGCACTCTAAATTATTTATTTAGAAAGGACCCCGCAATTGAAAAGTATATTATTCCCACTGAATTCTAAATTATTACCTGTTCATGAACCATTTAGTTCGACTCTCAAACAGACCTGACCAAAGCACCAAAAGGCATATATATAGAGAGAGAGTCCGGCCATTCCACGACACTTGCTAAGTCCCAATGTATCATTTAGTTGAACGAATTAAATATCTTTTGTAAATCACTATTTAATAATAGATTTTGGTTGACAGCAGGCCTTGTTTTACCATATTTTTAATTATCTAATTGCATAAAGCCTGAGCGGGAATTTCAAATAGTTTCCCATTAATTCTTCGGGTATATCCTTGGCGTAGAATAAGGCAGTTATCGCCTATTTCTCGATACCTTCGTTTGTTCGGGGAAGCACTTGAATTTCGTTGAGTGCGCGGGTTTTTTGTTATTCGAATACTTTAAATATGATTAGCCGAGATTGGTTTATTTAATTAGACTTTGGTGGTTGTAGGACTTAAACAAGAATTGGAAGAAATAATCTTTAATTACACAACAAACATATAATAAAAATAATTACACTCTCTAGTTATTAATTAATTTAGCAATGGGAAAATTATCAATAATGACTCATGCCGCAAGGGCTCAATATTCTGAATACTAACCCGAAAGGGTTTAGGAAGAAAGTACGAATGGAATCCTAGCCTTAGGGGCACAATAATTTACTTTAGTTATCCGAGATAACTCGGAGGAGACTACTTGACGAGTCTTAGTCGGACGGCGTCTCACTGCCTCGACGAGAAAAGGAAAGGTGTAAATATCTTACTATTTTGCGGGGTTACCACAAGTAGACGCTCGGGGAAGATTCTCCAAGTAGATGCTCAAAAGGAGAAAATTCTGTAGACGCTCGAGGGGCAAATTTTATGTGGGGCTGAGACTCTGCGCTTCTTCTGGACGGATCCTTCGATCATAACGTTGTCATTCCAAATAAGATCCTAAATGCGGGATGGTATGATACCGTGTTCTATCGCTCGAGGATATGCGCCGTTAGTGGATGATACAACAGACGTCTTAAAAGAGGCCGCCGAATACCTTCTGTATGTTCCGGGCTTGGCTCACTCAGGACCAACGTAGAGACAGCTTACCACCACGGCCTGTGGTCTTATCCAAAGGTGGGGGGGGGATGTCTTTGGGACTCTTCCTTAAGCGGATTCTGAAGGAATAGTTCCACGATTAATTTTGTGACGGGGAATATATAGGCGTTCGCTGGAACTCCTATATTTGCTAAAGGGAACAATTAAGCCCTGCCTCACCGCCTCGGCGTTTATGCTCAGCGGTGGGGTTTTGATGGTCCAACTGAACCGAAGAAATTATCGGCTAATCTCGCTGGAAGTTTGTCGACGGGCGTAGGGCATTGCTCATACCTCTCGTTTCACGACTCCTTTAAAAAAAATCTTACTCGATCTCTCTTTATTAGACAATCTTAATTGTGTTTTTTTTCACTCCAAATCTGGTTAGGGCTAAGTATTATTAGGAATCGGTTAATTAGTCATATTTCCTCGTATTAGCAAACAATTATTATCGTCTATTTGGATTCAAATATTTTCGTGTGTATAGAATCCAATATTAATCCCTGAGTTACATCCACACTTTCTTTCTATTCTCTTCCGCTATACGATCCATGCGTTGGTTTAATTCGATTGTAGTTTTCATCTAGTATTTGGTTATATTTTTAAATCAGATGCTGAGTATTTTAGGTAAAGTATCTTCTTAGGTTATTCAATGCTTACAACTGTCTCTGTTCTTTGTTTTTTTTTTATTTTTGTACTCGGCATATTTTAACTTTATATTTATTGTGATGTTTAGATTTTAAGTATAATTATAGCTCTCTATTGGTTCATAATTATTTAATTAGGCAATAATTCAATCTGTAAGAAAGGGAGAAACAAAATTATAAATAAAAAAATGAACGAAAGGAATGAAAGCGGTGTTGGGGAGTGTAATTGGGACCTTTGCGCAGTCGCGTGAGGAAAAGTGAACGCGGTTTGTGTTAGGCCTATCGTTGTCCATAATCCCTCTTCCACCCTTAATCTTTTACACGTTCTCTTAAAAGGAAAATCCATGTGTGGAACCTCTTTTGCTATGCACGTAAATATTATGTATGTACGTACATTGCACCTACATGTATACATACTCCTAAATCGTTCCTCCACTACTGACATACTATAAAAAGCGCCGTTTTATTTATTCATTAACACTTTTAATGACTTGTCAATATAATTGCATCCTTGCTTTTGGAAGCCTTTCTTCTTTAATGGCCAATTAGCTGTTCCATTTGCTTTTTTAGTGATATTCTGGACTAGGAGAGTTCTTTGTATTGACAGTTTGAAGTTCGTTATCCCCTGGAGAGGAACACTTAATGCAGTTTTAATGATTATATTCTACTTGTATTGCAATGTAAAGTATTCTCGTATATATTATGCGTAAATTTGACGGTATGATAAATTAAACTGTTATAACTTTATTCCTTTACCAACGGAAAGGCAGGATTCATCGCTGAATGTTTGCAGCTGGTTTCACTCTATCGTTAATCATCGACTTTAAAAGCGTTTAATCACAGGAGCTTCGATCGATCCTGCTCGTATTTGCGCTCAGGCTTATATTGAACAATTTAAGGATTTTTTTATTGATACGTATTTAAATTAACTTTCCCGTATTTTCTCTGTTTATCAATTTCGACTTGTACATATGTAAATAATCAGGTGAGGGTTTAAGCAATGAGCTCGTCATCCCATTTTCGTTGTAACATCTTCGCTTTTCCTTTGGAAAATTTGCACCTGAAGGAGGACAGCAGAGCGCTATTTCTACAACAGTGGTGTGGCCCAATGAACTGTAAGAGAAACAGTAGCATTCGGTAGAGACTCCACTTTGTTCTAAGGAGTGAGAACTCACGAATCTGACTTCTACTACGACTCCACACTTTGGAAAATACCCGACTCCGACGCTACAGATTTATTGCAAACCAAAGAAAACGGCGTTTGGGAATAAGAGAAGATGCATAGACGTTATTCCATCACAAGAATAGGAGCAAACATATGAGGGGGGAGCTATGATTCTGACCCCGTTTCAGAGGTAATGAAAGCGTTTACAGCTATTATATTTGCAGAATTTTTTTGCGTCAAGTAAAGATTATTTTTGTGTAAACAAAATTGCATTTTCACCTAAATTTTACCCTAATGATCCACTAAGTTTTATATAGCATCCATAGTATAACCACATCGCAGAGACATGTTTCTTTTCGAGAATTGTGGATGATTGCAATTCATTTTTCTCCTACACTTAACCAAATGTAGTCAATACTTAATGACATTTAAAAGCCTAAAATGTGTTTTTTGACGGTATCAAATGAAAATAAGCACATAATGTTTTAACAATATTTTAAATATAAATAGCACTTGCTGTAATGAAACAGTACCGCATTATTTTATATTATATTGCATATAAATTAATCAGAAATTGGAGTCGGAATGGTACATGTATTTTTTTATTCTGACTCCACGCTAATTCCATTGACTCCACGACTCTGATTTCGAAACCATGGTTGTCTCAAAGAGCAACAACTAGCTTCGAAGATATTCCTATTGGTGGCAGGTTATCAAATGATCCTTGCACTACTCGGTATGTAAAAAGGAATCCTGTGAAGGAAGAGAAGTCATATAATGCTCATCCGCAGAAGGAAAGTCGGAGAACTTTTGATACACTGATATTCAACAGAAAAGGAAAGGTCTTTGGAAGTTTAACTTTTTATTGCGAAATAGAGTGAGAGATATACATACACTAATTGGAGGTTAATACCTATGGATTGTGGAAAACCTTTAAGAAAATCAAAACTCATGGCTCTGGACTAGTTCAAGCCGGCATAGTGTATCGATTGAGGCAAAAACATACTTCACGCCTCTAATCCACTTTGGACTAGATTTAGTTATCGTAGACGGATAACATCATATGATATTGCCTCGCCCCTTGATTGGGAATAGATGTTTTAAGACAATAGAGGTGAAGCGGCCAAGGGCAACAAATTGAACCAATTTGTGTTTTAACAGACCTTCTCGTCAAATAGTCCCAAACTACCTCACCGATTGCCTTCTCTGGAGGCCCAATATATGTGAAGAGATATAACGGAGACATAAATCTCTACAGAAAGAAAATTATATATGAAAATTTGTGTGGCCCGTCCCTTAAAGATAGTCCATTCTTTGGCTGCGATGACGGTAAATAAGGTCTGACAGATGAATCCTGGACAATCGAAGAGGGGCACTATTAAAACTTACACCAAATCCGTTTAAATGGTTCCACACCTAATAAATAGAGGTATTTCCAATAAGTCACGACACGTATGCTTACCATAAATAGCAGAGAGAGTAGTTCGAAAATAAATAAGAAATCTTTCGGACGGTGCCTAGCGCAAATAAGCATTTTGCTTCTCTGGGAGCGCCATGTCACACTCAGCTGAAAATAAATTGATTGGAAGACGGCAAAATTGATATACATTAGAGGAATGGAGACCAAATCTGTGAGGAAGATGGTGTAGGATAAGAACTCAACAACTTCACCTACTAAATTAAACTCCTTAAATGAGAGAAAATAGTAATTTACTTAAATGGAAGCTACCGTGCTCGATCTAAGCACCACCAATATGGCTTATCCAGCGCCAGCGTCACGACAAAAAATAAATGAAAAGGAAAGAAATTGTAACTATAAAATTAAACCATCATCACTAGTCTAAAACCTCCATACGCTTCAGGGTATCACAAGAACAGTTCAAGGCAGAAAAGCAAAAGGGTTCTATGATAAGATATGTATATCCTTCCACTTTAAGAACATTAATCTCCAATTCATTGACCAGTTTAACAATTGTCAGGCTTTTGCGATTAATCGTTAGTCCCTCATAGGAATTGAATACTGTTTAGATTTTTAAGAAAGCGAAATGGCCTCGAACACCGGCGTTCGATAACGGGGACACGGGGACTTGACCGCATTAAAGTCGGCTCAATGTGGAATATAAGAGAGACAAGAAAATATTTCTATCGGAGGGAGGAGCTGAACTGCAGCGCATGAAGGTATGTATTAATAGGCAAGGGGAAAATGGAGACGTCACACTTGCGGTAAATTACGCACATCTACTATGATCCTTATTCCGTGCTTGTAGTAGGATTATGAATCAAATGTACCCTGGGAGAGCGGAGAGATGGGATGAACTTAAAATTTCTCAGGAAGATAAAATATTAAAGGAAAACGATTTAAAAGATTCTCCACAGCTTTTCCCATTTGACCGAAGTCTATAGGAGTTTCAGTGAAGGAACATACCTTCTTGGTCCATCCTGAAAGCGCCGTTGGCGCTGTCTTGGAAAAAACAATCCGTACGGGAATAGACGTAGGCCTTCTACAGATGAACCTTAAAGGGCTATTATTGCCTGGGAAACGTGCCATTGCTGAACTCGTGTTCCAGAAATTATTTTAAAAGACACACTTCTGCCCGAAACTCATCCATTTCTCTTGCCTCAAGTCTCTTGACTGGTGGGGCACTTTTAGGATAGAAGCTGCTCATTTTTAGAAAGAGGGCATCCATGTATTGCGCACCATTCTGCTTTAGGAAGGAGCGAGTGACCTGACACTCCCTTGGTGAAATCCTTTTTTCCTGGTTCAAATTTTGAAGTGTCCAGGCGAAATAGGATGCAATGTCACCTTCCTGGGCATTGCTACCGATAATTCAAACTACAGGGTGGAAGAGAGTGACTGCTTCGTTTTTCAAAGCAGTGATGCCGAGGCAAGAGTTACCTACTCTTTTTTTGTAGTAGGACTTGGGTACTTAATACTGATAACATGAACACGCTGTAGCCAGTGGTAAGTAAAACCTACTGAATAGTTTTTAATGGGCTGGGGAGATAAGGCACTATAAGAGCTGGAAGTATATAGGAGGCATATGAACTACCTATTCGCGCAGGATGCAACATGACCGAGTCCTTAGCCTTTATAAAGCAAGGGCAGCAAAGAATCCTGTTCAAGTAATCAAAATAGCACAGCTTCGTTGGAATAGGATACGATTTACCACAACTCATACCTTTGTTCTTGCATACAAAACGTTGTTGTGCACGGCATTAGATTAGTTAGCACAAATTTATTGTTCACGTCTCACATTTTAATGGTTTGGGAGAGAGGTAGGAGTGATAATACATCCGCGGTAATTGTACGAATTCATCACGATGTAGTAGAGATACGAGCCAATACTTACCCGACTCAGGGAGACTATCTAGGTCGAACGTGATAAAGACGCCTCCCTCCTACCTTAACACTCCCTTTAATTCTGACCACACAATGGTCAGCCAGCCTTTAAGTATTCTACTTATTTGAATAGTTTACAATCTCCTCGGCAAAAACTACTCCCTCGAAAAACTATGGTAGTAGGGTGCAGTTAAAATGGCAATAGTTTGGCTACTCTATAGCGCATCGTGCAGGTATGTGGAACGCTCCTCATCCACGACAAGCAAGTGGCTGTAGCAAAAAGACAAATCGAATAGAACTCATTCAAGCAAGATGCTTAGTGTGGGAGAGGAGCGTCCACCAGTCGTGACCGATGCACTTTAAAAATCAATTAGCTTTGCATTCTGGACGGAGTTAGATGCATTAACCAAAAGGATCCCGTCAGAGAACCAAGATAGCTTTAGTTACCTATAAGGAAATGCCGCTAGTTCCTTTCGCTTGACGGAACAACTTTCATTACTCGCGCTAATAGGTATGGACGCACAAAGGTGACTAGTAGCTCCTCAATTTGCTTCCCTGGGGCAATGGAGGCTCCTCTCTCTTTTGTTGACTTGTTCTTTTTGAGACGGCTCAGAGAGAGAACTTCCCCACTTCAGTTTAGGCCCTCGCCGAAATAACGAAGAGGTCGCAGTCATTTGGGTCTCTATCAAAAGAGGCTGAGATATCATTCTTCTTTTATTTTAGCGGCAATCCACTGACGTCGACAGAGAACCCCCTTAGCTAGTTCATTCCAAGCTCTGATCGCCCACCCACCCTCAGATGCGTTAGGATTCCGTCTCCTAGGGCGAGGCTACTTCGATGTTAATGCCAATCCACGCTAACCTCGGGTCAAACCTCTCTAAGGATATCTCCATCCGATGCACCGAGGTAGCGGTTCGCTATCTACCGACCGCTCCCGTATTTGAATATTCCAGAGCCCTCGCGTCGGCAGTTATATATTGCATCCAACCGTTCCCACCATTACCTCCCTCTGAGAGTTAATTATGAAGATGCACGCATCAGTTTTACAGCCACCTCTATCGGGAAATTCTAAACAATTCTGTCCAATTTCTCATAGGCCGAGGACTTCGAATAAGCAGGCAAATAGGAAGGCCGCCACTGGGACGAACTTGTACTAACTGGTAGTAGTGGTTTAAAAGGCATACAAAATCTAAAAATGTCATGTTAAAATGTAATATGCACCTGAGAATGGTCACATGGGTTGGTCAACCCTTTAAACACCAATGTCCCAGCCCGTCAAGCCTGGTCTCATCCAGCGTCTTTGCGTCAAATGGAAAGATATTTTTTTGTTTCAAAAGCTCGTCCTATGGCATGGCATAGGGTAGTCAGGTCCGTAATACTGGTAGAAGGGGAATGAAAATATAGTTGTAAATTTTAAAGATGTGGACACGAGAGAAAGCACCAGTTTTTATTGACGGCGGCTATAGTGGTATATGAATTATCACCAGCGTCAAAGCCTTCCTTACTAGCTATACTTCTAAGAGCTCCCAAGGGCGTTTAAATATCAAATGTACTATCCTTTCACATGCTACAACTGAAATATGAAAGAATGTAAAGGCAGATGGAGATTTTATAAAAGTGCCTGTGAGGACCTATGAGAGAACACCAGTTTCTCTAGGCATTGACTATTCGTGATAGTTATAAGGTCTTCTAAATGTTGACTGGGAATGGTTTGTCATGCTACAGCAGACAACCCGAGTGGCACTGTAGGGAGGTAAGCGACGTGAAAAGGGAAGGGAGATTAGGGAAGAGTGTAACTCCTAGGAATATATATATATATATATATATAAATATATATATATATATATATATATATATATATATATATATATATATATATATATATATATATATATATATATATATATATAATGAAAAAACTCACCAGTGGCACGCGAGGAAAGCAATATTATAAAATAACCCTATATAAGGTTGTCTCTTTTCCATTTTCATGCTATTCCTTGAAAATGAACTTGCCGATATAGTTCGAAAGTGCTTTTCTTTGGGGTTAATTTATATTTATATATATATATATATATATATATATATATATATATATATATATATATATATATATATACGTGTGAATTTAGGCAGTATATTTTCATTATATCATGTTTAATTAAAAGGAACCCCTAGTTTCGAATCAATAATTCTTTTTTCAATCTTCTCGATTTTTCTTATATTCGCCTTTTCTTCATTGTTTAACCTGTGGATAAGTTTATTGGGAACTGATACTTGTTATTTTGCCAAAGGTAGAAGTAAATTAATGTAATTTAGCACTTTCTTTAATTTAACTGACGCGTTTCGATACATCGAATATCATCTTCAGAGTTACAATGAGGAATTATTACAAAGTATTCAGTTTATATATGTTACAAAATGAATTTACAAAATTAAGAACGAAGCTATACACGTGTAGACAGGTTGGATCCAGGTCATAAAAGGTCGGAGAAGTACGAAGGGTTATCAATAGGTTTTACGAATTGGTAGGGCAAAACAGAGGAAAGGGAATGGCTGTTTGTGGGTGTGTTAGGACAAGTTATGACAAGTCAGGACCTGCAGCCACACCCTCCTGCCTTGTCTATTTAAGAAGCAGTAGCTGATCGCAGATCGTCAGTCACAAATTTTTCAACAATGGCGAAGGTTGAGCACCGCGCAGTGATCAAATTTTTGACCAAGGAAGGCAAGAATGCAAAAGAGATCCATGAAGGCATGGTTGCAGTGTACACCGACACCGCCCTTCCTATGCAACCATGCTCGCTAGAATAGGGAGTTCCGCCATGGTCGTGAGTCCCTTGAAGATGAACCCCGTCCAGGACGCCCGTCAGACGTGAGCAACGAGGACAATGTGGCTCGTGTGGAGAGGAGGATCCTCGAAAATCGACAGGTGAAGGTCGAAGAAATCGAGCGAGAACTTGGAATATCACATGGAAGTGTTATCAACATCATCCACGCCAATTTAGCCATGACCAAGGTCTCTGCCCGTTGGGTCCCTAGAAACCTCGCGCCCCATGATCGACTTCAACGTCGTCAAAGTCCACAAAGCCAAAGTTGCACAAGCTGCCCTGCGCGAGTGCAGATTCAATGAGCTCAACCATGCCCCCCTACAGTCCAGATCTGGCCCCTAGCAACTACTTTTTATTCCGCCAGCTCAAGGCTGCACTGCGTGGACGCCGGTTTGGGACGATAAAGATGTCCAGCTCCCCGTCCAGGAGTGGATTGAACAGCAGTCGGGAATTCGAAGCCTCAGAGACAAGTGTCGCAAGTGCATTGAAGTCAAGAATAGTCATAGTGAAAAATTTTATAAAACACTTCTCTTCATATCTCGTTTCCTTATATCCGAATTGCAAAACTTATTGACCTCTCCACGTAGGTAGCCAGAGGAGGGGGAGGTTAAGCTGCTTGCCAGAGGTGATTAAGGGCTAGGGGCAGCTCTGACTACACCAGTCCCTCTGTTTGCTTTTATTGCGCTGGGAAAAATGTCATTGAAGTTAGATTGTATGTTTAAATTTGTTTGCTTCTCTTGGATATATATCTACAAGGAAGAGCAGTTGACGCCTGTTGGGAGTATAGTCTAAAATTTTCGTGTTTTCTTCTATCATTTTTCGGTTGAAGCATGCTCCGTGACTTTCTGTGTATGTTTTTTAGGTGCACCGTTGTTCAGATGGTTTGACATTCTTCTTTAGAGAGTGTTTTTTTTCATGCCGATATATGAGTTAGGTAGGAGCTCACAGTATCCTAGTTTACATGTGTACTCGTATATCAGATGTGTTCTTTGTTTCGATTGTAGCGGGTTTTTTGGGGGGAGGTTAGTCTTCATGAAGGGGGTTGAAGTACGTCTATCTTGATAGTAGATGATTAGTGCTATCTTTTTCTCGGTGTTTATGGGTTTTATTCCTCGGTCTATAATGTCATTGATGGCTCTTTCACCTGCTTGGTGTTATGTGCTCATAGTATTCGTATAGAACAGTTTCATAAAATCCTCATTATCCGTATTCCTGTTCTTCTGGGGTTCTGAGAGGTAGCATCTGTCCATTTTAATTCTAATGGCTGTTTGTATTTCTTTATTGGAGAATCCGTTATTTACGAGTACCTGAGTCGCTCTCTCGAGTTCGTTGTGTGTGCCCTTCCATGTGGTGCAGTGGGTAAAAGCACGATTGATGTACGATGATACCACGCTTGTTCGGTAGCGCTTGCCCATTTAGCATAATAAGAGATGCCAGCAACGAGGGAATAGGCTGTGTTCTCGTTCAATATGGTGAAAATGATGATAGGAGAGCTTTCCCATTGCATATGCAAGTCGAAAATTGCTACCACAACAAAATAATTACGCTGTGATTGAACGAGTGGACCTCGCGATAATCTGAAGAATTAAAAATTTTTAAATGTTTCTGGTAGGAAAGAAATTTATCCACAAACCCTAATTCTACCTCCGAAATGTAAAAAAAATAATGGTCGTTTATTGCACTGGAGTTTGATTTTACAAGAATTCCAATTCAGGATCCTGTATATTAAAGGATCCGAAAACTATATATCGACAGTTTAAGCCGGAAGACAGTGAATATCCATTCGAGGCGATCTTGATTGTGAGTAAATTTTTATAATTTTAAGATTGAGTTTTTTTATGTACATACGCCCATGTAATATATCTAATTTAGTTTAAGGAAGCATGTACCCCTTTGATTTATTTTCGCTGTATTGATTGTGTTAACATTATTGCTAATGGATTCAGGGCGGGTGACACTCCTTCTTAAAGGTATTCATTGATAATTGTGGTTATTGTCTATTGTTTACTTTTGTGATATTAATCTTTACACCTATGTACACTCCAGTCTCTATATTTGGGAATTTTACCCACGAATTTATTTCCATGCATTTTTTTTTGTTTCTAAATTACGATGACCTGTATACCTATTGTTTGAACTAGGTGCCACCATAAGATTGAGTTATTATTGGATGTCACTCCTACCTAGAAGCTTCATCTTGTGGGGGAGAAGATGTCAGAGCGAGAAAAAGAAAGAGAGAGAGAGAGAGACGGGTAGGGTGGAAAGAGCCCGCGATCGGCTCTTTCCGAAGGCAACGGTCATGCCTAACGAATCTTGTGGAATTCTTCCACTTCGTTTTCAGTGAGCCGACCGGGACAAGGCGGTGGATGTTATCTCCTTAGACTTTTAAAAAGCCTTCGATAAGGGACCACACCGCCGCCTAATCCGGAAAGTGCGTGAGCTGGGCATAGACGGAAATGTAGCAAGTTGGATAGAGAACTGGCTAAGCGGCAGACGACAATGGGTGGTGTTGAATGGACAGGCTTCTGAGTGGGTGCCCGTTACTAGCGGTGTTCCTCAAGGTTCTGTCCTTGGACCTCTACTGTGCATCATCGACGTCAACGACATGGACGGTGACATGGTTGCAAAGATTTCTAAATTTGCCGATGAAACCAAGCTTGGTATGAACGTCGCAAAGGAAGGAAATACTGACCGCCTTTAAGATGATATTCGGAAGATTGGGGAGTGGTCGGACACGTGGTAAATGCTTTTTAACGTGAACAAATGCAAAGTGATGCATATCGGCCACCGAAACCCCCAATCTCAGTATATCATGAAGGGCACTGTTATTGACTCCAACGACACTGAGAAGGACTTAGGTGTAACTATAACTAGTGATCTCAAGTTCTCGAGGCAGTGTATTGAGGCGGAGAAGAAAGCCGAAAGGATGCTAGGTTATATAAAGCGACAGTTTGGATATCGAAACAAGGAAATAGTACTCTGTTTGTATAACTCCCTTGTCCGAACGCACCTGGAGTATGCCGTACAATTTATATATATATATATATATATATATATATATATATATATATATATATATATATATATATATATATATATATATATATATATATATATATATATATATATATATATATTTTTATATATATATATTTATATATATATATATATATATATATATTTATTTATATATATATATATATATACATATATATATATATATAATATTTATATATATATATATATATATATATATATATATATATATATATATATATATATATATTTATTTATATATATATATATATATATATATATACATATATATATATATATATATATATATATATATATACATATATATATAAATATATATATATATATATATATATATATATATATATATATATATATATATATATATATATATATATATATATATATATATATATATATATATATATATATATATATATATATATATATATATATATATAATATAGTTATATACGTATTCAAGATTATTATATCTCCCCAAAATTAATTCCTCATCGACCATCTTTTTTGCGATTTCAATTTTCAATGTGGTATTTTTCATCTCGAAAGGAAAAAGTATAAAAAAGTCATGAAAGAAAATTGAAGACATTTTTAATTTTTCCATTTTTTTCCACTATCAGTGAAAAAGCGAGGATAGATTCGAGAATACCAAACAAAAGATTAACATTCCCCAAACAAAAACCATAAATATAGTTATATACGTATTCAAGATTATTATATCTCCCCAAAATTAATTCCTCATCGACCATCTTTTTTGCGATTTCAATTTTCAATGTGGTATTTTTCATCTCGAAAGGAAAAAGTATAAAAAAGTCATGAAAGAAAATTGAAGACATTTTTAATTTTTCCATTTTTTTCCACTATCAGTGAAAAAGCGAGGATAGATTCGAGAATACCAAACAAAAGATTAACATTCCCCAAACAAAAACCATAAATATAGTTATATACGTATTCAAGATTATTATATCTCCCCAAAATTAATTCCTCATCGACCATCTTTTGTTGCGATTTCAATTTTCAATGTGGTATTTTTCATCTCGAAAGGAAAAAGTATAAAAAAGTCATGAAAGAAAATTGAAGACATTTTTAATTTTTCCATTTTTTTCCACTATCAGTGAAAAAGCGAGGATAGATTCGAGAATACCAAACAAAAGATTAACATTCCCCAAACAAAAACCATAAATATTTTACTGAGCCAAAACTCCCAAAATATGTTCCCTAAGAATCATAACAGAACAACCAAATCTCAATCGTCTAATAAAACCAACAAACAAAAAACAACCTGATACACCCTATGCAACCATTGAAAAAAGAAACAAACTCATATAACATCCTCTAACCTTTGTTATGATTGACCTCATAACAGATTAAAATTATCCCTAAAAATAACAAACACAGACAACTTGAACGAACCCAGGAAACTCACCAAATTTCCCCAGAACCCTTTAGTCTACCTTTAAAAGAGCCTCAATTAAACTCCAGCAACGCAGGGTATGCTGCAATTTGCAGAACTAGTTTCGCTAGGGCTCAATGTTACCATCTTCAGTCTTTGTGTTTCCCACTGGATGGTACCTTTTGCAGCCTGTTACAGTTAGTACAAGGGGGAGTGGCACGTCCTCCCAGCCTGACTGGAAATTAGGGAAGCCCTCGAACTGGCTTGACTTCAACTCTATGATGAGTCCTGGGAAAGTTATTAGTGCGCTTTTCCCTCGCCCCCTCTCAGCACTACTTTATCTTTATATTAACATTAGTTTCATTAGTTATTATTATTATTATCATTCTACTTATTATTTTATTACTATTGTTTTTATTATTCCTATTATTATTTAGTATTATTCTTATTATTTTATTATTAATGTTTTTATTATTCTTATTATTATTTATTATTATTCCTGTAATTATTAATTATTACATCGGACTAACGAGGAAACAACTACACGCCACGATTTAGGAACATCAAAGAATCACCCAGAGGAAAGAAAGACCACTCCCAGCCATCACACCAGAACACCACACAGAACCAGCTGAATTTGGAGGAAACAAAAGTTTTGAAACGACCGGAAGATAAGAAAAGCAGAGGGGTGCTTGAAGCCTGGTTTTGCGACAATCCTAGAATCAACAGACACATAGAGATTTCAGACCGCTACTAGAGCCTCAAATATTAGAGATTTCCTAGATTTATATTGTATTTTACTGTTTAATTGGTTCTTCGTTTTTGAGTTTCCGACTCAATTTTAACAATTTTTTTACTTTTCTTGTTTTTGCTTGCCTCCTTTACCTCTTAATTGTTTGTGAGAGATGGTATCTGAATGGATGCTACATTACTAGCCACATTTGGGTTATAAATAATCACAAAATATATTGAAGAAAAAAACTACGATAGGGACTGGTGGCGTCTCCCGCACCAGAGAAAGGGGCTAGGATCAATTGTCTCCGAGTACCGATTTCAACCATCCAGAGGGAAACCAGGATAGAAAATGCTAAACATATTAAAACTCTGAAGAACCCTTAAGTTTTCTCTTATAAAAAGCCTTAATTTCTCTGAGGCTTGTTTCCATCGAAGGAATAGAAGTACTCAAAAGTACTCACCCCAAGAATTCATCCTTAGATCACAACCAACAAGAGCCTCCTATGGCGAAGAATAGAGATGTTGGTCGGCTCTCCCAAAATGAGGAAATTAACACAGAAATTAAGAATAATCGATTGCACAGGCATCAAAATATGAAAGATTATCAAATTTTGCAAGCACACATGTTTTCAAACCAGCGCCTTAAAAAACAGATGCCAAAAAATATCAGCAATAACCTGTTCAAACTGATAATTTTGGCAGAGAATATAGATATAGAAAAGGATATGAACATACAAATATGCTTCAACTGCCACAAAATGTAATCATATAAAACCAAACAATGTACAAAAACTAGTGGTAAAGCTGTAGCTAATCCAAACAAAAGAAATGTCTCAACTGCAGCTGGCCATACCGGTCAATGGCAATGGGCTGCACACAAAGAAAAGAAATAATAGCAAAAAATGAAAACGAGGAAAGAGACCAAACATAAACAAAAAGAAACGCAACATATGCACGTGAAGCCAAAACCACAGTACGAGACAAAAAGACACTTGACCGTCTCGAACGAATCATCTATGGAATTACGTCCATACTGTGCGCACATAATGATCATAGGAACACCTGCCCCTTTTGCAATAACTCTCAAAACCATGTTAAAAAAAATGTTATGAAGAAGCTCTGGCTTCTTGAGAACCCACCTTCTTCATAAATACTGAACTTCAAAGTGACCAAAGTCACTGGACCAAGTAACCAAGAGACGAAATATCAATAAAGGGGAGAAAAACAAAGGAAAGTTTCCCTCAAAACAGAAAACGATCCAACGATAAACAAGCAGGAAGAAAAAGAGGTAAAAAAAAACAACAAAGAGGATTGAGGCTGCAGAGCCCAACTTCAAAGTCTACACCAATGAGGCCCCCTCCCCTCCCCCAAAGAAGAGAGAAACGGGTGAACATAGTAAAAGCTTTACGCGAAGAAACTTGCAAGTGGGCTTTCATTGTAAAGATATGAGAGGAAACTATTGAGAAATACTCTTTAAGTGCAGAATCAGTAACTATCCTGGAGACTGCGAGAACCTAAAATGAACCACAATCAAGAAATTGGTATGAAGCAGGAATAAGGGCTGTCGTGATGGTTTTTCTCTCAGCTCCACCAAACAAACTACAAAGGACAACTAAAACTATGCCTAGTAGGCGATGGTTTACAATACCCCAGCAGAAGAACAAAGCTAAGAATGAATGATGAGCCTTTGTTTTCATGAAGAGTGCCAGAAGTCCACAAAATCAAGACAGTTACTAAGGAACTAAACCTGAAGATTTAATTAAACCTAAACGCCAACATATCTCGCGAATATATACAACTCGCCTCCTAAAGAGTTAAATTCTCGTAATAAGATACAAGATTCAGTCCCGACAAATGAACATCTGATGAAGACACCAAACGTCAAGTGGTAAAGTGAAATGATCAAAAGTATACTAAAGTGTGATAAGGAGAAAAGCTAAGGTATCAATAATCCGACCAACAAATCATAATCGCCATATAAACAGTCGAAACATTCAGTACAAACCACTTAGAAACAAATATACTTAAGTTATAGTTCAAACATATATTCTCACAACGGCTGTAATGTTACAAAAACACAAGAATGAACCAGAGAATGAACAGGAAGTCTTCAAGCGACTTCCGGTCCAATTATTGGCATATACTGAAATCTTATCACACGCCCTAAACTGACAACAATTACTTATATTAGAGGCCATATACATCAAAGAAAAGCAACCGAAATTAAATATCCAAACAAATTCGAAATTCATCTTACCATCCTCCTGTTCGCAAGCCCCTAATGATAATCCCTCCCCATCTTAATCCTGTGACCGTTATAGTCTTAACCATTTGCATGTATAACTTGTGTTTAAATAAATCCCATTTCCTATAAATGTATTCGTATAAAAGTTAACGCAGCTTACCACACACACACACACACACACATATATATATATATATATATATATATATATATATATATATATATATATATATATATATATATATATATATATATATATATATATATATATATATATATATATATATATATATATATATATATATATCTTATTCCTTATGTATCTTATTCCTTAGCCACAACTGTGTAGCCGTTGAAAATGATATGTGTATATATCGAAACGCGTCAGGCCAATAAATAATTTTGTTCTGCTTAGTGAACCAGTTTTCTCTCCTCGTGCGTCACGACTTTCAAATGAATTTTGGTGAACTTATTCATGGGTTAAGCTAAGCCCAAAAGCGGAACATAAGACAAATCGAGACACTCGAAAATAAAACAATTAATAAAAGTTAGCAGTCGCCTATAATAATATATATATATATATATATATATATATATATATATATATATATATATATTTTATATATATATATATATATATATATATATATATATATATATATATATATATATATATATATATATATATATATATATATATATATATATATATATATATATATATAGTCGACTTTAGAGAATAAAACGCCTGTTTTTCTTTCTATCACAAAACCGAAGGTTTCTAAATTTAGCGTACCATCACCTAGAGAAATACAATCTGTATGGGTAAAAGTTATTCAAATTTAGATTAACAAAACAAGTTATTTGCAGATAAGCAATTTACTAGAAAAATTCAGGTGTCCAAAATGATCCGAACGACAGTGAAATAAAATTTGGGGGGTTAAATTAACGATTAAGCTCTACTTTACTTCGAATCAAGGTCAGTTATAAATCCTCTCACATTTATTTTCTGCCATCCGCCATACGAGAGTAGGTCCTAATTCTCGTTACCTCTCTCGTTGCATATCCCAATTCACAGTCCATCATAATTACTTCACATATTAGTCACTTTACAACATAATTACTTTACCACATCATAATTACGAAATCATAATCACCGCACATAGTTTCCAAATCTTAGTTACCTTACATTCATTCTACTTTTCATTACTTCCATACATTGCATTACGTTGTATTCCTAATCCAATTCTCTCATTGTGCATTCGTTTGATTTGGTAAATATATTTATTTTGTTTATTTTCTGTTTTTCTTACAAGCCTAGTTCATAAGTTTTCTGAATTCATTTCACGGCAGTCGTTAGGCCTATATATTAGCAGACGACTATTTCATCCAAATTCAACAAATTTATGATAATGGTTTTCAAATAGCTTTTTAGACTCATTTATTAACTAAAATAAATCCCACTAATAACCAAATACCATAAAGTGGTGTCCAGAATTTAATAATCTCCCGTCAATCAATACATTTTGATTCACGTGTTCATTTTTAATATCGCGTGTTATCTTTAGCATCCTTCTTCCAATTGTCACAATTCATATCATTTTAATTTGATACTATCCCCTATATACAACGAGTGGACAATTTTGTTATTTCTCATAATTTTTTTTTATTTCTACCCCTTCCTGTGCTCGTGAATTGTTTCCACACACACACGTGCACACAGCCACAGCTACTTCACTCACATCAACACATTCATTCAATTAGCACAAGTACACATAAAGCATAGTGACTATGATGGATCAAACACAACAAATAAGGACATCTATTAGCGGCCAACCCGATCATCATAACCAACCGTCTGCCTCGAATCCCCAGTCCACGCACAGGCAGCCACATGCGTACCTCTCGCTTCCCCTATATGATCCTGCAAACCCAATTGCATTGTTGGAAGTCTCTTCCTTCCTCCTTAAACCTCAGAGTATCACCAAAGAGAAAGTTGTTGCAATAATTCAGTGGTTGCCCATAAGTATCTTTATACAATTTAGGAAAGTGCTAAATAACGGGAAACAGGCTGGCGTTCTAGACCGCCTGAAGGAGGATTTCCTCAACAAATACAGTAAATCCCAAATAGACGACCTGAGAGAGCTCATGAATACTCAGGAAATGGGAGATAAGAGTCCTACTTCTTTCTTAACGCATCTGAAGAACCTTATCGGGGTAAAAGGTGTTCAAATCGAACTTTTTAGCCCTCTCCTCACGGAAATTTTTATGAGAGGAGTCCCAGAGGGAATCAGGCCACTGATCCTAAGCTCGAGCCCCATGAGCATTGAGGAGATTGCTGCAGTCGTAGACAAATTATACAAG
Source organism: Ceratothoa steindachneri (assembly GCA_963969495.1). Classification (NCBI taxonomy): domain Eukaryota; kingdom Metazoa; phylum Arthropoda; class Malacostraca; order Isopoda; family Cymothoidae; genus Ceratothoa; species Ceratothoa steindachneri. The sequence continues at coordinate 155,582,824 of OZ018327.1, read as the reverse complement.
AGTCAATATGTGAATTGGGGCAACGGCCAATCTCACGGCCCATTTAACAATAATCTTTCTATTTCTTAGGTTCGAGGAACGTCGAGCTCCTCTAACGATCGGGCCGAGCGTTCAAGGGTTCCATCTTCTCTATCTAGGAACCTTGAATCTTCAATACGGAGGATGGAAGCCGATATCCAGCGGCTAAAGCTGCAGCAGGAATCACAGAGCGAGCACGGACATGGGTTTGGCGATCGAAGGCGCAGGTTCCGCTCTGGTTCACGAAAGAGAAACCAACGAGGGCCTCTCGATGCAAGAGGTGAGAGACAGCAAAATTTTCAACCTCATTCTTCCAACTATTCTCACCATCTTCCACACCATCAGGGCCTATGCTGGTATCATCAAAAGTACGGGCACAACGTTGTACACTGTACACAGGCTTATAGCCACCGTTATGCTTCTTCACATACTGCGCCAAGTAGTCTCCCAAATCATAACGTTTCCTTTTCCTCTCATTCAACTCAGTGGTGCTGGTACCACAACAAATATGGTGCACAAGCTCTAAAATGTTTGCAATCGTGCACATATTTGGAACCAGTACCTTCTTCTAACCTCAACCCTCCAGTTTTCTCGCTTCACCCAACTCAACCACTTTCTCCAAATCCTTAAATTTCAATTTCCCAACCTTCAAATTCTTTTGGCACTCATATACAGTGCTATAGTAACACGCCCTAAACCCATTCGGCACTCATACAGTGCTATGGCAACACACAACCGACCCCTTGAGCATTCATACACTGCAATCGCAACACGTCATAAATCCATTCATCACTCATACAGTGCTATGACAACACGTCATCATTTCTCTCGCACACACATAGTGCTCTGGCAACACACCATCAATTCTCTCGCACTCACATAGTGCTCTGGCAACACGCCATCAAACCGCTTGCAACATGCCATTACGTCACTCACACACAGCTATGACAACACGTCATCAATTATCTCGCACTCACATAGTGCTGGGGCAACACGCCATCAAACCGCTTATACTGAAAATGTTCATCTAGAACCACTATCACCTCATTCTCCTCTTACTATACCCCTTTATGGTACAGTAATCCCTCAAAACAACCTCAGCCCCACCATTTTAACCACCCCTGCTACTCCAACTCCACCTTCCGTTTGCTGCCTCCTCCTCTTTTGTTGCAGGAACCCTCGTCGGCAGAAGTGGTCATTCAGGGGCAAATCTCTCCTCCACTGGTCACTCCGTCAGCGGACAACAGGACTCAAGACTCTCACATCCCGCTTGATGCTATATCGGAAAGAACCAACAAGGGGATCAGCTGGCATTCCTATAAAATATTAAATTTATCAATATCCCATTAGCATACTTTCTTTTTTTTAAATTCAGTATAAAATTATCCATTATAAATAATCAATACAAAATCTAAAATAATTTGTAATATATAATTGCCATTCAAAAATCAATGACTAAGATATTCTTTTCGGCAACACTTACTTTTACCAATACATACAAACAAACGCAGCCCTTTCCTTTAGCTGCCCGCTTTGAAGCAGTCACCCATCCATTTGTGCTCTAATTTACTTCGAATTAAGGTCAGTTATAAATCCTCTTACACTTATTCTCTGCAAACTGCCATACGAGAGTAGGTCTTAATTCTCGTTACTTCACTCGTTGCAAATCCCAATTCACAGTCCATCATAGTCACTTTACAACTTAGTCACTTTACAACATAGTTACTTTACCACATCATAATTACCACACATAGTTACCACATCTTTGTTACTTTACATACCTTACATTCATTCTACTTTTCATTACTTCCATACATTGTATTACGTTGTATTCCTAATTCAATTCTCTCATTGTGTATTCGTTTGATTTTGTAAATATATTTATTTTCTGTTTTTCTTACAAACCTAGTTCAGAAGTTTTGTGAATTCATTTCACGTCAGTCGTTAGGCCTAAATATTAGCAGACGACTATTCCATCCAAATTCAACCAATTTATGGTAATGGTTTTCAAATAGCTATCTAGGCTGATTTATTAACTAAAATAAATCCCTATAATAACCAAGTACCATATCAGTGATGTACTCATAGTCCACGGAAGTCTTCGCCGACTTGGCCTTATGGTAGTGGACGTTATCCTGAGTGAAAATGTCAAGTTGGGCTTAGGAGGCTCGCATATGTTGAAAAGTATGTTATTGCACTCATTCCTATGATATTTGTGTATTCACGTTGCTCCATGAGCGTACAACTTACCCAGTTCATTCTAACATGATTACCTCCTAGACGATACAATTTTCTTCGCCCAAATTTACAGACTTTTTGTTGTAATTGACAGACAATTTTCCTGCTTTTCAACAAAAAAAAACTTGTGCCATCATATTCGAACAAATTGAACATAGCTTCGTCACTGAAGTGACCTTGTATCCATTGGTTATCCATGCATGTAACATACTCATTGCAGCACGAGCCTTCTTGTTCTTCCGAAAATTTAATTTCTAAAATCTCATTAATCTCTCCAGAAACTGCTGCAGCCATCTTGAAACGGTCCTTCTTTATAACTTTATTAATTGTTCAATCTTCCGATTTTGAGGTCTTCTTTTTCTTTCTTTTTGATTTACCAGCCTTGCATATACATGTTTTGTCTTAGGTTGGTATAATAATATAGAGTACACTTTTGGAGCACTTGGCAGTCTCTGCAATGACTCGATTTAAAAGCCATCATGCTAGCGCAGCTTTACGATCATCTCGAGCACAGAGAGAGGCGAAGGAAGTTTCTTGAGCAGTCTACTTGGAAGACACGTGACAAGATATTGAAGTTCTGCGTTATACAAACAATGTTGGTTCTATTTACTAGAACCTCAGGCGTGCGGATCATTTTAGAGCACAAAATTTTAGAGCAACTTGCTTATCTGCCGATAATATGGAGTACACTTTCAGAGCACTTACAGTCTCTGCAATGACTTGATTCAAAAGCCATCATGCTAGCGCAGCTTTACGATCATCTCAAGCACAGAGAGAGGCGAGAGAAGTTTCTTGAGCAGTCTACTTGGAAGACACGTGACAAGATATTGAGGTTCGTTGTTATACAAACAATGTTGGTTCTATTTACTAGAACCTAAGGCGTGCGGATCATTTTAAAGCAGTATTTTTTCAAAGCAAATTGCTTATCTGCCGATGATTTTCGTTGTATTTATCCAAATTTGCATAATCTTGCTATACAAGACAGCGTCCTGTAGGTTATCGTATACCAATTTTGGGAATTTTATGAATTTCTATGGCAAATGTTATTGAAGAAGGCGTTCTGATCTTTTGGGGTGGTACTGTTAATATACAAAGTAGAGAAATTCACATCACAGTGTTGTACCTCTTAATTTAATAAATTGTATACTTCATTTTATCTATGTTAAGGCAAATGAATTAATCCTCTGCAGCTACATTATAGGATGTAGCAGAATGAGGTCAAATGGCGACCACGTGCCCTTCTGTACCCAGGTGAATCCTGAGCTCACTGTGCATAGAGGTGTGAAAGCATAGCTAAACCTGGGCAAGGAGGCGGCCGACAACAATTACTTATATTAGAGGCCATATACATCAAAGAAAAGCAACTGAAATTAAATATCCAAACAAATTCAAAATTCATCTTACCATACTCCTGTTCGCTAGCCCCTAATGATAATCCCTCTCCATCTTAATCCTGTGACCGTTATAGTCTTAACCATTTGTATGTATATCTTGTGTTTAAATAAATCCCATTTCCTATAAATGTGTTCGTATAAAAGTTAACGCAGCTTACCACACACACACAAACACAGACACACATATATATATATATATATATATATATATATATATATATATATATATATATATATATATATATATATATATATATATAAATCTGTATCTTATTCCCTAGCCACAACTGTGTAGCCGTTGAAAATGATATGTGTATATATCGAAACGCGTCAGGCCAATAAATAATTTCGTTCTGCTTAGTGAACCAGTTTTCTGCCCTCGTGCGTCACGACTTTCAAATGACTTTTGGTGAACTTATTCATGGGTTAAGCTAAGCCCAAAAGCGGAACATAAGTCAAATCGAGAGACTCGAAAATAAATCAATTAATAAAAGTTAGCAGTCGACAATAATAAAACATATATATATATATATATATATATATATATATATATATATATATATATATATATATATATATATATATATATATATATATATATGTATAACTGAATCACGAAAATAAGGAACGTGAGGAATTTATGAATAACGTTACAGCCACGAGGAAAATGAAACAACGGAGAACTGCGAGGCCTTTCGACTAATGGTCCTTTACTGAGCAGACCATTAGTCGAAAGGCCTCGCAGTTCTCCGTTGTTTCATTTTCCTCGTGGCTGTAACGTTATTCATATATATATATATATATATATATATATATATATATATATATATATATATATATATATAAGAAAAAATTCTAAATAAATTCTATCCATATCTCGACCCAAAATTCATGTTAAAAGATGGGCACAATATTAGATCCTATTTCAGCTATAAGGACCGAATTCCATTTCCTTGCTGCTCGTCTATAATTTAGAAATATAGTTGTGAATCTTGTGATTCATTTTATATTGGTTCGATCATTAAGTAAATCCATTGTCGTATCGAGCAGTATCGAGAAAGGTCGACCCGCACGGGGCTGATTCTAAACCAACCAGACCCCCCCTCGCCCATACAAGATCACATCAAAGTAGGAAAGCCAGAAATTAATATAGATAATTTTATAGCACCAATCCCAACGAACAATGAATATTAGAATCACTTTACATCCTAAAACTTTAACCTAATTTGAATATAAATCAAACTGCTTCCAATCTTTATATTGTATCATGAATTATTGAAATTTAATTATTGTATTAAGCAGCTTATCCTAAATTGTACTATTCAATTTTAGTGTTTTATGAAAACTATAAAGTTAAACCGTTTACTATCTTAGTTTCTTAGTGCCGATGATGAGGCTATAACCCTGTCCACAAGGCCAGAGTTGCACAAGCTGCCCTGCGCGAGTGCGGATTCGAGGAGCTCAACCCTCCCTTCTACATTCCAGATCTGGCCCTTAGCGACTACTTTTTATTCCGCCAGCTCAAGGCTGCACTGCGTGGACGCCAGTTTGGGGACGATGAAGATGTCCAGCTCGCCGTCCAGGAGTGGATTGAACAGCAGTCGGGACATTTCTGGTTGTCGGGAATTCGAAGCCTCAGGGACAAGTGGCGCAAGTGCATTGAAGTCGAGGGTAGTGATCTTGAAAAATAATAAAACACTTTTCCTTATATCTCGTTTCCTTATATCCGAATTGCAAAACTTATTGACCGCCCCTCCTATAACGCTTCGACTGAGTTTAGAGAGCAGCACTGCTAGACTTCCACCTACTCCGGTGAACGAGCTAAAGAACGCTTTCCCCCCACCCACCCCAGCGGCGATTTCGATTCGAGTTGAAGGCTAAATCGATCCGTGAACTCTGCCCTAGTCAATCGGCAAGTATCCCCATCCGTGAACTCTGCCATAGTTAATCGGCAAGCTTTGACATCAGTGAACTCTGCGATAGTCAATCAGCAAGTACTTGACAATAATTCCCAACTCCGAAGGCTCGACAAGTGCTTCTTCGAACCGTCTTCTTCCGTCGCATTCACCGTACACCCAACTGGCCCCCTTTTGGGCAACGAGCACGTAAGGTGATCGTAACGGTTGCCGCCTGTAGATTGATCTGGAATCTGGCTTACCGCACTGTTCCATTATTTGTGTGAACGCCCCAGTTTAAAAATCACCCTTTAAATGACCAAACTGAATCTGACCTCTTTAAACCCTTAATTAACCTACTTGAATCTCGTGTGGACCAATAACTCTGTCTGGGCGACCATTCCCTTTAAACCCAATTTTTATGTAAATATAAATATCATTTTGTTGTTAGTAAAGATATATTTTCGTCATTGTCTTTCCTTTGCAACCCCAGCGCGTACCAGCTAACTGTTAATCTTTAGCCAACTTGCACTCTGAAATATTTGTTTAAAAGGACCCCGCAAAGTTAATAATAAACCTTTTACTAACGATATTCAACCAACTTCGGCCCCTAGCCTCAAAGTACCTATGTATATATATATATATATATATATATATATATATATATATATATATATATATATATATATATATGTATATAAAGAGAGAGAGTCTGGCCATCCACGACATAGGACATGGTGCCATTGTCCTTTAATGTATCTAGCAATTTTGCCCACCATGAATCTATGCTGTTCGAACTCGCTTCATTATTGCCATTAGTTTGAAGCCATAAATCTCTTTGTGTATCATCCATCACATTTTCCATCTGTAAGTAAACGCTCAAATTCATCAACTTTATCTTATTTTTATTATATTCAAAATGTTACTGAGACATGATGTAAGTTAGTATATTTCGGCCCTTTCTGAAAGAGAAATGATTTGGTCACAATAATTCACCTTCCATTGAAACAAAATTGCCTCTCAAGATTCTAGCTATGCCTCAATGCATCATTTAGTAGACCGAATTCAATATCAATTTTAAATCATTATTTAATAATACACTTTGGTGTAGAGCAAGCTTCGTTTTACCATATAATGCAATTATCCACTTACATAAAGCCTGAGTCGGAATTTCAAATGGCTTCCCATTGATCCTTCGGTTATATCTTAATTGTCTTATTTCCCTCCAACACCTCGTTAGGGCTAAGTATTATTGGGAATCGGTTAATTAGTCATATTCCCTTGTATTTGCATTCAATTATTATCCTCTATTTGGATTCAATTATATTCGTGTGTATAAAATCCAATATTAATCTCAGAGTTCCATCCACACTTTCGTTCTATTCTCTTCCGCTATCCGGTTCATTCTTTCGTTTTATTCGATTGTAGGTTGCCATATCTCTCTCTCTCTCTCTCTCTCTCTCTCTCTCTCTCGCTCTCTCTCTCTCTCTCTCTCTCTTTCTCTCTGCCATTTAGTATTTCGTTACATGTATTTTTAAATCAGATGCTGTGTATTTTAGGTAAAATAACTTCTCAAGATACTCAGTAATAACAACTGTCTTCGTTCTTTGTGTTCATTTTATTTTTGTATCCAGCATCATTTTTACTTGGCTTTTAACTTTATATTTATAGTGACCTTTAGATTTTAGGCATAATTATACCTCTCTATCGATTTATAATTAATTATACTATAATTTCATCTGTAAGAAAGGGAGAAACAAAAGAATAAATAAAAATGAACAAAAGAAGGAAATCGGGTTTGCGTGAAAAAAGTGACCGTGAATCGTGCTAGGCCTATCGTTGCCCATAATCCCTCCTTTATCCTTAATCTTTGATGCAGTCTCTTAAATCTCCATGTGCGGTATCTATTTTATCATGCACATAAATATTATGTATATACGTACATTCCACCTACATGTATACATACTCTGAAATCGAACCTCCACTACTGAGAATACTAAAGAAGCTCCGTTTTTTTCATTCGTTAATACTTTTAATGACCTGTCTATATAATTGCGTCTTTGAATCCACTAGCTTGTCTTTTTTAATAGATAATTAGCTCTCCCATTTTCTTTTTTATTGATATTCTGCAGTAAGAAAGTTGTTTATAAGGTCAGTTTGAAGTTCGTTATCTCCTGGAGAGTAACACTTATGCAGTTTTTGAAATATAAATAAAACGCTGTAATGTAACAGTAAAGCATTTTTTTATATTATATTGCATATAAATTAATCAGAATATAGAATCAGAATGAAACGTGTATTTTTTTATTCCGACTCCAGGCTAACACTATAGACTCTACGACTCCGAACCTGCAACCCTGGTTGTCTCAACGAGCACTAACTAGCGTCAAGGATATTCCTATTGTTGGCAGGTTACCACATGATCCTTGATGGCATTCACCGCGAAAAAGTGATCCTTTGAAGATCTGTCACAGTCGCACAATGCTCATCCGCAGAAAGGAATTCGGATACGAACGAGAATTTTCGACACATTGATATTCGACGGAAAAAGTAAGTTTTTCTTGTAGAGTTTAACTCTTTAATCCGGAATGGAGTGTGAGTTATACACTAATCGGAGGCTGATACCGAAGGAGGATGGAAAACCTTTAAGAGAACTAAAAGTCTTGGCTCTGAACTATCTCAAGCATGCAAAGTGTAGCGATGGAGGCGAAGACATACATCACGCATAAAATGACCAAATTGGACTAGATTAATTTATTGTAGACGGTGAGCATCCTATGATATTGCCTCACTACTCAATTTGGGATAGATGATTTAAAAGTTTGGGGGTAAAGCGGCCAACAGCAACAAATTTGGACTGAGTTTGGTCTTAAGAGACCCTCTTGTCAATTAGAACCAAACAACCTCGCCGATTGATTTGTCTGGAAAAAGACTACATATTTGTAAATAGATATGCCGGAGACGTCTGGACAACCTGAAAATAATACATGAAAGTTTGCGTTGCGGGTCCATTAAAGCTGGCCCATTCAATGGCTGCAATAATGGTAAATTCTGTCTGACAGGTGACCAGGTAGATTGAACTATTCCAATAGTAGACCACTAGATTATCCACGTAGATTGCATTACCGAAGGAAGATGACAAAAGAGACAACCGTGTTCATCACATTGAACGAGGGTAAAATGTATATGCCTGAACTGAATGCAGGCGACATCTTTTTCCTAAAACTGCTAAATTAGAAAGAGCATAACCCTAATTTGATAAGATTGGATACGTAAAAATGTTACATGACATTAAGATGCAAGACTTCCTCCCAAGCCTCATAGCTAAAGCGAAGGAGATGTCAAGAACACCCCTGCGTAATTAGCGTAAGATAGCTTCGCAGTCAGCGAACTGAGACTTTGTTTCAGAGTAAAAAGAGAACCGTGAAGCCTATATTTTTAGTTACGTGCGAATCTAGTCGCGAGTGTCTCTACATCTCACTATACCGGTCGGTCCTTCAGTCGGTCCCCGGTTTTTTTATGTAATAACATCATAACTATTCGACCGATTTTAAGGAAATTTGAAAAACTTATTTGGTTTTACATTCTATTTCGAATGCTATAATGTAAAATTCCTTCCAAGGTTAGCCCGGGCATTATTTTGTTTCGGCAATGCCATCATAACTATTCGTCTGATACTCTGCTAGACTAGACTAGGCTATAATATGCTATACTCTGCTAGGCAAGCCTAGAATAGGCTATTATAGACTAGGCTATAGTATGCTAAGCTCTACTAAGATATAATGTAAAAATGTAAGATATACTATGGTAATTTAGGCTATAAAATAGTATGCTAGGAGAGCATATAATATGTTAGGCTAGACAATACTAAGCCATGCTTGACTAGGGTATAATAGAATAGTATATGCTATACTTGTCTAGGATAGTTAATGCTAGGCTTGATTATACTATGCTAGGCTAGGCTAAGCTGTGCTAAGCTATAGTAGGCTAGACAGGGCTATACTGTGCTATGTTAGGGTAGGCTAAAATATAATAGGCTAGGGAGGGCTATCCTCTGCTATACTAGGCTATGCTAAGCTATGTTAGGTAATACTACTTTAGGCTACGATATGATGGCTAACCAAGGCTATAATAGGCTAAGCTATGCAAGGTTATTCTAGTCTAGGGTATGGTATGCTATACTAGTCTAGGATTGGCTATAATATGATACACTTGGCTCTATTATGTTAGGTGTGATTATGCTAGGATAGGCTATACCAAGCTAGCCTATAGTATGCTAGTCTTGGTTAGGCTAAGCTATCGTAGTCAAGGATATATCGGCTAGGCTATAGTAGCTTATTCTAGCTTGGCTATACTAGGCTAGGCTACTTTAGGCAACGCTAGGCCTGGCTCTGGGATGCAATGCTAAGCCAAACCTGGTTAGTCTAGATTAGGCTAGAGTAAGATAGGCTACACTAGGCAATGCTATGCTAGGCAAGGCTATACTAGGCTAAACTATGCTGGGTTATACTATAATATGCTAGGTTAGACTAGGATCTACTAAGCTAGGCTAGGCTATACTAGGCTAGCAAGATTATACTAAGCTAGGCTAGGTGAAGCCCGGCATAGCTAGGCTATTCCATTTTAGGCTAGGCTAGGCTATCCTATGTTTGGCTAAGCTTGGATATACCATGCTAAAACAGGGTAGGTTATACTATGCTATGCTTGGCTATGATATGCTATGCTATACTAGGCTAGTTTAGGCTAGGCTATACTTGGCTATGCTAGGTTAGGCTAGGCGATTTATTCTCTTATATGCTATGTTAAAGTATGTGGCTATATTATGCTATTTTAGGCTAGGCTTGACTATGCTATGCTATACTATTCTGCGCTATGCTATGTTATACTGTTATATTATACTATGCTGTGCTATCTTATGCAATGCTGTGCTATGCTATAATATACTATATACTATAATATACTATGCTCTAATCTTCTATGGAAAATTATGCTATACTATGGAATACTGTGCTATTAGTGTGTGCCAATATTTTCAACGTTTTAGTTAAATAAATGAGGGTACTCAAAATTTGCAGCCCTACCTATGAATTGTAAAGTTATTTCTTTTTATTTTAATATAATTTTAATTCTACTTGCTTAGCTACTTAAAAGTTTTGACTTATTTTTGTGATCTTAGGGAATTAAATGACTATTATTATATTAATAATTAGGCAATGGCTTCGCCACTGGGAAAAGCTTGCGCTTCGCTACTGAGATGAAAATTTAAAATCTAAAAAAAAGCAACCATAATTAAATTTTTATAAATTTTCTGAACTTCGCCAATTTTATTAATTTTAAAAAGGAACTTTAAACTAAATTTCTCCCCTTTCAAAATATCACGTTGTTAAAATATAGTTATAGAAGAAGATATATAAAAATAAATTTTCTGAACTTCAGCATTTTTAATTCTTTGGTTTTTAAAAAATTCACAAAATTTCGATACTTATCTTTATTTTTGAACTTTTATAAAAAAAACATGTCATAACCAAACTAAGATGAAATTATTATTCAAATATGTACTCAACAAAAAATCCCCTTAATAAATTATAGAGTTAGTGATGATGATTATATCTATTTCACTTTTTTTCTTATTTCACCGTTTGAAACATATTCATCAGTGTGCTGAAGATTACATGGCCTTCAGTTCTACCATCCTACCAGTGGGATTTGACTTACAATTGCTTTTATATTTAGGATAAGACTAGCAACATTCGCACATTTGAACAGCTAAATTGAAACTAGCAGAGTTGTTGCCATCTCAATTCCAAACTCTGGTTGACGTTCTGAAATGTGGATGTGAGAAACTACCCAGCAGACAATCTTGCAAAGGACATTTACCTTAAAGTGCTTGAAAAGTGGGAACAAGGGAACAGTTCTTTTCTAGCCCCGTTATATATTCAAAAGTCACAATCTTAAACAGATCCAAAGGAACTGGGAGCAGGTCACTAACATATCCCTTGGGAGAGGAGAGCTACAGGCCTGAGAAACTTTCACTATAAAATTAGACAACCTATCTATATCCTTAGGTGCAAGTGTAAATTTGTTTCTTTGCTGTGAATTTGGTTGCCCTGGTTGCAAAAACAAAACTCAAATAAATTTAAATTTCCTGTGGAGATGAAGATTTCTGTGAAAGAACCTGCTTTCATTAAAAGTCAAAGAGAAATGATTACTTCTTTTGGACCACATCAGGTTTGCTGATGTCAATAAGTAAACGCGACAAGAAAGTGAAGGAAGAAGACTTACTATAAGTTGAGCAATGGTTCAATGCCATCAAGTGAAATAATTTTCTCTCCTCAAGGAAATGAAGAACAAATAACTAATGTTCAAGATGGAAAGGGTTGAATTCATAAAGTTACATCAAAAATATCAACCGCATCTTCAAATTCCATTAAAAAAGAAATCCGGGAATTATTTTTAGGGGCAATAACATCATAACTATTAGCTCATTCTAACGAAATTTGAAAATCTTATATTGTTTTACATTCTCTTTCAAAAATTCTTATTAGTCATTTTCCGAACGTTTCCAACATTTAGGCCAACTCTCTACTGTGACGTTAGAGAGCATATTTTCATAGGCTGTGGGATTTCTTCTCATCATATCCTCATTGACAGCTCTTTCGTGCCCCTAGCAACCGTTCCCAGGAACCAATTGAGCATTCTTTTCAAATACTGCACTGCAAAAATATTTAATAATGCAAATTTGCAATACTGGTATTTTCTACTTGTACAAAATTAAGAGATCTCTGAAAAAACGAAATAATATCCTACAAAATGATAAAAGTAACTGAAATAAAAGATGGGATCAACACCACCTACAGGTCACAAGGAACGACCTTACAGCACATGGCCAACCCAACTGGGACCATTGGGGGCTGAAATGGCCTAATGGCTCGCAAAAGCCTCGGCTCGACTTCCTACCCAAGTGCGGGTAGATTGGGTATAAATACGGGTTACCCCTCAGGCGGGGGAAATTCCCTTATTTTAATTTGAAAATCAACTTTTAAAGTTTTAAAGTCATTTTTTTATTTGAAATCCAACTTTTTAATAGGAAAATCAACCCTTTTAGTTTGAGGTTCAATATTTTAAATATGAGTCAGTTTTTATAATTTGAAGTTATTTTTTTAATATGAAAGTCAACTTTTTTAGTTTAAAGGTCATTTTTTTAAATATGAAAGTGGACTTTTTAAATTTGAAGTTCATTTTTTTTAATTTGAGAGTGAAAACGTGTAGAAAGAGAAATGTCCTCCAATACGGGCGCACTACAACTCGGAACTTGGCTAAATTAAAATCTGCTCACGGCCAATTACTTGTATCACCGGAAGCTGAACTGTTACCGGCTGAAGAGAGGTATTAAGAGGCAAGGTGAGAATAGAAACGTTACACCTGGGGTAAATTACGCACACCTACTCCGATACCTATTCCGTGCTGGCAACCGCATTTTTTAACCGCATTACGTAGCTGCGTCAATGAAGTTTAACTTTAAAAATAGCTTAGTTTTACATTCTGGATGGGGTTGGCCGCATTAACCAAAAGGATTCCGTCAGAGAAGTAAGAGAGCTTTAGTTATCTATCGGAGAACGCCACTAGTCACTTGCGCTGACGGAACAAGTTTCATCATTCGCGCTAATATGTATGGACGCTCGAAGGTGACTAGTAGCCTCTCAATTGGCGTTTCTGAGTTCCCGGAGGCTCGTCTCTCTTTCGTTGACTTGTTCTTTTTGAGACACGTCTCAGAAACAGAACTGACTCGCTTCAGTTTGGTCCCTCGCAGATATAACTAGGAACTCGTCTGCATTCAGGACCACGTCGAAAGAGGGTGAGATATCATTCTTCTTCTATTGTAGAGGCAATCCAGTGCCATCGGCAGGGGATCGGGCTTGGGGCTAATTCCTTTCAAGCCCTGATATCCCCTCCCTTGCGATGGGTGATGATTCCGTCTCCTAACGAGGGGGCGCATTAGTGCCAATGCAGATCCACGCTCACCTCGGTGCAGATCTCTCTAGGGAAATCTCATCTCCATCCGAGGCACCGAGGGGCGGTCTGGTACGTGTATCTACCTTTGTTAGGGGTCTTACAACAGAGTGGCCAGGACCGCCACCCCTCTATCGTTATCGAATATCCCAGAGCCCTCGCGTCGGCAGCTAATGACTGAATCTATGGGGCCGGCTGGCTGGCTCTCATAATATTCAATAGCATGGAGCAAAAAATGGGCAGAAGGCAAAGGGGTCTGCTATTCAAAGTCCTTTTGAGACCATTAATTAAGGGTTCCTCCACCTTAAGGTGGCTTGCGTGACTTCCTATACAATTCCTCCTATTTTGGAGGGTTCTCTGTGAACGATAAGGTCTGGAGAACTGTCCATTAGTGTGGTATTCGCCTAGGGCGGCTCATAAAGGGAAGAAGGCAAAGTATAAGCTCCTTTATCCAGAGATAAAAGAGAATGGGAAACTCCTTCACCTTTAAGAGAATTTAGGAAGGGGATATAAGTAAGGATGGTTGGTGCTGTCTTCACGATAGAAAGGGAATTACTTGGGAGTGGCGCACTAAAGTAAGATGGGAAGGAAGAAGCAATTTTATCAGTTGAAATTGGTGGCAGGGAAGCATTTCCACCATAAAGAGTAAAGAAATATTCGGTAGCCCTTCCCACTCTTCCCACAATAATGAGGTGAGACGAGATCTCGCTCTCAAAGGACTTTTCATCTAGTTTTCAAAAAGGATGTTACATGATGGAAAGAAACTATCAGAGAAGTAAAAAAAGAGGGGTGGTGGGTTGTAACTTGCAACCACCGTTCCCACCTATACCATCAATATTTATAGGATATTTCCAAAGCTACCTCCCTCCTTTCGTTAATGATGTGTCTCACATCAGTCTCACAGCCACCCCTATTGAAAGGTTCCACCTAAATAAGCAGCTAGATAGGAAGGCCACCACTGGCACGAACCCGTAACTAAGTCGTAGTCATCAACAAGGCGTCCAGCATCTAAAAATCTGTCTTATTAAAAGGTACTATGCACCTGCGAATGGCCGCATGTGGTTACTTAACAATTTTAATACAATGACCAGAATATGGTGGCGTAAACCTCTCAATACATTAATCACATCCCACGTCATTTCCCGTCCCGGCAAGCCTGGTCTCATCCAACGTGTTGGCGTCAAATGGCAAGATATTTTTTTAAGTTTCTAAAGCTCGTCCTATGGCATGGCATAGGGTAGTCAGGTCCGTAATACTGGTAGACAGGGGATGAAAAGATAGTTGTAAATTTTACAGATGTGGACACAAGAGAAAGCACCAGTTTTTATTGACTGCGGCTATAGTAGTATATGAATTACTACCAGTGTCGAAGCCGTCCTTAGTGGCTATACTTCTAGGAGCTCCCAAGGTCGTCCAAATGTCAAATGTACTATCCTTTCACATGCTACACCTGAAATATGAAAGAATGTAAAGGCGGATGGAGATTTTATAAAAGTGCCGCTGATGACCTATGAGAGAACACTAGTTTTTGTAAACATCAACTAGTCGTGATAATTATAAGGTCTTCCGAATTTTGACTGGAAATGGTTTGCCATGCTACAGCTGACAACCCCAGTGGCAGTGGGGAAGTGGGCGAGGTGAAAGAAGAAGGGAAATTAGGGAAGGGTGTAACTCCTGGGATAAAGGAGCTTGGTGGAAGTATTTTGGGAGATTGATCCTGGGATGGAGGCGTATAATCTTGTGATGCCACGGGCTATCATCACGCGCTAGAAAGTGACTCTAGTACTAACACCTAGTCCTTGAAATCTTAATGTCTATCCACCCTTATACGTGACAGACCTAGTTTTAAAGGAGTCAATGAAAGAGCTTAAACATGAGGGATCAAATCAGAGGAGGAAAAAGGAAGGGAATTTTAAAATGATATCATATTACTATCAATTAATCTTAAAACTAAATTTAATAAAGAATAAAGTTGTGATTCAGTCTGCTTCTAACAATAGGACCCCAACCTGAGCACAATAATCTAAGAAATTTTCCTCGGATTAGTATTTAAGAAGTTTTGTAAGTATATTAAGATGACTTGTAATTAGTTTTCTAAGATGTTTTCTAAGATGTTTCTATGAGGTTATCTAAGAGGTTTTCTAAGAGGTCTTCCAGGAGTTTTCTAAGAGGTTTCCTGAGAGGTATTGTAAGAAGTATTTTGAGTGGTTTTATAACAGGTCCTCTAACAAGATTTATATGATGTTTTCTAAGTAGTCTTTTTAACGGTTTCATAAGAAGTTTTGTAGGGGGTTTTCTAAGAGTTTTCTACGAGGTCTTCTAGAAGGTTTTCTAAAATATTTACTGAATTTTTTAAGAAGTATTTTAAGATGTTTTCTAAGAGTTCTTCTAAGAGGCCTTCTATGAAGTTTTCTAAGAGTTTAACTAAGAGGTTTTTAAAGATTTTTCTAAGAAGTTTTATGAGGTTTTCTAAAAGTCCTTCTAATAGTTTTTCTTAAAGGCTTTCTAAGAGGTTTATAGGTGGTTTCTAAGTTTTTTTTAAAGGATTTTGTAAGAAGGCTTTTAAGAGGACTTCTGAGAGGTTTTGTAAGAGGTTTTATACGGAATATTCTCAAATTTCTTCTAAGAGGTTTTCTAAAAGGTTTTCTAAAGGGATTTTTAGAAGTTTTCTGTGTTTTTGAGAGCTTTGGTTTGAGGCTTTCCAACAGGTTTCTGAGAGGTTTCTAAAAGGTTTTCCAAGTGTTTTCTAGGAACTCTCTAATAATATTTTTTAGACGTTTCTTTTGAACTATTTTTGAAGCTTTCTCAGAGCTTTTCTAGGAAGTATTTTAAAAGGTTTACTAAGAGGTCATCTAAGAGGTTTTCTAAGAAGTTTGCTAAGATTTTTTCTAAGAGGTATTATAAAAGTATTCTAAGACATTCAAAAAGAAGTTTACTAAGGAATTTTCTAAGAAGTTTTCTAAGTGACTTTCTAATAGGTTTTATGAGTTTTTCTATGAGGTTTTCTAAGAAGTTTTATGAGAGGTATTTAGGAGGTCTTCAAAGAGATTTTCTAAGAAGTTTTGTATGAAATTTTCCAAGAGATTTCTAACAACTTTTCGATGAGGTTTTCTAAGAGGTTTTCCAGAGGCTTCCTAAACTGTTTCTAAAAAGTCTTCTAATAGTATTTTAAAACGTTTCTTTAAAAGTTTTCTAAGACATTTTCTCAGAGCTTTTCTAAAAGGTTTTCTAAGAATTTTCTAGAGGGGCTTTCTAAGAGTTTTTATGAGGATTTCTAAGTAGTCTTCTAAGAGGTTTACTAAGAAGTTTTATAAAAAGTTTTTTAATTTTCTAAGAAGGCTTCTATGAGGTTCTCTAAGAGGTTTTCTAAAATGTTTATAAGTGGCACTCTAAGTGTTTTTAATAGTTTAATAGGGGTCCTATAACAGATTTTCTAGGAACTTTAAATAGGGTTTTCCAAGAGGTTTGTTTCTAAGACGCTTTCTAAAAGTTCTTCTAGGAAGATATCGAAAAGGTCTTAAAGAGGTTTTCTTCGAGGTTTCCATGGAGGTTTTCTAAGATGTGTTTATAAGAAGTTTTCGAAGAGTTTTTCTAAAAGCTCTTATAACAGCTATTCTATGAGCTTTTCTAAGAAGTTTTTTGTCAGATTTCCTTTTTAAGATGATTTCTAATTGGTTTTCTAAGGGTTTTTTTGAGGTCTTCTAAGAGTTTGTCTAAGGGATTTTCTAGAGGATTATCATATAGAGCTTACCCCATTTCATTTTGTAGATCCCAACATTAATGAAAGTTGGTTTTCCATCCTGTTAAGAAAGGTGCCCAAGATAATTTCTGGAATTAATAGGATTTAAAGCGAAGCTGCTAAGAAATGAGGTCTAATTTTTCCACTATGTTTATGGAACGCTGCAAAATTGTAGGGAAAATCGGCTAAAACTTCAGCATTTTAATAAGACATCCGAAATAGCTCTTTAGCACTAGACCCGTGCGGCCTTCATTTGCTGAGGTCTTTTTTGTTTGTTTTTCACTCGAATTTTGAGTGAATTAACAGCAAAATCATCTCATCCCCCCCATAAGAAAAATTAAAAAAAGGCCGTGTAAAGAGAGTAGTGAAATTCCGGTTTTGTGTTAGGAAGGGCAAATTGCAGGCGATGTGGCCTGAGTCGCACACAATTCTCTAGATGTCAGCCTTAGCAAGGCTGCATCTGTTAATGTGCTAAATGAGGGGAGTGGTCAAATATGAAAGGAGAGAGAAGAATTCGTTGTTCAAATCTGCAACCTATGATAGTGAGGGTAAAGGTTTTACTCTTGTTTCCGCTCACTAGTGAAATAGGTCTTATCTTATTGACGAAATATCAGTGTCTTATAGTTCTTTTGTCTGAAATTAAACCTTCTGTTGCCTGTCTTCAAGATAAGCGTTTGACTCCCCCACCCAAGAGGGTATTGGGATATTACGAAGTGTCAATTTCGGTAGCAAAGATTCGCTTTTTGACACTTCTCATCCGCAATGTTAGAAGGAACAACTACCCGTGAGGGCTTTTTATCCCTACTTTTAACTCACTGCTATTTATACTTTATACTTTCCGACCTAGCAATTACTAACTGTCGACTGTTACAAGTTTTTTACCACTAATGGTAAATGTGACATTATTTACTTTCATTTAGTTTCGAATCTTTAATTTCCATCTAAGCGAATACTATCTGACCTAGCTCTAAAGCATATAACCGTTAATAGGCGTCTCGAACCTCGTGACATAACTATCTACCGCTCATTATTTTCCTCACTTCAACCTACAACGATCTGGAAGTGGATAGACATGATCTGCAGTAGATATACCGACATGCTACCCCGCAGGCCTTGCCTCTATATCTGAACATGCGATAATGACTGATCGATCCTTTTGATGGTATATATAGCTCTGCTCGGAATCCATACGAGTTTTTCGCTTCCAAAGCTCCTCAAGAGGCTCATCCCTATAATTCCACCACACATTCCATCTTTCTTTACCCTTAATTTATTTACTGTTTCTGAATTGACGTTTCTCTTTCTCGATGTGCCCCGCATTCCTCCGAGCTTGTCGCACTTCATATCACTTTTGCGGCACAGAAAAGTATTTCTATTGGTAAATTCAGGATTGGTTAAAGCTTTTTTTTTACTTTTTCCACAATACCCAAATCAGCAGGGGTATGTAAGAGAAAAGAATGACATTCCTTAATTAACCAAGACATCATTCAACCTTATTCTGGCTAATCAAGGAATGTCACTTACCAGTCTTTTTCTCTACTCCTTACTCCTGAAAAGAGCAGTTTGAAAAGAGTAAAAAGCTGCAACTTAAAGAGAACTATGGAGCCATCGCTATTTACTTCATTCAATCTTATTTCGGCAAAGGGATTTTACCAGCCCTTTAAGTTATAGGTATCGGTTTCCCGTTTTATAACTTGGGAATTGATTTCTTACAAACTCTTACCAGTTAATTAATTGCATTATCAGATTCTTTCAGGTCATATGCTCTGTATTGGGTTTTCAAGGCGACTACAAACAAACTCTGTTGTTTATTTGTGGCTTGGAGAACAGAGTAAGGAAGCGCCACTACAAACAACGTGAGTGGAGAATGAGAGCTGAACTGTAAACAGAATCATATAAGGTTTTATTACATCCTCTTGTTCAACCCACAGGAGATTCTACTTCCACCACTACACATAAAACTTGGAGTAATTAAGGATAAAGGAAAAAGGGCGATGAGCGCAAGAAAAAAAAGATTAGGAGGCTGGTAGTAAGATTAGGAGTAAATCCGTCTTCTACTAACGGCTGATGGTATAATGTTAGTGTTATATTGATGTGTTTCTAGTATTTTCCTCTAATTCGGTAATTATAATTCCCCATCATAATAATCCAAAAACACTAATTACCTGTATTTTTTTGGCAATATCCAATAATTCTAACTTAAAATGTTTCACTTCTTCATAGATTGTATTTTTCAGTACTCGAAGATGGGTGAAAAGAAGACCCGAAACGTTGTATCTATCCAGTAAATGAAATGAACTTCCCATTATTCGTCCTTTCGTTCATCCTACATTAAATTGATGCTCCACAGGAGAAGCCCAAACTAATATATATATATATATATATATATATATATATATATATATATATATATATATTATATATAATAGAAAGGAAGCCTGCCGTGTGTGTGTGTGCCTGTCCATTTATAGGAAGAAAGGTTAGACAATCTAAATAAAAACTAAGAGTGTATTTTTATGTAAAATATTCCATGGAAGATAATGGAAGTGGTCCTGAGTCTCCAAGTGCCCCCTAATGGAGCTACGTGCCCTTTTCCAAACCTGCACCAAATGTTCAAACGACGGAACGTGAGCTGGATCTAGACCCTCGGGAGAAAGGTTAGTTTTACCTCACATGATTATTCATATGTGGGAAGCAAAAGCAACTTGTTTGTCCATGCACCACAAGGAAAGACGAAGACTTTTGTCTACCAAGAAGAGTTTTCATGTAGCATTAGTTAAATAATAATCTGTGTTAAATATAAGAATTTCAAATTATATCTTGCTTAGGATTTTTTTTTACCCTGGCAACGCCGGGTACCTCATTCAATGGATCATAAGGAGCCATACCAGTACTAGGCAGGACAATGAGGGACATCAAGGATTGTGAGGCTCCTATGGAACGCGTCACTCTTTTGCTGTAAGGTGATTTCAGACAGACACTTCCAATGATCCCTAAAGGATCAGGGCAGATGAGGGCCGGGCTTGCCTAAAATCATCTTTGTGCAGGAATATTAGAACACTGTCTCTAAACACAAATATGAGAGTAGAACCCTTTGGTGATCACTTGTCAGCCCAAATTTACAAAAATCACTCTGAAATGGGGAAATGCAAAGGTACCTATTGATACTCATGGTGGAATAGAAATACTTCCTGCCTATAAGGTTGTTATTACTATTGATAATCTGAAGGCAGAGGCATTACCCAATCTTCAGCAGACCTAGAAAAAAATACCACAGGCTGTTGGAAAGAGCTATTTGGCTCTTAAGAACAATACTGTCTGCAGAATCAATAAAATTCTACTTTTTACCGTATCAAGAAGTCAACAAATTTACAAGTCAGTTGATAAAATTTTGAATCATGCTCAAATAGTCGATTATTCCACAGAGTTCCTAAACTCTCTACAACATCTTGAAATATCTCCTCACAAATTTAATTTAACGTAGTAAATCTGAATAATGTTTTTGCGTAATTATGATAGAAAAAAACTCGGCTGGTGGTAAAAAGTTTGATGCCACATGTTGTAGAGGCAACCATTCTTATTGGAAGTGAAAAAGGAGAGGATGTCTACACTCACAGAATACCCCTAAATAAATCAAGATCAGAATTTCCATTTATATTCACAAGACTACATTCCCCAATCCATGTAAGTTTTTCAATCTGAATTTAAAAAAAGTGGTAAGATGAGACTCTTAGTGGCATAGTTGCAATTGGAGAAACCCTATTTTTCTTATGGTCAACTCTAAGTTGATTGCTCTAGATTTAGATGCAAAAGTAATCTATTTTTATATGCTGCACGAGGAAAAACTAAGAATATCGTGGACCAAGAAGTTCTGTAGCGTTATTGAACAAGATTAAATTTAGTTCATAGAATAAGAATATTGTTTGTGAAGAATAAAAAAGAAAAAGATCCAATCCGTCTTACTTTATTTCCGAGCGCAAATTTTACCCGGGCAACGACGGATATATCTGCTAGTGTGTATATATATATATATATATATATATATATATATATATATATATATATATATATATATATATATATATATATTTATATAGTGTGTGTGTGTGTATGTATCTTCGTTAAAAACGGTACCACTTTTAGAAATCTAAGTCTTCAACAGTTGCCGCAATGAACTAGGCATATACATTAGAATGAAGTTCACTTTTGAATGAAAGATTCAATATGACGTCCGTCCTGTCGGTACGGGATTCTCGTGTAGTGTGATAGGGGTGTCATCTTACATAAAAATAAAGCCATTTATTATTTCCCCTATTTCGGGTAGCATTTGAAACAAGATATCACCACGATAATATTTCGCATCACTTTTCACAATAAGATTTATATTAATCAGTGGTTGTATTCCAGGAACCATTACATACTTAAGAGTTCTTTCGCACAACAATGATGTACATATAACCAAATATTTTATGCTCTTTTATCTGAGTGAAATCTCTTTTAAAGTTTTGCGTTTGCCTACTCAATGCCGAGTTTGCTAAAGGTGTGAATTTTTAAATGTAAATTGTTCTTGATTATTGTTTTAACTGAAGTACGCAAAATAGCAGTCAGAATTCCAAATTCACGCACGCTTTTACTGGTAGCTGTTCTTTCTTTCTTACTGTCTCTATTTATGACTTACTGTAAGTAAATTAAGGAAAGGTTTCAACTTTTTCTGTCTTCCTACTATTGGATGACATGCAATTTCATTCACGCGAAGTTTACTCAGAAATTGGGGCAACTTCATTAACTCTATATTTTAAGAAGGGGATTTTTTTGAGTATTTGAATAATAATTTTATCTTAGTTTGCTTATGACTTATGTTTTTTTATCAAAGTTATTTCTAATAATTTTTTTATAATATCAAAAAACAAAATGGTCAAGTTCAGAAATAAATATAAGTATGGAAATTTTGTGAATTTTTTAAAACCAAAAGAATTACAAATGGTGAAGTTCAGAAAAATTATTTTTATATATCTTCTATTCTTCTATAACTATTTTAGCAACGTGATATTTTGAAAAGGGGAAAATTTAGTTAGAGTTTATTTTAAAAATTATTAAAATTGCCGAAGTTCAGAAAATTTATAAAATTTTAACCGTTGCTTTTTTTTAGATTTTAAATTATATTCTTAGTAGTGAAGCGCAAGCTTCCCCCGTAGGGGGAGGAGTGACGAAGCCATTGCCTCGTATGTTTATATTTGCAATTCGGATACTCTCAGATTTTGTGTTAAAGACATTTGCTTCTCTACTCGTAAAACTTGATTATAGACTTATCAGTTTCTTTCAAACCCATCTTCTTAAATCTGGCAAAAAGGAAACCAAGTTAAATGCGATTACCTCCAAACACCATATTTAGGTACTATCTACCATTGTTGAACTAACCTAAATTATTATCTACCATTGTCGTTAACCTAAATTACTCACGGTTAACATTTATTTAGAAGAAACATTAAATTTTGCGTAATTTCTTTGTATCAGTAATTGTTCCTAATGTAAAAATCGTAACCTTTTGGGGGCCACACACACACACACACACATATATATATATATATATATATATATATATATATATATATATATATATATATATATATATATATTCATGATTCTAAACCCAATCTTTTTACAGAATCATTTTATCGCTATTTTGATATATAAAAATCCAAAAATTATATCGCTCCAAAATGAATTCCTGCTTGACCATATTTTTTGGCGCCGTCAATGGAGCAATTTTTGCCTCGAGAGGAAAAAGTAAAAAAAGTCATGAAAGAAAATTCACGCCTTTTGAAGACATTTTTCATTTTTAGTCGCGGGTGACTCTACTTCTCACTATGTCGGTCGGTCCCCGTTTTGTTTTGTTTTTGTTTGAGTAATAACTGTAACTAATCGGACGATTTTAATGAAATTCAAAATCCTAATGTTGTTTTACATTCTCTTTCAAATGGTATAATCTCCATGGTCCTCCCAAGGTTAGCCCATGAATTATCTTGTTTTAGGAATAACATCATAATTATTCGGTCGATCCTAACGAAACTTGAAACCTTTATGTTGTTTTACATTTGCTTTCGAATGATATAACTTCCAGGGTCCTCCTAAGATTAGTCTTTGAATTATTGAAAGTTTTGGAGGTCGTAAGATCATAAATCAGGATAAGTAAGAGCACGCGACTTTTTGGTCAACAGATCTTGTTCCAAATTTTTCGACTATCACTGAAAAGACGAGGATAGATTCGGGAATACCAAACAAAAAATTAACATCCCCCAAAGAAAAACCATAAATATTTTACTGAGCCAAAACTCCCAAAATATGTTCCCTAAGAATCATAACAGAACAACCAAATCTCAATCGTCTAATAAAACCAACAAACAAAAAACAACCTGATACACCCTATGCAACCATTGAAAAAAGAAACAAACTCATATAACATCCTCTAACCTTTGTTATGATTGACCTCATAACAGATTAAAATTATCCCTAAAAATAACAAACACAGACAACCTGAACGAACCCAGGAAACCCACCAAATTTCCCCAGAACCCTTTAGTCTACCTTTAAAAGAGCCTCAATTAAACTCCAGCAACGCAGGGTATGCTGCAATTTGCAGAACTAGTTTCGCTAGGACTCAATGTTACCATCTTCAGTCTTTGTGTTTCCCGCTGGATGGTACCTTTTGCAGCCTGTTACAGTTAGTACAAGGGGGAGTTGCACGTCCTCCCAGCCTGACTGGAAATTAGGGAAGCCCTCGAACTGGCTTTGACTTCAACTCTATCTATGATGAGTCCTGGGAAAGTTATTAGTGCGCTTTTCCCTCGCCCCCTCTCAGCACTACTTTATCTTTATATTAACATTAGTTTCATTAGTTATTATTATTATTATCATTCTACTTATTATTTTTTCATTATTGTTTTTATTATTCTTATTATTATTAATTACTATGATTTTTATATTATTTGGTATTATTATTTATTAGGATATATTATTATGTATTATAATTATTATTATTATTATTATCATTCTTCTTATTATTAATTATTTTTTTTAATTATTTGGTATCATTATTTATTAGGATATATTATTATGTATTATAATTATTTATTATGATTAGTATTAATTATTATTATTAGTATGCCCTCGAACTGGCTTTGACTTCAACTCTATCTATGATGAGTCCTGGGAAAGTTATTAGTGCGCTTTTCCCTCGCCCCCTCTCAGCACTACTTTATCTTTATATTAACATTAGTTTCATTAGTTATTATTATTATTATCATTCTACTTATTATTTTTTCATTATTGTTTTTATTATTCTTATTATTATTAATTACTATGATTTTTATATTATTTGGTATTATTATTTATTAGGATATATTATTATGTATTATAATTATTATTATTATTATTATCATTCTTCTTATTATTAATTATTTTTTTTAATTATTTGGTATCATTATTTATTAGGATATATTATTATGTATTATAATTATTTATTATGATTAGTATTAATTATTATTATTAGTATGCTATTATCATTATTTATTATTTAATGATATGATTTATCATTATTTGATAATATTATTTATTCTTATTATATTATTATAAGAATAAGTTAACTTACTGTAATTTATTATTATTAGTTATTTGTTGATGCTGGAAAGATGCCACTCGCTCTGCGCCGTGCTGAATGCATTATGCGCCTCAACGCGCGAGCCAGGCGCCTCCCTCAGTCGCCCACGGCTCTCACTACAGCCGCAGCCGATCTCGGCGGTGCTATGCCACCGAGAGACGCCAGTCAGACCCTAAGACCTTTTGATTAAGGGCTAAGGAACTCATTCGAAAGCTCAGTGTAGCTCTCATGCTGGTAGCGGCTCTGGTTTTTCCAAGAACACCACCCTGGAAGGTACAAACTTTGACTATTTATCGCCAAGCCTCATCTCTCAAAGCTTCTACAGCGTCGGGAGTATTAAGTTTGGCCTTTAAGGAGCACACTTCGTGTCACATTGGAACTCTGCTAAGAGAGGGGGGAGAGGATTCCACGCCCTCTTCCCTCTGTTTGAAGTCTGAAGAGTTTTACCAGGCGCTGCGTCTGTCTTCACGACCGATATGGTCAGGTTCAGAGACCGGATTGTGATCTATAGTGAATCATAAAGCGTCCTAAGGGCTCTCGGGAAATTATAATCTCCCAAGCTTCTTGTTTGCGGTATCCGTGACTCCACGA
This sequence comes from Ceratothoa steindachneri, assembly GCA_963969495.1. Taxonomy (NCBI): domain Eukaryota; kingdom Metazoa; phylum Arthropoda; class Malacostraca; order Isopoda; family Cymothoidae; genus Ceratothoa; species Ceratothoa steindachneri. Next base: position 155,557,282 of record OZ018327.1, on the reverse strand, counting down.
TTGCCGCTAGTCTGCTGGATGCCGAAATTAGTTTCTGCGGGGTTCCTGTACATTTGGGAATTGCGGGGAATGAGCAAGCCGATGAGGGCACCAAAAGTCCTTCAAGACTGGGTGACCAGAGCATCGTTCCTCAAACCGAATGCATGACATGAAACAGTGTATCAGTCCGGGCGGCTTGGCAAAGAAGAAGTTTGAGATGGCCGAGGCAGAATAAAATTTGGTAATATTGCGCCGCAAATGTTCTCATTGACTGACTTCCCAATTCCGCGACTGCTTCAGGTCGCTTTCTGCCATCTTCAAATTGGGAACATTCGCACCACTAATCAATGCAGCGCTCCACTCCACTTTATTGTGACGACTGCGTTTTGCCCCACAATGTTTAGCACATTCTTGATAAATTTCCTAGTCAGGATGATCTTCGCACTCGTTACCTGCCCGGTACCGAGACGAGCGGGGTCGCTCCTGCTATTGGTTCGTGTACACAAACTTATGGACTATACTACTTTTTGGAGGAGGCTGGCCTCGTCTATATTATTTGACTCTCTTTGTTGTAGATCACATGTTTCTGTGCCGGGAAGAAATAAGCCTTTCCCTGACGCCAGAGCGTGTTTCCTTCTTGTTTTTGCTTTGTTTGTTGTTTTTGGTTATTTTGATGTAGCTTAGTATTAGGGCCGTAATTAATTTCCCTACGGCGTTTTATGACCTTGTAGGCAATCGCTATAAAAATGTTTCTGATTCTGTATTTGGCACTTGTACTGGAAACTAGTAGCGATTTTGATTCTTCAAAATGCGTAGTTTTCTAATATGTAGTTTAGGCATCAGAACGAAAGATCACAGATTGATTCCAGTTCAGCAGAGACAGGGTGACCAGCGATACCGCCATACTCTACCAAATGTCATGTGTAGAATGCAAGACACCATACTATGGTGAGACTCGCAGAAAAGGTTCAGAGAACATCATATTTACATCCAAGCCGAGAAATTCCCTCTGACCTTCCAGAACATTTAGAGGATGCAGACTACACCATCGAATAGGATGTGGTTATCGTGAGAAGCATAATATAAAATGCATTCACTGCATCCTGAGAATGCCTAAAATCTAAATTCCGGCTTTGCTTAAATTAGCACTCTCCTGGGCGCAAATTTAGTCAACTCCACCGAGCAGGTGGAGTGGTAAGCCTTGACAGAAAAATGACAATGAGACTCATTTTGCAACTGACTCCCATGGATCATTGCCTCTTTTACTGACTGGAGAACCAAAGGATTTTGAGGCGTGGGGGAAGAGAGAAAGAAGGAAGAATAATTGGCCGTCCGGCCTTCGGATCCATTCCCCACTACGAGAATCGGGGAGAGGAATGGATGGCTAGAGTTAAGCGATTTCCTCTCTGTAGTTTCCCTTCCCCTTTCTCCTTCATACTCTTTTCCTAAGCCAACTAGCTTCGGGGAAGAGAGGTACATCCGTGACAGTTTCTTTACATCTATTAACTGTAAACTCACATATACAGGCACCGCATTACATTTTCTCAGTTACCTTGCTAAACAATTCAAACTAAATTCCATTAAGAATTTGCTTTTCCGGGTCTTTAATTTCTCCTCTTTTACCTCAGCTTTCACAACAAAGTTACCTTCATCTCTAATCCTTCGACCAAAAGAGGTATTCGCTAATCATATTTTAACGATATCCTCGTGCATTAATTAATGCAAAGTTTGACACTAAATTCCCGTCTTACTCCGTCCCTAAAAGAAGTAATTGATACTCCTGGCTTATATAAAACCACTTTTCTCTCTTATCTCGTCTAAATCTCCAATTATTTTAAAACACTTTCCCCGCTACCAACTTTAAACCAGTATTTCAAACCACACAAAAATTACGACGTCTCTTTAACAACAAAAAGTACCAACGCTGTTTCGAACCTCAATCATTTAGGTTCCTTTAGATGTTCCTATTTGCGCACGCCTTAGGATAATCCATAGAACTCAAGCCTCATTATCAAACCAGAAAATTTTCCTATCAGATTAGATTACAAAACCCTCATTTCGATCATTTTTTAATTAAAGACACAGCTAATACAGAAAGTCAATTAAGAACACTGAAATCTCTCTAAATTAATTTTACAAACGAGTCTAAACCCCTGTACCATATTCATCCCTTTATTACTATTACATTTATGACCAATTAAGGTCATTCATCTTCAAATTTTTTTTCCACTATAAAAAAGTAATAATTCTCACAAGAATTCATTTCCCGCTTTTCTATAGACCGAAGAAACATACAACAGATTAGTCTCCTAAATGTTAAGGATTATCATAACTTTTCTATTTCTTTACATTACTACGCTCCAATTTTTGCTATTTTACATTCACCTTTCCTATTTCTCCAAGGAATTTGGGGATTTTAAGTGATAAATAGATAAACGTCGTAATTAACCTTATTCAATTTAATGTTTCCCTCCAAATGTTCGCTATATTCAATTTGTCATCCGGGAAATAATAAAATAATTACCATGTAAAGACCAAAACCAAAATCTTATTCAAAATATTCATTTATGGCATTTTTGCTCCCTGAGAATAGTTTCTAATCAAAAGCTTACAAGATGGAAATCCTAAATGCAGCCTCATTGTTCACCCTTAAACTACGTAGACGAATTGCAATGCGCAATCCCTCCACTATATTACGATATATATAGATATATATATATATATATATATATATATATATATATATATATATATATATATATATATATATATATATATATATATATATATATATATATATATATATATATATACTTGAAAGGGTTGCTTTTAGCGAGACGAAACTTCAATTAGACAATGAAGGAGACGACAAAAGAGGTGGATGTATTCATCCCAATTTAATGTTCATGAATTACGTTTCGAGCTAATGCTAATTTTTGTCCCCATAAGGCTTTGTACATAAAGATATTGTTGTCCAAAATTTTGAGCCCAAAAAAAATGCAAACTAGATTCTTCATTTCTCGAAGTATACCACAATGAAGCTGAAGATGAGTATTACCTCGAAACGTAGTTCATGAACATCATTAAATTGGGATAAACATCTCGACATTTTTGTATCAACTGGTTCCTTGTCAAATTATATATATATATATATATATATATATATATATATATATATATATATATATATATATATATATATATGCGGTTAAGGTAATGGCATAATTAGAGAACTGCTCTGCTTCAGGTCCAGCAGGTGATCCTATCCTCCTTGAACTGGAAGACAACACTTAGGGATGGATGGGTCATCCCTCAGTGTTGTCTTCCAGTTCAAGGAGGATAGGATCACCTGCTGGACCTGAAGCAGAGCAGTTGTCTAATTATGCCATTACCTTAACCGCACCAATTTGTCTTGGATATTTTTCCATATATATATATATATATATATATATATATATATATATATATATATATATATATATATATATTCAAAGTTACTGTAACAATGTCATTCAATAACATTTCGAACCCCAAAGTTCATCTTCAGGAAATAATTTTTATTCAGAAAATTAATGGGTCTTGTGTTAACCGGAAATACCCCAAAGTTAGTGCGAAAAGTGTTCTTTTGAGGAACCTGATGAATTTCTGTCATATTTAAAGGTACAATTTTAGGTCAAGTAATTTAACTTACATCTCCCTAAGCCCAAGGAAATCTGGAGGTTTGTGGTTGCAAATATCGTCAATAAAATTGCAATTACTTCGTCTGAATATAAAGGTGGAATGCAATTATTAAGGAAATGAGATTTTAGGAATTGAGATTCTGAGTGCATAAAAGATGAGATAAGAAGAGGGCTCATATCCTCTATGTAAAAGAGTGTTAATGGAAGAAAGTTTGAAATTATACCAGTACTATTAAAGAGGTTTAAACCTAAGCCTTAAAACGTGACCTTTCTATAAACTAAATTGGATATGATACCATTTTCGCTTGGAAATTAGCAAGTCTAAAAAGGCAGGTTGTCTATTGCTCCTCTTCAATCGTAAACATGATATAATATCGAGAAAATTGAAAGATTTATAAACATTTCAGCCCAGGCTGAATCTTACAAAACAGTGTGTGATAGAACGAGTTGAATCTGTGTTAAATTCAACTCCTATCCCATATTAGTTAAAACCTCGAGGAGCCCCACGTGCATCTTCGATTCGAGGCTTGGAGTCTTATCAACAGCTACCGGACGCCAATGTTTAAACAAGGAGGTTATCGTCCCCCCCGTTCGCCCCCATACGCCGACCTCGCCAGATCGAGTTAGGCTTATGGACAGATAAGGCATTTTTCTCCGGCCCAGCTGTGCGTTCCCTCGAAGCTTCCACCCCATTCTCCCCCACGCCAAGGAGATGTCCTGGCTATTTATATGGAAACTTTACCACTAAGATCAGATTGAAGATCCAGATTTTCGTCGCGAAACATCACCACGACCCTCTCTCCCTTTGTGCGCCAAGGGACCTCGACCTCGAGATTGACCATCACTTGTCCAGAAGGAGGACAATATTCCTTGAGTGCCAAAGGTTCGAGCCTTTAGTGACGCCAAGTTCCCAAGGCATCCCCCCCCTGTTGTTCAAGGAGAACAGCATTAGAACAGCCATTGTTCGTTTTGAGCCCTTCGCCAAGAAACGGTTCTCATCCCCCCCCCCCCTGTTGTTCAAGGAGAACAGCATTAGAACAGCCATTTTTCGTTTTGAGCCCTTCGCCAAGAAACGGTTCTCATCCCCCCCCCTGTTGTTCAAGGAGAACAGCATTAGAACAGCCATTGTTCGTTTTGAGCCCTTCGCCAAGAAACGGTTCTCATCCCCCCCTGTTGTTCAAGGAGAACAACATTAGAACAGCCATTGTTCGTTTTGAGCCCTTCGCCAAGAAACGGTTCTCACCCCCCTTGTTGTTCAAAGGAGAACAACATTAGAACAGCCATTGTTCTTGAGCCCGTAGACAAGAGACGGTTCTCATCCCCCCCTTTTGTTCAGAAGAGAACAACCTAGAACAGCCATTGTTCGTCAAGCCGTTCGTCGAGTAACGGTTCTCCTTTCCAAGACGCCACGTCAGGATCCTTTTATCCCCCCCCTTCGGCTGGAACTCGCCAGCGGACCGAATATTCCTTCAAGTACCTTCCACTGCACCCTAATGAAGTTACGTAAGCCAAGCGTCACCTTTTGAGTATTGATCCCTTATTTGTCAATTCTATCCTGTGCTTTAAATGGTTTATCGAACCATCCCATCTCTTTAACTCCATATTTGCTTTACCTTTTTTGATCCCTTAAATCCTTGGATTAGCCCGAGTCTCCACGACCCTTTCCATTCTGTTTGTCAATATTTTCCGTTTTTGTGTTTTGTTTATAGTTATTATTAATAAAACTCTATTTTATTAATGATAGCAATATTATTATCCTTGAGCTCAGTTCCACTTCTTAAGCATTTTGAAGATACATAATATCGGCCGCCAGACAGTAAAAACGCACTCTAGAGATAATTAAGGAAGTTCCCTCAACGAATAGTGATATATGGTATATCGTCGGGAGTCATTCTACGACATATATATATATACTATTTAATTTGGTGTCAGGTGTGGGGTTTAACGCTATATCTTTGCAAACACTGGTCTCAGTCGAGTAAAGCATAGTGTTATTCGTTATAATAATAGAATATAGTAGTTCCCTTTTGTTTTAACGATTGCTATCCCCTTTTTTTTTTTTGGTAACTTAAGAAGCTGGAGTAGCTCAAGGAACGGTTATAATAATTTGTTTGTTTTTTTTGTGATTTTAGTCAGTGGTTATTTAGATTGAGAAACCAAGTACGAATAGGTCAGTGCCCATATTTAGGTAGGCTAATTCTATAGAGGCATAATTCTTGTTGCGAGGAATTTTAGTTGGTTGACTAGTGCGCCCCCAAGTGCAAAGATGACTCCGTTCGAAATCTTTAAAGCGCAAGGAGAGTCCTGTGGACTTTCCGGAAAAGAACTAATTAAGTACATTCAAGAGGAGCAAAAAAGAGAAAGAGAGGAACGGATAAGACAAGCTGAGCTTCAGATTGAATTAGCTCGGATTAAAGCAGAAGTTCAAAGAAAAAAGGTAGAAAGAGAAAGGGAAAGAGTAATCCAACGAGAAGAACGAGAAGGAAAAATACAACGAGAAGAACGAGAAAAAGAAATCCAACGAGAAGAAAGAAGGACGGATTCGTGCTCCTTCCCAGGAAAGCTGACAAAGTTTCCGAGCCCCGTAAAACCCCCAAACTTCTTTCCCCAAAACCAACAACGGGACTCCAAACGTCCCGTTAAGACTTCTCCTCCATCTCTCTTCCCGAAGCGACCAACCATATGCTTCACCTGTGGTGTAGAAAACCACATGAGCTGGAATTGCCCCCAAAATTCTAGGCTTAAAAGCGGACCAGCCCACCAAGTTCACCAGATTAATGCAACCCCGGCTCCCCCGGTGGTGCAGACCCAAGCAGAAACTTCTCCCCCTCCGTCAGGCCACCAGGTAAATTTTGTTTTTGGTAAAAGTTCATCGGGAACTTTGAAATATGAGGAGGGCAGCGTGGACAGCTGTCGAGTATTGACTCTCGTCAGGGACACAGGATGTACCTGCTTCATCGTGTCCGACGAACTCCTCCCAGTGGTCTCTAACCACGAAAAATTTGCGGTGGTACATGACCAACTTGGGCGGGCGAACAGATTCCCCGTCGCTAGATGTTACCTGCAGTGTCAATATTATAATGGCTGGGCTGAAGTCATTGTAGCACCCATAAAATTCTGTTCCGTACTTATAGGACAGAGCCCCCAAGTAAGTTTCGACCCTGTGTTTCAGGCCGCCCTTCCTCAAGGCCGAGATAAGAAAGAAACCCAGGAGCCCGTCCCCATCAGAACCCCGATACCGTCCGATTTCTCGGAGACCCCTAACCAGGACTTTAGGACGGAAAATGAGGAGTGTGAATCACTAACACCCTTAGGTGATAAGGCCCCAGATAAGGACACGGAGACTGTCCCTGGACCCCAAGAAAAAAAGAACCCCCAACGCGCCCATGGAGATACCTTCGTAGAACTGGACGAAGCATCGGCGCTTGAAGAGGATTGCCCCGCGGAGTCCCTTAATGTAATCCAGACAGTGTGCATCCAACCTGATGCCGATTACCCTCCTCCTTCCCTACCAGGCGAGTCTTTGGAACCCTCTGACCTGGATAGTGACGCGCAGCTGACACCACGTCAGAAGAGTCAGCTCCAAGAACTAATTAAATGGAATCACCATTTATCCACCCTATTAGCTCTTTTCGAGCAACTGCGTGAAAATGGCCTCACCATTGGCCCCAGCAAATGCCAGTTTGCCCACGAAACCATCAAATATTTGGGTTTCAAAATAGGACAAAGCAAGTCAGGTCCCCACGAGAACAAGATTAAGGCAATCGCCGACATGCCCCTCCCGATTACAAAGAAGCCATTAAGATCGATCCTAGGATCAGCTTCTCCCTATCAGCGATTTGTTCCGAATTTCGCTGCAAATTCGGCCTCCCTATGCCCCCTTCAGGAAAAGAATTTCTCCGATCGTTTACGTTGGAATGATGTCGCTGTTTCCCATTTTAATCAGCTCAAAAGTAAGTTCATTTCTGCCCCCATTTTTAAGTTGCCCAACCCGGAAAAATCCTTTGGGGTTAAGACCGACGTGATCAACGAGGGCATTGGAGGTGTACTCCTTCAATACGTGGATGACAGAACGAGTCATCCAGTTGCATATGCTAGTCGTCAATTATTACCACGCGGAAAGAGATATGCCACTAGAGAAAAGATAGCTCTATCAATTATCTGGGTCATAGACAAATTCAAGCTGTACTTGATATGTAAATAATTTCGAATAGGAACCGACCACCGTCTGTTAGCCTATATTAGGAATTTGAGACACTCAAACGGCCGCATCATGCGCTGGAGTTTACTCTTGCAAGAGTATCAATTTAAAATAAATTATATCAAAGGTTCCGATAACCAGGTCGCTGACGCACTCAGTAGGAATGCGTTACCGAATAGCGTACAACAATTGTATTCATAGGATTAGTATCTCCATGTAGGTATATACCGTCTTGTACGACTTAATTTAAGATTCTTTTGTAATATAATTAATTAATGTATATGTCTGAATTTTGTAACGCTCAATGTCTAATTTTTTTGATGTATATATATTTGTTCATATTAATTTACGTATAAATTATTTTGTCCCGTATGTACTAAGTTTATAACATTTCATTGTTCCATGCCCTTTTTTTTTATTAAGTTGTATTAAAGGTTATTTTCCCCTGTAATCTAAAGATCAAAATAATCATGTATTGAGGTAATACTAGTTAGGTGCAGGAAGATACGGTTGGTACAAGAAAACGAGTTCCCTACAACGGAGCTCTATCGTTGTCCCTTCTCTCTTTTTTTTTCGAAGTGACAACTTCCCCTGGAATGGAGGGGTGTGATAGAACGAGTTGAATCTGTGTTAAATTCAACTCCTATCCCATATTAGTTAAAACCTCGAGGAGGCCCACGTGCATCTTCGATTCGAGGCTTGGAGTCTTATCAACAGCTACCGGACGCCAATGTTTAAACAAGGAGGTTATCGTCCCCCCCCGTTCGCCCCCATACGCCGACCTCGCCAGATCGAGTTAAGCTTATGGACAGATAAGGCATTTTTCTCCGGCCCAGCTGTGCGTTCCCTCGAAGCTTCCACCCCATTCTCCCCCACGCCAAGGAGATGTCCTGGCTATTTATATGGAAACTTTACCACTAAGATCAGATTGGAGATCCAGATTTTCGTCGCGAAACATCACCACGACCCTCTCTCCCTTTGTGCGCCAAGGGACCTCGACCTCGAGATTGACCATCACTTGTCCAGAAGGAGGACAATATTCCTTGAGTGCCAAAGGTTCGAGCCTTTAGTGACGCCAAGTCCCCAAGGCATCCCCCCCCCCTGTTGTTCAAGGAGAACAGCATTAGAACAGCCATTGTTCGTTTTGAGCCCTTCGCCAAGAAACGGTTCTCATCCCCCCCCTGTTGTTCAAGGAGAACAACATTAGAACAGCCATTGTTCGTTTTGAGCCCTTCGCCAAGAAACGGTTCTCATCCCCCCCTGTTGTTCAAGGAGAACAACATTAGAACAGCCATTGTTCGTTTTGAGCCCTTCGCCAAGAAACGGTTCTCACCCCCCTTGTTGTTCAAAGGAGAACAACATTAGAACAGCCATTGTTCTTGAGCCCGTAGACAAGAGACGGTTCTCATCCCCCCCTTTTGTTCAGAAGAGAACAACCTAGAACAGCCATTGTTCGTCAAGCCGTTCGTCGAGTAACGGTTCTCCTTTCCAAGACGCCACGTCAGGATCCTTTTATCCCCCCCCTTCGGCTGGAACTCGCCAGCGGACCGAATATTCCTTCAAGTACCTTCCACTGCACCCTAATGAAGTTACGTAAGCCAAGCGTCACCTTTTGAGTATTGATCCCTTATTTGTCAATTCTATCCTGTGCTTTAAATGGTTTATCGAACCATCCCATCTCTTTAACTCCATATTTGCTTTACCTTTTTTGATCCCTTAAATCCTTGGATTAGCCCGAGTCTCCACGACCCTTTCCATTCTGTTTGTCAATATTTTCCGTTTTTGTGTTTTGTTTATAGTTATTATTAATAAAACTCTATTTTATTAATGATAGCAATATTATTATCCTTGAGCTCAGTTCCACTTCTTAAGCATTTTGAAGATACATAATATCGGCCGCCAGACAGTAAAAACGCACTCTAGAGATAATTAAGGAAGTTCCCTCAACGAATAGTGATATATGGTATATCGTCGGGAGTCATTCTACGACACAGTGATCGAGTGTTCAATGAAACACCTTAAAAATATTGGTCGACAGTCAGAAGGAAATTGCTCAAAGAATTTGTTTTCAAGTTTCGGCCTTAAAAAGTTAGCTGCTAAGGAATCATTTTTTTTCTTAAAGAGCCTATTTAGCGAATGCCTACTAAGGCAAAATTCGCCGTAATCTCGCTACAGCCTAATACTAACTAGAAGGAAAAAACAACAAAAAAACAGGCAAAAAACAACCAACAAAAATATAAAGCAAAGGCAAAGAAACAAGAAAAAATAAAATAAGCAAGAAGATGGATGCATGCTCCGGCGTCGAATGGGAGGCACACCTTTCCCCGGCGCAGGAGCATGCGACCTACAACAAAGAGAGTCAAATAAAATGGAAGAAGCCAAACTCATTCAAAAATGTCAGATTGTCCTTAAGTATGTGTACATGATCCCATCCCGATTACTATGTAATAGTGGAGTAACATAGTTAATACTTTCATAACATTGTGTATTTAGTGATGAAAGAAACAAATTTGACACAGCGATTGAGGAACGGTTTAATGAACATTTTCAGATACGGAAATACTCGATACTGTAATTGAGTGGCTTCTATAAACCTGGGTTGAATCCAGGAAACAATTAGGTTTAAAGTGCGTCACTCTCTCAGTCCTAAGAGACCGTATAAGACTGCAAAGTATACTGAAATAATGTCATAGGAAGAGGGCAAAGGGGTCTTAGAGAAATTTGATGAACCCATAATTCGTCAACATGTTCTTGGAGTGGACAAACATGTGCACCAAGATGCAGATCTATTGAAGGACATATTGCTGATGGTCCAACGGAGTGAAGGTAATACGGTGGTCTGGGAAGAAGAGTATCACAAATGCTGTGATATCAGTGGTGTTAACTGAATTAGTTCCATACATCAAAAGTACCATTGATGATAAAACCAATGCTCCTAAATTTCAAGTTGTCAAGCCTTATATTCAGATATTGGAAGGACATTTCATAAAGCTGAACCAACGAGTTCACTAACCTAGACTAATGGAAAGCATATTAACCCAGTTCACAAATATATAGGAACATAACAAAGGACTAGAGATTATCCTAACCTTCAAAGTTGAATTAGGAGATGCTTTAGGAAATGCATGCGAATATGATTACCACAATAATGTTGCACATCTATTACTAGCTAAACAAGTTGTGAGAAGGGATATGCTTACGAAAGGAAAATGATTCACCGGATCGTTTCAGACAAATGTCAAGAGAGCAAACTTCTTTCTCTCCATATGACGCTGATTTCAATTATTCTGTAAGGACTTAGCATCGACTCACCACGGCCACGTGCTGCAGCATTATTAACCATAGTTCATCTGCTTAAATATAACAGCTTTAAATATATTATAAAATAGTCACATGGTGTTGTCAATGATAAGTCAAGGGTTAAAAAAAAACACCGTATGGTGATTCATGCTCAAACCAGAAAAAATAGGGTTGGTAGACCCCATGGCTGGTTTGGATAGAGAATTTCGTATAACCGAGTTTTCAGAATATGCGCAGGAATGAGTACTATTGTCTTTAAACGATTTCGACAGGAGAAGTTAGTCTACCCACCAGCCCCGTGACGGAGTTTTGACTACACCTACTATATATAACACTTATAACAATGCCAGGTCCACCACAGCCAAATATTCCTTACATAGGAAAGCTCTCTCACTTATACAATCTTTTAACCTCACAGGGTAAGGCAGAGATAAGGGCATTGCGATCATCGGAGCTACATGAAATATATAAAACTGTTAGCCAACTTCCGCGACAATATACTGAGATTCAGCCAGTCACATCTTATTGCAAGAATCTCTCTGTTGCACATAGAATCAAATGTTCACTGCAAAGAAACTTTGGTCGTGACGAAGTGGACAAAGAGAGAGTGTGGATCGAGTCCATGAGACAGCTGTATATTAGAAATGATGAGAGAATTCCAAAAGCTTGGCTGCTCACTATGTCCGTAATCAGCTAATTTAGAACTTTATGATCACTTATGCATATCTCCTACATGTAATATATGAACAGGCTTATTCAGTGACAATGATAAACCATTCACTGAATGTTGTTAGAGCCAAGGTCAACCAGTTGAATCTTGGTCAAACCTCAGTAATCATCTTAGACCAACGAAAGGTTGAGTGAGTAACAGAACAGTTGAATTGTCTGGAAAATAACGGTAAAGAGAAAATTATTAGGAATCTGGGTGTTTCCCACATTGAAATGGATTCTCTGAGTATGGAAAGCAGTTAAGTGCAGGGTTTCAGGTGGGCAGAGGCGTCTAGGTATTGAAAACTCTTTCCTAAAGGCTGCTAAGGTCTCGTGCACCATGCAGGTCAATAAGAAAAAAAACACAAGCCTGATCATCCTAGTGCACAATTTTTATTGCATATTGTGAGAGCATGAAACTCAATACACCGTTATCACACATAATTTCCCTAGTTGAGACGGATCAGTGCAGCAGTATTTAATTTGGGGTGCTTTATTATCGTCTTCCCCCAAGTTTGATAACTCCGTCTCGCTCTGAGGCTCAGCAGCTGTATCCACCTCCCCCCCCCCTCCTTCTGGGGCAGAAGGGAATCTCGCTTATTTCCCTTTCGCCTCTTCGATGCTCCGAAATTATCAAGATCCATGTTTGCTTAAGCCGCGTTCGATATCCCTTGGGACGCCTTGCTGCGCACAGCCTTCTGACGACCATGGCTGTGGCTCCTATTTAAGGTGATGTCTGCGTAGCCTCAGCAGAGAGAGCCCAAGCTTTTTACCGTCTAGATCCGAGTATCTGTCCCCGTGAAGGGGTCCTCTCGCCCTTGTGATCTCGGCAGCAGATCTTCTTCGCGTAATCCACTTTAATCAGAGGAATATTACAAAACCCCGTTTACGCCCCGGAAGATTGTCCTGAGTTTCTCTCGTCTCACTACATTGGTTGAAATTTCCTGCCGTCCCGCAGACGAATCTCGATTTGTGATTACTTCTCCTTTTAGCCGAGGTAATCTCAACCCCCTTCGGAGTCTCTCTGGACGCCTTCGCATCGGGTCCCCATCGAGGAAGACCTGGCCTTTGGTCTTTCACCTCCCCAATTCATCGACCAGAGGTAACCAGGAGTCATTTCCTTGTAAGTCCCGCCTCTCCGTTCCCAGTCCTTAGAAGAATTCCCTCATTTACTGTAACGCCAATAGACTTGCTAAGTCTTTCCTTCAATCCAACTTATTGGATCACTTATATATTTTCCCCGGACCTAGTTTCCTTAATTTTTGCCCGTCATATTATTCTTTGGTCGTACTAATTATTATTTAGAATTCCATATTATCTGTGCCCTTGTTTTTATTATTATATGTATTAAGTTTATTTTTGTAAAGGTGTTTATCTTTCGAATAACCCTTGAGACGAACCCGGCAAACGTATGCCCATTCAAAGATCCAGCCTTAATAATATTGCACTCTAGTTGGAAGGTATTTACCATCCCCCAATTCAATTGTACCCAAGCCCAGCGCCGACAGTGGCGGCCTGGCTTACAGGCGTGTGTACCTATTTGAGACTTTTGGATCACACGCCTTCCTCCCTCGACACACATACATTTAAAATACAAAAGGGATTGTCTTGAGCTGCTAGAATTTGTTGTCTGGTTTCAGGAAAACACTGAAGGTTATCTCCAGTTTCAATACTGGGCAACCAGCCACACAGGAAAGCTAAGTATCTTTATGTATGTTATATCACAATGGGAATCAAATTTCTCGCTATACATTGATTTTCTAGATGAACTATATCAGTGGTTCTTGACTTTTGATCATACTCATTATTCTCAGTGGATTTTAACCCACTTGAAGGATATGACAAATTTCGTGGACAAACATCTTGATATGGCTGTACAGTTTTAAGCTGGATAATTCGCTGCATAAAAATATAGTCCGCCGCTTTTATGGAATTACACTAGACTAAGACCATAGGCAGTTGAATGCCTGCAACAAAGGTTATGGCGGCGCATTAGATTTGATTGTAAGCCCTAGTAAACTTCGACGGTGGATGTGGCAGGTCCAGAAGTAGCAAGAGTCATTGCTGAGTTTGAATTATCGCAGAATATGAGCAAACTAAGGTTAACTTCCATTATCATGCGCAAACCGATACAACTCAGGTCAAGTCTCCTCAGGATGTGAAAGCATTTCCATACACTTGTCAGAAGAAAATTAAAACCTATTTCTAAAATAAATTGGTGAACTAATGGTTCTTCATACAAAGGAAACCTTGTATCAAGAATCCGTGAAGAGGGTGCAAAATGTTGTCAATCTTGGATGAGAACAATAACATTCATATTAAAAAGAAAGCCTTGAAAACAAGTCTAAGCCTATTGATGACACTATTAAGCTCACCGAGCTAACATTATTCAGGTCTATTTAATTAAAGTATCAAACTCTCTGTAAGAGGAAACTATCCTTCGCAAAGACGAATGTGGACTCTTCAGATTCTATATAGCCTGTCAAACAAGATAAGGTAATTTGAACGAATTCTTTAAGCATGAAAAACAGGCATATCTACGAGAACTTTGCAATAATGGGAAACTCCACTTGATCAAGAATGCCAAAATACTCTCACCAATTGAAGAACTTGATAACAAGATCTAAGACGCTTAACTTGTCCCCTCAATTAAATTTGACGGACCAGCCGTTGTAGAAATGTTGAAACCAAGACCCGGTGGGACATTTCAAGAATAGAGCACAACTGTATTAATTCCCTATATTGAATCGCACGTTGAATATTCAACTTAATTTGACCAGAAAGATGTAACTGTGGCAAGGGAATTCGAAGAAGCGTCACCATCTCTGATTCTTTACTTATTAACGGGCAAAACATTCTCCGTAATAGCGAAAACTCAGAGGAACTCTGTTGTTCACTGTCTGAACAGGTTATGAAGTTAGGGGTCGAGCAAGTAAACACCTGGTTGTCACATACAAAAAACAGGTACTCACTGTTCTATCTCGGAAAGACACTGTCAAATTGGCACCATGTAACCAGGAAGCCAACATTAAGATAATGGCTCATGCATGTGATGGCTTGCAAGGGGGTCATCGTTGAATACTCATTCGTACCGTCGATACAGATAATGATCACCACGCTTGCAGTTGTTCTAGCCAATGAACGGAGTGAGATACTAAATGAGCTTTGGCTTACTTTTGGCCAAGGAAAGAATCGACATTACAAAGAAGCACACTATATTGCAAAGTCCTTGGAAGCTGGGAAGGGGAGAGTTCTTCCGATATTTCACGCAATAAAGGGCTGTGACACGGTATCAACCTATGCAGGTCATGGCAAGAAAACAGCCTGGATCACATGGAATATATTACCAGAAGTAACAACCGCTTTTTTTAGCCTAGCTTTTACCGCCATGATCGTTTCCTGTTAACACTGGAGGATTTATCGTACTGCTCAATGACAATACGAACAGATACTGTGACGAGAACACGCTGAGAAAAAATCTTCAAGAAACCCCAAATCATTGGAGGATCTCCCATCTACGCGAGCTTATCAGGCTCAAAATATGGGGACAGGCTACAAAACGTTTTTAAGACTGTCATCACCATGTGAAAAGGGCTGAATGTAATCGGATTTCATTAAAACTAAAACCCGAAACGCTGTTTAAAAGCTTGGAAAATCCTTCTAGAAACTAATTGTCGGACGAATTAGTTTATATAAAAGCTTTCAAAAAGTTGTTTCTGAAATTAATTAGATTTAGAAATTGAAAATTAGTTCTTCAGGGAAAGGGGAGATAAGTTTTGATAGAATATTTGTCAAATTGATTCTTAAGAAGTAAATACGAGGGAAAAATTGTTGTTTGTTTTGTCTCTTTGGTAGAAAATTTAGTTTGTTAAGACCATAGTGCGAGTAAAATTGTTTGTTAAATCTGTATAACTTCATTAATACATATTTGTTTGTTTTACTTAACATTTTTTATGTTTTATTTTCTCATTATTGGCTATTTTGTAATGTGGTCGTGGATCGAAAAGTCTTTAAAGACTCGTCTCTTATCTCAAGCTTTACCTCAGTCGATAAAAGAGCGCGCTATGAGGGCTCATGGCTTTGAAAAGCGCCATACAAAAATTCCAATATTATTGATAACTTTGAGCACTCTAATTTTGTCATATATATATATTTTTAGAATTTTTTAATTTTTGATTTATCTACATGGTCTTAACTTGATTATTTTTAATATTGCAAGTTTAAATTTGTTCTAGTCTTTTTTAGTTTTCTTAACCTTTGGTATTTTATATCGTCATTTTATACCATATGGATCTTTTACTTCAGCATATTATATTCTTAATAAGATATTAATTGTCTTTTTATAATGTTAGTTTTGTTCACAATTTTGGAGTTTTATATTTTTACTCGTCTTAATTTTTCTAGTTTAATGAAATTCCATTACTTTAGCCTTTAAAATTTATTTTTAACGCCCCTCCTCTATGAAAATATTTCAACTTCTAGTTTTAACAGAATTTGTGACTTCTTATATATATATTATATACTATATATTATATATATATATATATTATACATATATTTATTAATTATAATTATTGTTTTACTTAGTTGGAGCCCCTTTTGTTTTTATTACGGCCAGAATTCTTGGTGGCATTGAATTCATCAAATTATCACAAATGTGTGACGCTGTTTTCGCATTCTAATTTTTCACATAGTTCTCTTTTATTTGTATTTGTGGTACTTCTTATTGGTTTTCCAACCACAACCACTTAAGTGTTCTGTTGGATTTAAATGTAGGCTTTTTGGTAACCACTCCATAAGGGTGATACCCATTTATCCAACCCAGTTCATGTTGTGGTTGAATATATGGTATGCAGGGGCGGATCCAGGATTTTTACAAGGGACGGTGCTCAATTTGGTTTATTTATCAAGCGTATTAAGTAGGTGAGCAAAGCGAGTATTTACATGTATGGAAGGCATAGGGGACTTTTAATTTCCCCTTGATTTTTTTACAATTCATCTAATTTCAAAGAGATTTTCAGATCATATTATGTTGCCTATATAGAGTCAACTTGTGAGGGTCAATGTATATTCAGTAGCAAAGTTGTCAATAAAACAGAAATGCCATACCACATAATTAGGCTCCCCTTGATTTCGCCTCTCCTAAATAGGGGTCTAAAATAAGCCGAAGGAAAAAAATATAAAGAACTCCTCATTATTTAGCAATACTCGTTTTTTCGGCTCAGATGTTGAATGGCGGTCTGCCTTTTTGGGTGCGCAACACACCTTGAACTTGACTGAAAAGTTAGGCCATAGTCACACTGAAATCTATTGAACTACAATTATTCAATGCCTGACCTAAATCAGGTGTAACGTTTGCAAGAAGACTACATATCGGTAGTTTCGTGTAAGAACCAGAAATTAAATAATAAATTTGGGGTTTTGAACCCCCTCTGTTTTCTTCCAAACAAAAATGAAATTGCCATTTAGAACAGTGTCAGACTATTTAAGTGTTACTCCTGATTGTTTTGATTTTCCGAGTCTATTATACTGTTTGATATTAATGTATCCACATATCCACACGAGTGTTAAGGTTTTGCCTTATGTTGCTCTCGTGTAATTTTTAAATTATATCCTATTTTCCTACCATTAGCGACAATCCTTCAATATATTCGAAAGATCTCAGAAAAAATTAGGCCTGTGTTTTATTAGAGGTAGATCACTGCCAATACGATGAGAACTATGAAATAATAGTTAGACTTTTTATCAAGGAAAAGTATGCAATATAAATACTCCGTCATTACATGTTGCAAGATCATGTTTATCGCTGCTCTCATTTTGGTTTAGATGCAAAGACGCGCTCTTTCTTAATCTAAGGCGCTGGCGATCATGTTATGAGCTTGTTCCTGGAGTGTTTGCTTTGCATGTCTCTCGCTAGCCTCGTGGATAAGGCGTTGGTTTTCTAATGTTTCAGTATCGGGTTTGATTCAGGGCGAGAGCAGACACAAAACTTGAGCGGCACGTAAAGGAATGGCCGCCTATTGGTAGATGCGCTGTACTTATCCCCTCCCCCCCGATGGTAGGTAACTCCTACACGAGTCATCACGCGCATGCTAATCACAGCACGGTTTACTTTTGCCCGTCCTCACACTACAACACACTCACTCTCTCCTTCTTCCCGGAACCTGGCGTACAACGGGTGGTCTTTTAGCCCTGGGCTAGGAAAAATACCTGATCGCTTGTTGGTATTAGAACATACTACCTGATACCTTCCCCCCAGCGTGAACTGCTGCCATCTGACATGCCAACGAGCGTCAGGATCTTTATGTAAATTTACTAATCCTTTCTGGTGAGCTCATCCATGATTGTAAAGGGACGGTTGAGGTAACTCACTGCAATACTTACAATTTTGTGAAACTCTGTTTCAAGTTACAAAAATGCAGTTCCAAATTTGAACTTCATATTGCAGTTACGAAATCCCTAATGAGCAGAAACTAGAATTTACCATTATTTCTGTAAGCGTGTTTGTGACGAGTCGTCTCAACGAACTTAATGAAGATAAAGACTTGAATAACTTGCATAGATATGCCGGCAAATTGATCCGCGCATTACGTGGACGGATGGATAGGTTGATTGCTAAGCAAGATATCGGTTTCGAAGACCTACCTACGACAACTGCGCAGGATGTAGTACTTCTGAAGGGCAGCGATTTCATCCAACTCATCAAATAATACGATCAACGGTTTTATGCAGTGTATCAATCAGAAGTAGCAATTGGATTAGTTGATGATCAATTTAAGAATCTTATGCAGATTTACAAGCTCAAGTAAGGCTTTAAAAAAATCAATTGACATCAAGTAGGCGGCATCTTTCGGGGAGAGTTGGAGTTTCGAGGAACTTCCACCAATAGACGCCAATGTTTACAACAGCTCCAGCGGAAAAATGGATTTTCGCTCAGAGATGCGGTAAAAGACGACTACAGAAGTACGATGATACAATTCTCACTTGAAAGGTACCTACATACATGCTAAACAATTCAAAATAGCTACAAATTCTCCTTGTAATAGACCAAGATTCGTTTGAATGATAAAACGAGTTATTCTCAAGCGTTCTATGTGATGTATGGAAGTGTATTGGAGTTGTATTAGGTGAGGTCGAAAATTAATGGAAATAATATTCTGGAGTGATACAAAATAGGGTATTTTATCTAATTTAGACTGACTGCGGGCAAAATTAGGGAGACCTAATATAATAAACATATGTTGTCAAATTGCCTGAAAAATCTGAGAAACAGGGAACGATTGATACTAGGAATAGAGCACAGGCAATCTTAAAATACATTGAAATGTGTGAGTGACAGATATAAAAAGGTAAAAGAAGAAAACTTATAAGTGGAAATTGGCAATACATATTGCTAGAAGAATTTAATATATACTAAATTGACACCTATTGCTTATATTTTTATCTGAAGGGAATTTATTTTGAGGCTCAAACTACGAAGCCAACCTCTGTATTCGCCCCTGGGTCATGCGGTGTTGTATTACTGAAATTTAACTCGGTATGTGTGATGTGATTTCCGCATAGATGGATCTAAAATTTGTGACATGGTGGTACAAACGTTTTGATTCTTCCTTCGCATAAAAAACAACCTTCCCTGACTCTAATAAAAGCATGTAGTCCCATACCATGATAGAAGTACTCCCATGTTTTCATGGTTTTTAGTTGGTACCACACAAGCAGGGCGAAATGCCTCTCCAACTCTTCGTCTCACAAATATTTAAATTATTTTTTTTCAAGATATATTTAAATGGAATTACATAAATTTCATCTACAATAACAGTACAATAGTATTCTTTACATAAATGATAATTACTTTCATCTACACTAGATAACTTTAAACTTTTGCTCGTGTCCAATTTGTGTAATCTAGGGACAAATAAAAAAGTTATTTCTATTTACCTGAGATATCCATGGTTTCTTTCTCGTCTTGCATTATTTTAGCCATTGATCTTTAAATCTCCTTTTAACTGATTCGTGGGATATGTTTTAACTGAAAGCTTTATTCAACTTGCCTGCACGTTTAGAAATATTTTTTTACGCTTTGGTAGTGAATGCCGAATGATAGATGTCTTCTTTAGGAGCTGTAAGAGACGTGTTCTGCCACTTCTCTTGTAGTGGTCGGACTACGCAGTAGGTAGGCTTTTAGTAGTTGGACTATGCAATAGGTAGGCTTCTGAAATCAAAATTGCTGGATTCAATAGGCCTAAAAGATACCTCCCGCAAAGTGGACGCGAATTGGTCCTATCAAATCCAAGCATGCCTTACTAGTATATATAATGTAAAGATTCAATATTGTATGAGAAATATGATGAGATTTGTAAATGAACATATATATTTTATATAAGCAAGCGAGCGTGAGACACAAAAAGTAACAAAAGAAAATGGTTGAACACCTGCTTTGATAAAACTGCCCAAGTTGTGTCTCGAGAGAGAATTATCGAAGACGGATGTTTAATGAGGAGCCCAGGTAAACATAGCTGTTCACAGTAAGAGGTGGTGCAGCGACAATCGTATCAAATTACACAAATATAAGTTTAATCATGTAAATGTACACACCGTGTACAGGCTTCCTAGCTCCACCCAGAGGGGGGTGGGGAGAAATGCGACCACAACGGAGGTAGGTCATCCCACGGTGATTTCCAGGCCACTCCCTCTGCATCAGAAGCGCATTTATGAATAAGAAAAGTAGAGATTAGGAGAGATTCAGATTTCATTCATTGATTAAGACATTCAATCCTAATCAATTTACTCGCGTTCACGCTTCCGCATTTAATCCACTGAGTCTTGTCTCGCCCTTAACTCGTACTTACGTTGATAATATATAGACTACTAGTCTCTCGCCTAGTACGCTCCGTGTCGCGCCACTTGCACCGTAATATTCCATTATTAGAATAAAGTGTTTATTTTCGTATGTTCATTTTTCCCTTAAAACCTTCGGTAAGCCCAGATAAAACCCAAAGATAAAATAATTTTTTTTTTCAGGCATATAATTAATTTGCAGTAATGCCACCCTTCACTTATAAACTAAAACTCGTTGCACCCTTATAAGGTGGTGGTTACGGAAACCTCTTTCATTCACATACATTCGATTCACCGTCATTCTGACCTACATAACTGGCAACCCTGTCGTCAACAATACGATTTACCTAGCACCCCGTAACTGGCAACCCCCTATACTCTTTCTTGATATTTAGCTCTTGAATTTTTAATATCGTTTCTTAGCGATATGGGCAAAACTTTAATATTATATGTTTTTTCGAGATTTCTACTTGCGATAACACTTGGCTATGGAGAAGTTGGATTTTTCTTATCTGAGATTCTGTAAGTTCTTTCGTTTTATTTATATTAAATGTTCAGGACGATGTTGAATACACAATAGGTATAAATTTAAACTTAAACAAGAAATATTAGTTAAATTCTGATATTACAAAACATTAAATTTTATTAACTACCGACCATTTAGCAAAATATTAAGTAATGGAAACATATTAGCAATTTATATTACTATGATCGGTGCTTTATAATTTTGGCCAATGATATATATATATATATATATATATATATATATATATATATATATATATATATATATATATATAAGTACAGTAGCGTACGTGTAACTATAGGGATAAAACTACAGTAAAAGGACTAATTTGATATGCGAAACCTGATTTCGCATCTAAAATTAGTCCTATTGCAGTGGTTTTATCCATATATATATATATATATATATATATATATATATATATATATATAATCCTGCAATAACAGCAGCACTAAATATAATTCAAAAAAGAAAAGAGAAAATGAGACGTCTGCTCTTCAGCAAATCTGAACACAACTGAAGGAAAGAATAAAGAAGTATACCTAGTAATTAATAATAACAAAACCCGACCGTGCTCACTTTTCTAATGATATCGCCAATGAAACCAAACACACATTAATCCCAAGAGTCAACGATAAGCAATGTAGAAAGGTAAGCAAATGAGATAAAGATATTCATCTTTAATCAAAGAATTTTTGAACTGTTATAGAACAAAAATCATCAAACCCAAAGTTATCTTTGTAATCATTTAAGTTGTCAAATAAATTGATATAAAATGCTTCTAAAAGTTTGAGAATGTGTGTCGTTTGATCTTGTGACCTCCGTTTGCTTTCCGTGTCTCGGAACAGTTGGCGAATAGGACGCAGGGCAACTCTGCAGTTGAACTTTGGGTTTCAATAAATCTCTAAGAGTGACTAGTTATTCATATGTACTTGGCCGAATTAATTCAACTATCTAGAGGGTTCTGTATACCAAATTGGGCAAAATGAAATAAACTTTACTACTATATAAACAAAAATAAATTACTGGGCATGAAAGATAAATAAAAAATAAATAATGGACATGAAAGATAAATCCAAGTAAACACACTCGGCCGCACACGAACGACAAAAGGGGCTTCCGATTCCGGGTTAATCTGCCACCCAAAGATTCGGCTGCTCGAGAGGAGCTCGAGTAATTTACAACAGCACGGGTTGGGTTTGCACTTAAAGCCGGTCAGTACTCTGCTTGTTTGAAGTTATGGCGGAAAATATAACCTGTATTCCAGTAACCTCGAAAGTAGGGATCGAGGGAGTATTTGCCGGGTAGGAAGCTGAGCTCAGAGATCTTTTCTCGTTTGTTTCTTTTGTTTTGTTGTCGGGCTCTTGGAGTAAGGGGAGGCAGAGAGAAAGAAGCTATAAGGAGAGACAAAATAGACACTCGTAAGGATAATGCAAGCGATCAGGACACTGGGTTGTATTACAATAATTATGGCCGGGTCTTATTTAAGTACGTAATTATTCAGAGGGCAATGAATGTTTTAGTTAATATTTAACAATTATTACAACTTAATTCCCGCCTACACTCGGCCAGCAATCAGAGCCTACAGGCCTTACCTTATGCGACGTCTCCTCTTAGCATAATACTAATTTACCCCGGCCAATGCTTTACTATTTTTACAGTGCCACCGGAAGTGAATGTTACCGAGGCGCCGGAAGAGGATTTTATTTTATCTATATAGAGACCCGGGAGTGAACTTAGACCTTCACGCCATCTCGCGGAACCTCTCGTTGTTACAATTAGGCTCGGTATAGGGCGTGTTATCAAACGGACGTTACCTCAAAGGAAGCTAATCGGGGATTCTTTCCGTCCTACCCATCTCTCTCTCTCTCTCTCTCTCTCTCTCTCTCTCTCTCTCTCTCTCTCTCTGATATTGTTTCTTGAACTTTATTAATAATCTTAACCTGATTGAAATCAATTAGATAACCTTTTGGAATATGCGCTTAGCCACACCTTTGCAATACGTCTTACATCATATTTATATTGTTAAATAGGGCGATTTAGATCCGCAGTTTCTTCTATATACATATGTTTGAGGGCACACAGTCTTGAAAGAGGGAGAGGGACAATCAAGAAACCTTCAAGATTACGCTTATTCTCGCCCTCTGAGTTTGATTAACAGTGGATGAAATGGATGCTCCTTATAGCCCAAAGAAATTGGGAGTCACAATGTGGAGTGCTCTAAGTACCAACCCAGAGATAACTCCACGTTTGATTTTTTGAGAATGAATAGAAATGGGATGGATTTATGAATCCGTATATGTAAGATTATTTGAGCGCATTATAAGTATATC
This sequence comes from Ceratothoa steindachneri, assembly GCA_963969495.1. NCBI lineage: Eukaryota > Metazoa > Arthropoda > Malacostraca > Isopoda > Cymothoidae > Ceratothoa > Ceratothoa steindachneri. The sequence goes on along the minus strand of OZ018327.1, from coordinate 155,533,717 downwards.
AAGAAACGGAAATGAAGCCTTTTTTTCATTTCGAAAGTAAAATAAATTGATTTAAATTTAGAATTTAGATTTGCCAGGACAAGTTCTAGATCAACGTCATTCGATAAATGCAAAGACATCGTCTACATATCTCCACTACATATTGTATCAGCTGCCCCTATAATGTGCATTTCTACAAAAGTAATATGACACATGTAAATACTCTTAAAATATTACGTAAGTAAATGTAAGAAATGTCTCACGCATAAGCCTAAATGGAGGACAAAAATTTCAAGCTGTTGTTTTCCTCCGAGATGGCAAGAGTATCATCACGTGATGCCTCTTAGCCAATAGTAATTAAGAGTTTCAAAGACCCGAGTGGCGCCTTTTTCAAAGGTTGGAACGAGAGAATCCCAGCTAGAATAAAGTGTGTGTTTATTTCATAGCTAATTTTTTTCCAAATTACAACTGTACCGAAATATTTTAATTGTAAGTAAATAATTTCCTTTCTCTTATATTTACACTTTCCCTAAACTATCATGATTCCTTAATCTATTATTATATATATTTATATTCCGTTCTTATCACTGATACTAAAGATAAATTCATTATTATTATTACTATATACATATGTTCTTTAGTTCACTATTGTACCCATTCCTACATCCTTTTCCATAGCTATATATAGGACGATTCGTATGAATTTTCTCTCTCTATATATATTCCAATATATTTCGCTCAGTCTTGGTTTTAGTATACTTATTATTATTAGCTCAATATTTTCCTTGTGCTTTTGCTGTACATCTTTTGCTCATTAACCCTTGTTTTGTTATTAGTTTTATTCATATTATTCAATATTTTCTTTTTGTTTGTTTAGATAGTGATGAATAAATTTACTTTTTATAAGCCTCGTTGTTATTGCGCATACCTAAAATCTAAAATAGAATAATTCAGTGGATTACCAACCTTATTAAACTTTCTCTATCATCTTCAACTATATTTTACGCAAAGTACAGTTAGCTATCTAGGCAGGTTAAAGTCCGAAATACCGTGTCGTAAAAGTATCACGAGATTCAAACATTTCCATCAATAAGATAGTAAGAGAGATTTCGGGGTTTGCTGTTATTAGATTATATCCCATTCTCCTTTTCTTCAGTTGCTGTTAATATTTGATGAAGAAGAAACGTTTGTTAGCAGCTAAAACTCGCGGATTGTTTTATTTTCGTTCTGTCTTGTTAATCTATATATATATATATATATAATATATATATATATATATATATATATATATATATATATATATATATATATATATATATATATTGTGATGGAACGGTTTGAGGCCGCTTAATTTCAACCGCTATCACATGTTGTTTAGAAACACGATGCTACCCACGTGCATCTTCGCCTTGAAGCCGGGCGCGATTATCGCGCCACCTGAGTCAATATTTAACCAAGGAGGTTTATTCCTCCCCCGTTCGCCCCATGCGCCGATCACGCCAGATTGAGTCAGGCTTATGGGCAGATATGGTATTGTTCTCAGGCGTGGCTGTGCATTCCCTCGAAGCCCCCCACTCCATTGTCCCCTACGCCAAGGGGATGTCTCGACTATTTATACGGAAACTTTACCACTAAAAGGAGATTCGAGATCCAGATTTTCTTCGCGAGACGTCACTACGATCCACTCTCACCTTGAGTACCAAGGGCCCTCTACCTCGAGATCCACTATCATTGTCCAGAAGAGGACAATATCCCTTGAGTGCCAAGGTTCGAGCCTTCAAGACGCCAAGTCCGCAAGGCTTCCACTGTTGTTCAGAAAGAAAACAACGTTAGAACAGCCATTGTTCTTTGAGCTCGTTGACAAGAAACGGCTCTCACCCTTCCCCCCAGTTGTTCACAAAGAGAACAACATTAGAACAGCCATTGTTCTTTGAGCCCGTAGACAAGAGACAGTTCTCCCCCCTTCCTGTTGTTCAGAAGAGAACAACGTAGAACAGCCATTGTTCTTCAAGCCCGTTGGCCAAGAAACGGTTTTCATTCCTAAGACGCCACGTCAGGATCATTTAATTCCCCCCCCCCCCTCCTTAGGCTGGAACTCGCCAGCGGACCGAAGATTCCTTCACGTCGCCTTCCTCTGCACAACACGTGTACTTACGTAAGCTGAACGTTACCTTTGAGTATTTAACCCTTTTGTCAACCCTATCATGTGCTTTAAATGGTTTAGCGAACCATCCCATCCCTTTAATTTTTATTTGTTTTACCTTTTTAAATCTCTTCCAAATCTTAATCCTCGGATTAGCTAGATTTCCCACGACCCTTTCCATACTCTGTTTATGTCAATATTTTCCGTTTTGTGTGTTGTTGATAGTTTTTATTAATAAAACTCTATTTTATTAATGATAGCCATATTATTATCCTTGAGCTCAGTTCCAATTCTTAAGCATATTGAAGATAAATAATATCGGTCAACCCAGACGCCACGCACTCTAAATATAAATAAATAATTCCCTTAACGAATAGTCATATATGGTATATCGTCGAGAGTCCATTCTACGATATATATATATATATATATATATATATATATATATATATATATATATATATATATATATATATATATATATATATATATATATATCTGTCTTTTGCTAAAATATTTTCTAAATAATCAAAAGTATAAACAAGATATTAGTCATATACCTTTAATTAAAAAAAAATAGTGCTCAAAATAAGAGAACGGAAACATAGTCTTTATGAAAACATAAACATGAAATTTGGTTTGAAAACTTGCATTTCTGCTTTCTTGAACATTAATGGGAAGTGTAGAGGTCATTGCTTTTGATGACTTCGGCACATCTACGTCCACAGGAAATCCCCAACGTATTGCACAATTCTGGAGTGATATTATTCCACTCTTCCTCCAGTCTCTTCCATAACTCAGTGGTTGTAGCTGTTTTTTTCGCCATGACTTTGTCTTCAATGATCCTCCAAAGGTGATGGTGCTTTTTGTGGGTGGGTTTTGACGGAGGCGGATGACCTTTGATAGGCCCTTGTGGCTTTTGTCATCCGTGTAATTATGTTATGTTATGTTATGTTCTCGATCGGATTTAAGTCGGGACTCTGGGTTGGCCATTTCCAAATTTCTATTTCTTCATCTTCGAGAAAATTTTTCACTCGTTTTGGCAGTGTGGTACGGAGCATTATCTTGCATAAAAATGGCTGGTTGATTGGGAAAAGCCCGTAAAAAGAGAATGGCTTGTTGCTGAAGGAGGTTCTGGTACACATTAGCATTAACAGTACTATTTAAGCGTATGAGAGGCCCCACTCTGGCTGCTGATAACATTCCCCAAACCATGAAACTGACTCATTCAAATTTTACAGACTTCTTGACACACTTAGAAAGTCTCTCCCGAGTTTTACGTCTTACATATTGGTTACCATCTGAACCAACCAACTTAAACTTGCTTTCATCACAAAAATGAATTTTGAACTAGTTTTTTTTCACTCCACAGAACATGCTTCTCAGCAAAGGCAAGTCTAGCAATTTTATTTTTCTTGCTAATAAGAGGCTTGATCGCTGGGGAACGGGCTTTCAATCCAACTTCTACCAGACGACGAGAGACTGTACCCCGAGACACCTTCTTCCCCAAATTAGCTCTGATTTGTCGAGATATTCTAGCTGCAGTGTCGAAGCGGTTCCCCATAGACATTCTTTGGATCGTGTGGTCTACTCGTTGACTTGTTTTACATGGACGGCCGGCCTTCTTTGTAGACATAAATGAGTTGATTTCATTATGTAATTTCAATATCCTTGCTATTACACTTTTAGAACGGCTAACCTCCCTTCCAATGGCCGAGAGAGAGAGAGAGAGAGAGAGAGAATCCATCACTCTTCATCTGAACGACTTTACATCGGAGGGCTTCAGTTACCTTGGAATGGGTCGACATTTTGTGGGAGTTGATAGGATGATGGAACATATTGGTAACGTGACCCTGTTGACAAGGATTGCCAGATATTGCTAGAAAATCTAGCTAATTACCTTAATATATAAACAGTCACTAGAGAGTTCTCTTATTTTGATTACCGTTTTCTTTTAAAATTAAAGGTATATCATTAATATCTTGATTATACTTTTGATTATTTAGAAAATATTTTAGCAAAAGACAGATATATATACTACAAATATTCTATCAAACTTTGAAGAAAATATTTTGCTAAATAAGAAAAATAATGAAAGTTAATTTATCGTTCTCTTGTTTTGATCGCCACTGTATATATAAATGGATAAAAGGCAATAGATAGCACCGACCGTGCTTTGAACCCTATAAGGATGCCCTTCATCCACTCGAGGTAAGGCCAGGTTTCAGATGGCCATACTCCCCTCCCCTTCAAAAAAGATTTAATCCCATGAAAGTCATCCCGAGCATCTGTCATCGCAGAAAATGAATAATTATCTAATCAATCCGGTGGGTTTCTATGCTACACACGATAGTAGAGAGAAAATATGGATGAAAATTGATACCCTTAATTCAATTCAATAAATAACACCAGCCACTAGTTCAAGACTATTTATATGTTGTTGTTTTTTGTTGTATAATGTTTACAATGCAGCTTAATCCCGAACACATGAACTACAATGCAACTGAATCCTGAACACATGACCTACAATGCAACTGAATCCCGAATATATGAACTACGATGCAACTGAATCCTGAACACATGACCTACAATGCAACTGAATCCCAAATATATGAACTACGATGCAACTGAATCCTGAACACATGAACTACAGTGCAACTGAATCCCGAACACATGAACTACAATGTAACTGAAACCTGAACTCATGAACTACACTGCAACTGAATCCCGAATACATGAACTACAATGTAACTGAATCCTGAACACATGAACTACAGTGCAACTGAATCCCGAACACATGAACTACAATGTAACTGAATCCTGAACACATGAACTACACTGCAACTGAATCCCGAATACATGAACTCCAACACAACCGAATCGCGAACGCATAAATTCTAATACAGATGAATCACGAACACAGGAACTACAATGCAGTTAAATTTGGTACACAAAAAATACAATGTAGCTGAACCCCCAACACATGAAATTTAATGCAGCTGTATCCCGAACACATAAATTCCGAATACATGAACTACAATGCAAATCAATTCAGTACACATGAAAAACAATGTATCTGAATACCAAACACATGAACTGCAATGCAAATGAATTCGGTACACATGAAATACAATGCAACTGAATCCCGAACACATGCACTGCAATGCAAATGAATCCGGTACACATGAAATACAATGTATTTGAATCCCGACCACAGGAACTGCAATGCAAATGGATTCGGTACACATGGAAAACAATGTATCTGAATCCCGAACACATGAACTGCAATGCAAATGGATTCGATACACATGAAAAACAATGTATCTGAATCCCGAACACAGGAACTGCAATGCAATTGATCTGGTACACATGAAAAACAATGTATCTGAATCCCGAACACAGGAACTGCAATGCAATTGATCCGGTACACATGAAAAACAATGTATCTGAATCCCGAACACATGAACTGCAATGCAAATGGATTCGATACACATGAAAAACAATGTATCTGAATCCCGAACACAGGAACTGCAATGCAATTGATCTGGTACACATGAAAAACAATGTATCTGAATCCCGAACACAGGAACTGCAATGCAATTGATCCGGTACACATGAAAAACAATGTATCTGAATACTGAACACATGAACTGCAATTTTCCGATGATTGTCTACTGTCTCCAGCAATATTTTGCCCCTCCTAAAGTAAAGAATTATCAATATGTTTGCCGAACCTTGAAGATCCTAACATCGTTTGGATGAGGTCCATCTGGCATGAACGTGTCAGTTTGAGTTGGTTGGTTTTATATGCCCTAATACGCAGGTTAAGGCAGGTTGTGTACGTTTCGCGGTTTTATTTGATTGTTATAAAGTGTTTGGTGTTATGTCATGTGTGTGTGGGGGGGGAAGGTAGGATTGTTTGTTTTTTTGTATAGTTATGAATTATTTGGCGCGTTGCATAGGTTAGGTCAAATCGTTTAGATTTGTTCTTTTTATTCTTTGGATTTTAGTTGTTAGATTGTCCAGTTGTTTACGTTTGCTGGCTTTGTTTTATGGTTAGGATTTTTTGGGCTGTGTTACGTCAGGTTTTTGAGTTTAGTGGTTAAATTTTATAGTTATGAGTGGCTTGCTGTGTTAAGTAGGATGATATTGGTTTTACTTGATGTTTACGAGCTGGAAAATGATAATAAAACCTGCGAGAGTGTGGAAAGGTGACATTTAGTTTCCATAATGACGACACTTTTGTTCAGAGGCCGCTGTTCAGGAGAGTATAAGGGGATGAAGCCCCTTCCCCCCCCCGCCAAATTTCAGATCTGTATATGTTTGTATTTCTTTATGAAGCCATACTTTTATTCTGCTATTCAGAAATATATATATATATATATATATATATATATATATATATATATATATATATATATATATATATATATAATTTAAACCATTGGGAGGGAATGTATCTTATATGATACATGTCTAAAATAGAGGTAAATCTCAAAAATAATTATTAAATTCAGTATTAAACCTTTACTGACGTCCACAAACTACAATAAACCACAATTCATAATTTTCTGATGTGTGGAAAAATCGGATTAGTGTGTGTTAGTGCTTACTTCTGTGTGATGTACTGTTATGTATTATTAATGCTGTGTAAGATAACCATTAATAATCATTAATGCCCTTTTCTCAGACTACTCAAAGGGAATTCTGGTTAGCCCCTCCCCATTTTTATCCTGGATCTGCGAATTCATATAACAAAATTTCCCCAAATAACATTTAAAATAAAAATTGTAACCATATATTTCCCTACCTATATGAATGACTACACAAATAAAGCATGAACTCGGATGAATCGCATGAGTTTATCCGTTTGATAATAAATTTCGTACCATTCAGACAAATGCTCCCGTTATAACTTCGTTGATTCATGGTTTCCTCCAGTTTATTTCTGGTCCTTAAAACAATACACGATATCCGAGTATTTAAAAGTTCCAACATATTTGCGCATGTTTCGGCGCTCTCGCACCCCTCTTCTTCCTTCTACCCTCTTCATTAGAGAGACCCCGAAGAGAGCTGCTTCAGTTCAAGGAGTGATTGCATAGCGTTTGGATGTGTGGCTCGCCCGGAATTTTTCGCCCTCCTGCTTTCAAAACCTGAGGATTATTACGATCGTAAACGATTTTATTCTCTCAGATCCTCTATGTTGTTGTTTCTTTATTACATATATATGTGAAGTTAAGTAACAATTTTCTATGATAATACGAAGGATAATGACAAGGATGGATAAAGGGGGTATTTTTTGCGAAATTACTTCTGAGAGCAACGTATTATTTCACAAGGAGTCGGGTCTGCCAGATTATCTGAAAGTGTAACAGCACCAAATTAACTCCACTCTATCCGATTGACACAGGGACGTTTTAAACAGAAGTTTTGATCTTCCTAATTTTATTATGCGAAAAAAATCCAAATCTCTCGAAAAGACCTGGTCTGTTTTAGACTCAGGCCAAAGCCATAAAACCATTTCATTTGTAAGTTCGATTTTAAGCGCAAAAATGAGAACTTACCTTTTGGTGTGGTTGGGATTGTTTATAATTATATTAAACCAAACAAACGGTAAGTACAAACTTGATAAGAATATAATTTGTGTACTAATATTTCCTAACGAGGCGATATAGTTTAACAAGGGTGATTCTGTGAATCGAATAGAAAAGAGTTTCATAAAGTCGGGAATGATGGGAAGTGAAACGGTGTGAAGGCACAAAGCCCGAGTATCTAACAGAGGAGACTACTTGGTGCGTTAAGAAACAGGAATTCGTGTAATTCCCCTGGACCCGTCCCCGAACCGCAAGAAAAAAGCAGCTTCCTTTAGAGGGAAAGATCATTTCTGATTTCATTACAATTTAAAACTTGGTAAAGAATTTCCCCATATTTTATTAAATTAATACAAAAGAACCATTTCCTACAAAAGATTTTTGAGCTGTCCTTTGGATATATAATTATATGGTGATGATAATCGCGCTGTCCAATTATTAGGCGTAGGTTAATATCTCTATACGTCTACCCGGTATCTACTCAAAGGCTCTGGTAGTCATGACAACCTGAACCTCCATAAATGCCTTCGTCATATGAAGGGTGTACTCCAGAATTCAGAGGTTCCAAGACCTTGTTACATACCCGATTCTCTCCACTTGTCCCCGCCATACACGTCTGGGCGTATTGCTACTACCGCTGCCTCTCCCTCAACTCCCATCAAAATATAATACTTTTGTTTCAAACATTTCTAGATTTGTTTTTCCCACCAGGTCATACCACATTACCCTCGCTCCCCTCACTACTATTTCTTTTCACCAGATAAATTTCTTTCGTACATTCGTTTCTCTTCCTCTCTATCCTTTCCTTCCACGCAACCTTCTTACGTTAGACATTTGAACTTCTTTTATTCTTGCCACACTGCACAACCATACATTCCATACGCTTAAATTCGAGTTAAAGGCGAAGAGTGAATTTCAATCACATGAAATGAATTAATGTACCACGGTTGTCATAGATTCTCATGTTAGAGTGTGCTGGAGTTGCTATGGTTTGTGTAGATGAATCGAAGGTGGATGGATGCATTAGAAGAATAACTGTTTGATAAAAATTGCGGCTGTTGAATATCGCCAGTTGTCTTACCATGCGCGGGCGAATCCTAGAAATTGGTTATTGGCTGAATAGCGAGTAGATAACATTCCCCCCTCGGATCAAGCAGTAGTTTCTTCTTTCCTTCCGGTCATTTTTAGGGATGTTTGAATATCTCTCTTTCAGACAATTCGGGGAACGTTATCTGCCCTCTTGGAATGTGACTGATGCCTCATCAGACAATATTTATATTTGTGGTCTCATGAATTTGGTGTAGGCCTGATGCATTTTGCCTTTCGTAGTCTGTAGAACATGTAAGAATATATGTTTCACTACATGACTCGACTCTAAGCCGGGATAATTGCAATCAACGAAGAAATATGTCTAAGTTATAGTTCGGTTGGGATATATACTGCCAACTCGTTGGGATATTTCATGCCAAGTGTGAATTGCAAACACCTTTGTGTTTTCGGGTTGATGAACCAGACGAGATCTGACTGGTCGTCATGGTCCAAGAGAGGAATTAGTCCATTTGGTAGTTTTCAAGATAGGCTAGTTTTAAACATGCATACTTTCTTTTCTTCGTGTAAACGGTGAAACATTTTTTTATATATTACATAAGAAGTAGTTACTCTCTTTTATAATAAACTAGCTCCAGTCAACCATTAACTATTTGATTTGAGTTGCAGTGAAATTTTAGTAGATTATTTCATCTCTTTGAGCTCGTTCAAACTTTGAGTGTACAGTATCATTGTAGTTTATTGCACACATATTCATGATCATACTGATCTCAATTCTCTACTATATATCAGAGACTACGTCATATTTATGTTTTCCTTTTTCTCAAATATGTCGTAAATTGTAAAATAAAATCAAGGTGACTTTCTCCGAGTGGGGTATGAGAAGTCGTCAGCAGTTTATAGGCATTCGGGTGAAAAGCTTCCACCCTTTTTATGAGCTCGAGACAGAAAATAACCGGGTCTTGCAAAACGTTACTGAAGTGTTCCAAAGCGTGTGTAGTAATGTCGGAAAAATATGTTGTAAGACACAAAGGTGTTTCAGTGCGTGGATGGATAAATCTTAGCTAGTACAGTGTTTGCTATGGTTTTTGATAGTTTCTTGTTTGTCCCGTATCCAATTTACGAGGGTATGCTGCTTTTTTGGAGAAATGAGAGTGAGGTAAAGTATGCCGTAGAATTGAAGTAAAATTCTTCCTCGAGTTGAAATAAAACTCGCGTAAGATGAAAAGATGACTAATTACCACACCTCTTCTATTTTTTTGAGGTGGGTAAATTCAGACGAAACCCAGATTTTTTAAGGTAGCGGCAATTCCTTGTGTTTGGATGATGTGATAGCCAAAGGTAAATTCTTCGTAACTGAATTTTTATTTGCCGTGGATCTCTTGGGAGAATAGTTTTATACACACGAGCGGAGTTTGAGGAACAAGATCGGTGAATTGAAGGTATTAGTGTCGTCGGAATATTTTTATATTATCGCACTTAAGGAAACGTAAATCGATTGTTTTAACAGACAATATGAGAGAATTTATCTTACTTGGCCTCATAATTATTAGAGGAATAAGTAGAAGCGTTATTTTATACATTAAAACCGAACTAGTTGCGATAAAGAAATATATCAAAAGAGATATTAACTGCCGAGTTCATGACAAATACAACTAAAATATATTTTGCCTACAAGGCAAACGTAGGATAACAATATTCTTTTTGAAACGTTCTTGACCTTGCGTAAATAAAGATTAACGGTGATATACGGTGAATTCCATTTTTAAAACGTATATATTTAAATGAAACAACAAACAATCCGAGAAATAGAATTCTATAATTTCTAAACTATTATGTTCTTTATCAAAAAGTAGGCGATCTTACAACTGATCATAATTAATATCTTAAATTCAATTTTTTAGTGATGCTGAGGTGTTAATATAAAGTACATATGTAGGTAATACAATTAATAATAAGCCTTTGCAACATAATTCGATTCAACCTAAATATTCGTAAATTTGGTTAACGAGAGATTTCAAATCGTACTAGACTTAATATCCTGCGATTTTAATCTTTTTAGGGGTCAATTAAAACTTTTAAATTGCAAATAAATCTTAAACGTTGAAGATGCCAAGGAAATGCATAATGGACTTAACGTATATTATTTTCATTGTAAATATTGTCATAGTCAGGTATTAAACTAGAGTTTATAATATGTCAAATTAGGGGCCGTAGATAAATAGTGACATGATAAAGTGCAAAAGAGAACGTAAGCAAATGTATGAAATTTCGAAAACCATCAATACAGTCGAGAGTCGAAATAAATAGATGTATGTATTACCGTCGTCTTGTCCAAAGTGAATAGGAAAAGCTAAAACAAACTTCGAAATAATTTTCTATCGAAATAATCGTAAGCCAATTAGAAAATGAATCAGATCCCTTCAATATTCTGAGAATCCTTAATAGCAAACGCACCACTGGATTAAAACATTAAATGAACCTTCTGGAACGTTTTAGTCATCGAAGATATAAATAAAAGTTTTTAAAAAGTCAAAATGAAATCACTTTTAGAGAAGATGCTACACTTTCAAATATTAGCATGAGCGAAAATGAATATAGTTTTTATATTAAGAAAATTAAAATATCCACAGCACTAAGGCTCGCTGAAATCTTTTCAATCCCCATTTAAAGATTTACTGAGAAAACTGTTGAAAACAATGTACAATCTTTTAAAAAATCTCTGATCGCGAGAATATGTAGGTTCGAGGCAATTCAAAAAGGCCAAAATAACACAATTTTTAAGGAAAATGCATAAAGGCTGATCTCTAAGTTTACTCCAATATCACTTACTTGTAATGTTAGCCTGGCAGGTCAGGGAGTTCTGGTTTTGTGATACTTTGACTTTATGGATATCTATTAATGTGACCTTTTGCGGTTAGAGGGATCTGGTCATGTGAAACTGTGAGCTCATGGAGTTTGAGCAATCTAATTGTTTATGGTCACTGGCCCTCGTAATGTGAAATCTTGAGGTCATGAAGATATGGTAATATCACCCTTGGATGTCAGAGAGATCTATTAATGTGATCCTTTGAGGTAAGGATAATCTGATACCGTAAGCCATTGAGATTAGGACGATCTGGAAATGTGATCCTTTGAGGTCAGAGAAATCGGGAATTGTGGCCCTTTGAGGTTAGGTAGATCTGGAATTTCAGGCTTAGAAGCCAGGGAGATTTTATAATGTGATAGTTTAATGTCAGAGATATCTGCTAATGTGACCCTTTTAGGTTAGGGAGATCTGGTAATATGACCTATTTAGGTCAGGGGATCTTTTAATGTGACCTGTTAAGGTTGAAGAAAAGGATATACATAGTAATGTGACCCTTTTAGGTTAGGTGTCTCTGCTAATGTGAGCCTTTGAGGTTAGTGGAATCTGTTAAAGTAACTCTTTGAGGTCAGTGAGATTTGGTAATGTCATGGGGTGAGTTTATGGAGATCTGGTAATGTGAATGTTTCTTGTTAGAGCTCGTAATGTGACCATTTTAGTTTAGGGGGATATGGTAATGTGACCCTTTGAGGTTACTGGGATATGGTAATCGGGACTGCCAGTGAGGCAAATTGCAAGTAAGGCAAATTGAAAAGCGATTTAATTTAAAAATGAGTGTATTTTTATGAAAAAGTAAAATGAAAAGGTCAAGTATCTAATATAATTAAAAATAGGTAGATTAATTTTGTTTTCACGACGATCATGAAATGTTTATGAATTAATTCTCCTTCACTTAAAACCTAATCCTAAAATTAGGTTAATCCTCAGTTTAAATTTTTAAGTATGGAAATCTGAACATGAACATACAACTTTAAAAAACATCTAGATTATATCCCTCAGAGCGAAGAAAGGCTAACTTATCATCATCTTTTTTCGTATTGGTTACTATTTTAAAAAACTAGTCATTAAGATATTTTTATACTTCTTTTTTGTATGAATTTCTTCTCCTACTTCATATTGAAGTTTGAACGATTGCTTCTTTGTTATTAAAGGAAGTTATTAGTTGCCAAATGCTAGGATAAATTCTGGAAAGAATTTTTGTAAAAGCACTATTAAACCCCTCAATGCTATTAATCGATCTTTTCATGCAATTTAAAATCATAGAGTGTACGTTCCAAATCTGTATTGGGAACAAGGGCATTTCCAATTCGTTCTAACCCTACTTAAAGGCCTAATCTTAGGATTAGCCTACTTTCATGATTAATTTAGTAATGAAAGCCGCCTATTTATGCGGGTGGGATTAAAAAGAAATTAAGTGAAAGTGAAGTAATTCATGAACTTTTCAAAGTTGTAGTGAAAAGATTATAATTACGAGGGGCGGTCAATAAGTTTTGCAATTCGGATATAAGGAAACAAGATATGAGGAAAAGTGTTTTATTATTTTTCAATATAACTACCCTCGATTTCAATGCACTTGCGCCACTTGTCCCTGAGGCTTCGAATTCCCGACAACCAGAAATCTCCCGACTGCTGTTCAATCTACTCCTGGACGGCGAGCTGGACATCTTCATCGTCCCCAATCCGGCGTCCACGACGTGCAGCCTTGAGCTGGTGGAATAAAAAGTAGTCGCCAGGGGCCAGATCTGGACTGTAGGGGGGAATGGTTGATCTCCTCGAATCCGCACTCACGCAGGGCAGCTTGTGCAACTCTGGTCTTGTGGACTTTGACCACGTTGAAGTCGAACATGGGGCGTGAGGTTTCTAGGGACCCAACGGGCAGAGACCTTGGTCATGGCTTAATTGTCGAGGATGATGTTGATAACACTTCCATGTAATATTCCAAGTTCTCGCTCGACTTCTTTGACTTTCACCCGTCGATTTTTGAGGATCATCCTCTCCACACGGGCCACATTGTCCTCGTTTGTCACGTCTGCGGGGGTCATCTTCAAGAGACTCACGACCATGGTGTAACTCCCTATTCCAGCGAACAATGGTTGCATAGGAAGGGGCGGTGTCGGTGTACACTGCAACCATGCGTTCATGGATCTCTTTTGCATTCTTGCCTTCCTTGGTCAAAAATTTGATCACTGCGCGGTGCTCAACCTTCTCCATTGTTGAAAAATTTGTGACTGACGATCTGCGATCAGCTACTGCTTCTTAAATAGACGAGGCAGGAGCGTGCGGCTGCAGGTCCTGACTTGTCATAACTTTTCCTAACACCCTTATAAACAGAAACATCCTTCCTCTGTTTTGCCCTAGCGATTCGCAAAACTTATTGACCGCCCCAGGTATAACTATTCTCCCTGGCAAATTTCCCAACTAGCAATTTTGTTACAGGGAATTTTCCTCACGGCCAATTTTCTCATTGTTAGTTTTCCTACTCGCAATCTTCCCAACAGCAATTTTCCTACTCCATGGTAACATGACCCTCCTTGGTTTGGGAGCTCATGTTTTGTGAGCTTTAAAGATTAAGGGTATCACGTAATGTGACCCTATGATGTCAGGGAGATCTGGTAATGTGAGCAATTGAGGTTAACGGTACCTGGTGATGTCACTCTTTGAGGTTACAGAAATCTGCTAATTAAGCACTTTGAGGTTAGGTGGATCAGGTAATGTGACCTTATGACTTTAGTGAGATCTGATAATGTGTCCCTTTACGGTTACTTGGATCTGATAAAGTGCTCCTTTGACCATTGAGGGTATGAGGATCTTCTAATGTGATCGTTTGAATTTAGAGGGATGTGGTATCGTAACATGTGTGACTAGTGGCATCTGTTAATCTGGTCCTTTGAGTTTAGTAGGATCTTGTAATGTAGCCATTTGAGGATGGCTGGATCAGGTAATGTGATGGTTTGAGAACAGTTATCTTCACCCTTTGCGGTTAGTGGTATCTGGTAATGTCACCCTTTAAGGTTATGGGTATCAGGTGAGGTGACCCTTTGAATTAAGGTAGATCTGGTAATTTTACCATTCTTGATCTTTATATCTGACCCTTTGAGATAAGGGAAGTCTGGTAATGTATACCTTTGAGGTTAGGGTACCTAGTAATGTGACTTTTGAGTTTAGTCGAGTCTGGTAATCTCGCCACTTGGGGATATTGGCATCTGGTAATGTGACTTTTTGAGGTCAAGGAGATCTGGAAATGTGACCTTTAATTTTAGATCTGTTAATGTGATCCATTCAAGTTAGTGTAATCTGGTAAAGTGAATTTATGAGATCAGGGAGAGCTAGTAATGTGACCCTTTAAGTATAGTGAGATCTGGTAATGTGACCCTTTGAACATAGGGTAATCTGCTAATCTGACCCATTTAAATAAGAGAAACAAGAAAATGTGACCTTTTTGTGTTTACGGGGATCTATTTATGTGATTCTTTGATGTTATGGGATCCTGTAAGGTGACCCTTTGATATTAGGTGCATGAGGTGATTTGACACTTTGTGTTTATTGGAATCTAGTATTATGACCATTTTAGGTGATAAAGATCTCGTAATTTGCTCTTTTGAGGTTAATGTGATCTGGCATTGTGACCCTTTAAAGGCAGTAAGATTTGATAATGTGACCCTTTGAGCTTAGAAGAATCTGGTGATGTGCCCCATTTAGGTCAGATAGATCTGCTAATGTGACCTTTTGAGGTTAGGAAGATCTGGTAATGTGCTGCTTTGAGGTTATGGGGATCCTGTAATGTGACTCTTTAGAGGATAATGTGACCTAGTATTGTGACCATTTGAGGTCAAGTAGATATATTAATGTATATATTAATGTAACCAGGTGAGTTTAGGGGGATATGATTATTTGAGGTTAGGTGATCTGGTAATGTGAACCTTTAAGTTTAGCGGGATCTGATAATGCCACCCTTTGAGGTTAGAGTAATTGGTCATGTAACCCTTTGAGGTTAGAGAGATCAGGTAATCCGACCCTTTGAGGTTAGAGTAATGTGGTCATGTAACCCTTTGATATTAGAGAGATCAGGTAATCCGACCCTTTGAGGTTATGGAAATCTAGTAATGTGAGCCATCTAGGTTAGTGATATGAGGTGATTTGACTTAAGGAGCAAATGGTGTTGTGACACATTAAAGTTAACGGGTTCTTATATTGTCATCAATTGTGGTTAAATAGATCTGGTAAAGTGACCAGTTTGGTTGAGATATCTTGTACTTTAAACCTTTATGGTCAGGAACATTTGGTAATGCGTCCCTTTGGTGTTACGTTATTAGTTAATGTGACTTTTTTGAGTTTCGTGGGCTCTGGTACTCTAGCCATTCAAGGTTATTGGGATCTGGTAATGTGACTTTTTGCGGTCAGGAAGTTCTGTTAATGTGATATTTTGAGTTAAGGGATATCTGGTAATGTGCCCCTGTGTGGTTAGAGGTATCTAGTAATGTAAAACTGTGAGCTCATGGAGTTTGAGAAATCTGATGGTTTATGGTTACTGGCTCTCGTAATGTGAAACCTTGAGGTCATGAATATATGGTAATATCACCCTTTGATCTTAGAGAGATCTGTTAATATGATTCTTTGAGGTATGGAAGATCTGGCACCGTAAACTGTTAAAATTAGGACGATCTGGTAAATTGATCCTTTTGAGGTCAGAGAGATTGGGAATTGTGACCCTTTGAGGTTAAGTAGATATCGAATTTCACCCTTTAAATCCAGTTAGATCTAGCAATGTGATAGTTTAATGTTAGGGGGATCTGTTAATGTGATTTTTTCAGGTTGGGGAGATCTGGTAATATGACCTATTTAGGTCGGGGCGATCTTTTATTGTGACCCGTTGAGGTTGAAGGATGTAGCAATGTTAACTTTTGAGGTTAGAGGCTCTGTTGATGAAACCATTTGAGGTCAAGGAGATCTTCTAATGTGAACCGATGAGATTAGGTGATTTGCTCATATTACCATTTGAAGTCAAGGGATTTTGCAATGTGACAAGTTCAGGTTAGGCAGCTCTGTTAATGTGAACTTTTTAGGTAAAGGGGATATAAGCATTTTGGGAATTTGAGGTTAAGTGGTCTGGTAATGCCACCCTTTGAGGTGAGGAGTATCTTCTAATGTCAACTATTAAAGCCAAGGAGATCTGATAATGTGAACCTTTGAAGTGAGATGGATCTGGTACTCTAACCGTCTCAGGTCAAAGAGATCTGATCATGTTACTCTTTGATGTTAGAGGGATTTGGTAAAGTTATCACTTGAGATTACAGGGATTTGGTAATTTCACCCTTTTAGGTTAGGGAGATCTAGCATTGTGAAACTTTCAGGTCTGAAAGATCCTGGTTATGATGTGAACATTTGATGACAGGTCGATCAGCTTATGTCACCCTTTGAGGTTACGTGGATTTGGTAATGTGACTCTTTTAGTTTGTAGGAGATGGTAATGTGACCATTTGATGTTAGGCAGATCTGTTACTGTGACCCCTTTAGTTTAGTAGGATCTGGTAACCTGAGAGTATAAGGTCAGAGAAATCTGAGAATTTGACCCAATCTCAGAGGGGAATCAGGTAATCTGACTCTTTTATGTTAGAGTAATCAGATAATTTGATCCTTTGTGGTTGAAGGGATATGGTAAATTGTCCCTTTGAGGTTAGGAGGATCTAGTAATGTAACCATTTGAGATGAGGTGGATCTGTAAATGTGACCTTTTTAGGTCAGGCGGGGGGGGGGGGGAACTAATGTGAAGCTTTGATGTCAAGGAGATATATTATTAGTGTGACCCATTAGTGTTAGGGAGATCTGGTAATCTGAACCATTGAGGTCAGAGAGAGTTTTGTAATGTGATTCCTTGAGATTACCGTGATCTGGAAATGCTACCCTTTGAGGATAGGGGATATGGTAATGTGACCCTTTGAGATTAGCTCGATCAGCTGATGTGACACTTAGTGATTATGAGGATTAGGCCCAGATCCAGGTGTGGGGGTTGGGGGGCTGTTTCCCCCAAACCTTAGACCCGTTTATTTTTTATTTTTTTAAGCCATATTTGCATTTTGCTAATAAGAAAAAGTTATGCAAATAAATAGAATATACATATATAAGATAACTTTTAAACCGTTGCGATCGAATGTGTCTTATATAATAAATGTATAAAAATCAGGTAAATCTCAGAAATAATTATTAAATCACTAACTCTATAATTGTATAACGGGATTTGTGAAGATGGGTGAAAAATGAATAATTTTTTTTTTCTTAGTGGACAAATGACTTATGGCTCTTTATCTAAGTTATTTCTAATAATTCTTTTATGATATCCCCCTAAAAATGGTGAAGTTCAGAAATAAATATAAGTATCGAAATTTTGCGAATTTTTTAAAGCCCAAAAAATTACAAATGGTGAAGTTGAGAAAATTTATTTTTATATATCTTCTATAACTCTATATTTTAGCAATGTGATATTTTGAAAGGGGGGGAAATTTAATTTATAGTTCCTTTTTAAAATTATTATAATTGACGAAGTTAAGTATTATACTTTAGCTGACGTCCAAAAGCTACAATTTAAAATTTTCTGTTGTATGGGAAAAAAATCGGATCTGAGAGAGTTGGTGCTCACTCCTTTATGAAGAATTCAGGTTAGCTCCGTCTAAGGTTTTCCCCTAGATCCGCCACTGATGATGATCTAGTATTGTAACCCTTTAAGGTTAGGTGCATCTGGTAATCTTACCATCTGAGGTTACATAGATCTGGTAATGTGACTCTAAGAGGTTAGCTGGATCACGTGATATGACTCTTTGAAGTCAGAGAAATCTGCTATATTGACCGTATTAGGTTAAGAGGATCTGGTAAGGTGACCCTTTGAGCTTAAGTGGCTGTGTTAATGTGAGCCATCTAGCTTTGGGAGATCTAGTAATCTGACCATGTGAATTTAGAGGACCTGGTAATTTGACCATTCGAGGTCATTTAAATCTGGTAATATGACCCTTTGTGCTTAGGGGAATCTGGTAATGAGACCCTTGTGGTCGTAGCTCTGTTAATGTGACTATTTGAGGTTAGGGCGATCTTATAATGTGATGCTTTGAGGTTAGAGGGATCTGATATTGTGACTCTTTGAGGTTTAGGGGATCTGCTAATTTGACCATTTAACCTAAGAAAGATCTATTAATATGACGCTTTGAGGTTAGAGGGCTCTGAGAATCTGACCATTTGAGGACAGCGGGATCAGGTGATATGACACATTGAGGTTATGGTGATATGGTAATGTACCCTTTGAGGTTTGGTCATCTGGTACTGTGACCCTCCGAGTTTAGGGGTATTAGGTATGTGATCCTTTGAGGCTAGGGAGATCTGGTATTGTGACCTTTTTAAATCAAGGAGATCTGGCAATGTGACTTATATGTAGGTTAGATATCCTTGGTAAAGTTACCCTTTGTGGTTAGTGTCATCTGGTAATGTGAACAGATGTAGTTAGAAGGATCTAGTTTTTTGTCCCTTTGCTTGCTGTGACCATATTTTGGGGTATTTAGAATAGAATAGCTGCAATTTTTTCTTTATCTCTCTGATTCTCTTACTTGCCTCTAATTGCCACCCCTTTGTAGGCGAGATAGGGCCCCATTTATATTAAGCACCATGGTGGTTAGCTTCATCTCCAATGGGGCATTAATTTTGGAAGTAGGAATGTTTAATTTTTTCCTGGGGCTTAGGCCAGTCGATCTCTCTTTGTGGCGTAGGATTCCTTTATATCTCGAGACACAATACCAATCCCGACCGAAATTATAACTATATCCGATAATTTAATCAAACTAGTAATTCATTTATCAATTAACTATTCCCTACAAGTGATTCAACCTTACGTAAGTACATTATTTCAGCTGAAGAAGTTGAAGATACTATCACCGCTCACGAATGCACATACTCGTACACACGTAAACCCTCAATTAAAGATGGTTATGTGGGATTTGAATGCAAAGTTTGGAGAACAAACAATAGTTCTTGGATTGGAAACTTCACAATGGGAAATATAAATGAATTTATCGAATTTGCAGAACTCATTCTTCCAAAAGATAAGAGACAAAGCAGAAGATGGACAGAAGGAGGGGGGGAGGGAAACGGAACACAAAATCAGGTTTATTACCCAATGTTCAAAAGTAAAATTTCTCGACCCTTTCAACACAGGTAGCGGATACACTAATAGGACGCAAGATATAAACAAATTTTAAAAAGTGGGATGCAAAATTCCTTAAAAAATGCAAATAAAAGAAAAATAATTTTTCAAATTAGGCGAGCAAACAAATTTAATGGAATTTATGATCAAACGATAGAATCATCATTATTTAACAACCAAATATCATATAACATAAGCTATTTTACAATAGGCAATTTTTTCACATAATTATTAAGAAAATTCATCTAACACAAAAATGATCGAGGCAACGAAAGAACTTTTAGACATGAAGCAAAAAATGAGAAAAGATAAAAAGAGAGGATCGAACATAATGGACCGAAAGGGCTTAAAATAAAACACAAAAAAAGAGAAATGTGTTGAACTCAAGTTACGAAAAAAATCAACGAAACTTTAAAATTAGCCTTCAACAAATGGCGACGCTAAAGGATAAAAAGGAAAATAAAATCAAAGAAAGAAGACCATTGAAAGAGAAGAAGAATTCTACCAGCAATATCATATCAATGGCCACTATACATCAGATGACCTCTACTCTCTAAATGGTGAATTTACGCGCACTTTAGAGCATGAAAAATGGTAATAGTCCAGGTTATAAGGGTCACCCTCCTGTTGTACTTATATTTTTTAAAGGTTGAAAGTGAACATTTAATAAACTACTGAACAATCACTCTCTTATCAGCAACATATAAATTACTTACAAAAGTCTTAGGCAACGGACTAAGCAAACTGAAATCAGTCAGGTGAGGCTAGTATCAGAAATACAGCCGCGAGGTAAAGTTTTCATTTGTTTATTGATATAGAAATAACAGTGAAATAAGGAATAATAACCACTAATAAGCTATATACACCACAAAATATCAACAAAAATTAACAAAAAACAAAATTTGCCAAAACAAGTAACATCAGCAACATATTACAGATAAAGCTTTGTGAACTATACAGCAAAACCAATGTTGATACATGAAGGTGTGTGATGCTGGCCCACTCCTCGGGGATGATAGCTTTCAGTCTTATGGCCTCTTTTAAGTCCTGGCAGAGGTTTTCCAGTGGATTCATATCCGGAGACTGAGATGGCCAGTCGTTCACTGTGATATTGTTCCTCCGAAACCACTCTATGATGGACGCAGACTTGTGACATGGAGCATTGATCTGCTGGAAAAACACATTCTGGACATGCCTGGAGAGGTCTTGATCTTAGAGCAGTATTTAATCTCTCAAGACAGCTTAGGATTTCTCTGAATTCATGATACTATCACAAACGATGGGACGACCTGAACTTGACATGCAGCCCCATACCCTTACAAAGCGGCTTTACTGTTGGCACTATATAGTCACGATTTTATTGTTCCTCTGGCCTCAGCATAATCTAATGTTGCCGGTGGTCAAGAACAACTGGAACGTGGACTCGGCGTGTTATAAGACACGTCCCTCCTGAAGCAGATCCAGTTGCGGTGAACGCGTGCCCCAATCTATTCGATGTCCCTTATGCTGAATTTTGGGGGGCTGATTCTGGCGAGCTTTTCATGACTTTAGGCCTTGTGCAAGCAGACGGCGACGGACTATTCTGGCTGATGCATTAACCATGTGTAGCTGTAGAGCGGGTTTCTTACGAACTTGAAGGCTTATGCGACGCAGAGATCTATCGCTACGTGGCGTACTGACCCTACTCTCGTCCAGAACGAGTTCCGTTTCGGATATTCCCACTTTCTTGGATCCTTTTCAACACTTTTACAATGCTGAATTGTGATCCGCCGAACCACCGGGAGATTTGTCTAAAGCTGAAACCCAACTCGTACAGTGTACGTAACAGCTTTTTTTCTTCCACGGTATAGTTCCCTGTTTTCGCCATTATCATATCATTATCAGATCCTATGGACATGAAATATCATATTAATCAACAAATATGATGTGTTATATGAAGACATTTTGACTGTAACATATCGCATACTGATACTACAATTTCATGCATTTCAATAGCCTCACCATTTTAGATATTTTCAAAAAGGTTTTAAAGAAGCTTGTACTTGTATTTTGCTTGGACACGCATGCAAACCTAAACAAGCATATTCATAGACATCATAACTAAGCAATAAGAACAATTCTAGGTGTACAAAAACTTTTCGCTTCGGCTATAACTATGTATTTATGTGTAGGCTGTTCAATATTTATGATCATGCGCAGGCTGCATAATAATTATTCTATCAAATTAATTGATATGAAATAACTACAGTGTATTATTAGGGTATGGAAATATCTTAGATTCAGTGAATATTCACTGGGTCCTAAAAGAAATAGAAAATGCAGGAAATAATACAGTTTTTCAGCATTGACATTTAGATTTGGTTATTTATAAAATACGAATTAAAAAAGCAGTGAGACGGTGTTGATTCCATCCCTCCAAACTGTTTATACGGGTGCTTTATTTTCAAGGCAGGAAATAGCACTGAATCAGCTCTCACACGTGTAAAAGACCATTCTAGCTGTGTGGCCGACGCTGGCCAGCCTTCTCTTTCACGCAACAATGACAAAATTGAAGTATCAATGGCAAGCACTCCTGCGGACGTGGCTCGCTGTAAAATTATTACTCCCTAGCGAAACCTCGGCGCCTACCATAACCTTTTGTAGTGATATAGTTAATAATCTCAGCGTGAACTTTGATGCTTTCAAGAGTGTCTTGAAGTTGCCTATTCCCTCTAGCTTCTCCCTAGTCGATAGATGGGTGATGCATGAACGCTTATGGCCTTGAAGAGCGCCATGCAAAAATAATATTATTATTATTATGAGTTTGAAAACTTTTGCGCAGGCATGAGTGTCCTTAATATCACTTAATTTGCTGTGACATTCCACGGAATCACATCGCTGCTGTTGGAAAATGTTCTGTTGGTCCGTTCCTGATGCTCACGTTGGAGCTCCGCCTCCATTGTCTTCTGAACCTTGTCCTACAATATAAAGTAGGGCAGGGCTGTAAATTTCCTTTCTTGCAAACCTGATTCACTTCTGACATTTTCATGCGATCATTCCACTCCAAACTTTAGTCTCAATGATGTTAATCTGACGCGTTAGGGTCACAGGCGCCTTAACTGGGAGTTGCTTCTTCCCACGGAATATAAATTCTTCGTTCCATAGCATTGAAAAGGTTGATTAATAATACGATTGCTTTTTATTTTTCTATCTCTTGTTTGGTTATTCAAAGGTTGGACTACGGTTGCAAGGTGACCTCTGCTGCATCGATACGTCTAATGAGGATTGTTTTACAAAATCTACCCCAATCCACGTTTCCTAATATGGTTCTGTTGGTTGAGAGTGGGAGATGCCGCTTTCTTTACTTCCTCTCCAGTGCGTGACGCGCATGTACGCGTGATTTCTGCATCTACTAAAGTTCCCCCAAGCGTTAATTTCTTCCCTTGTTGACCTTGACAATGTCTATGCCGATGGCAGGAGTCAATAATTCCACCCAACATCTTTTGGCTTTAAAGTTGAACAATGATCTCGAAAGTTTGACCTGTTTTAGGTATTATACATTGCCATGGTATGATTACTCTTTGTTTTATCTGATTGTTTCCCCTTGGGTTTATTTTTCATTACTATTTCTGTGACTTACCGGTTATTTATACACACACAAAAATATATTTGTGTAGCTCCTAAAGTATAGACTACAAGAGTATTATTGTATTATTACAGACAGAACCAGAATTTCTGTGTTCGTATCTTTTGCATTCTGCCAATGTATACAGCTGTCTCACAGCCATTATGGGAATGGGGCTCAGTTTTCTCACTCTGTCATTTGTTTGTCGCTATATCCTCTTGAGCCATGGGAATCTTTTGATACCTTCAGCCGTATCATCCGCAATTCCAAGGCTAATGCAGTTCGGGTCAATATGGGTAATGCCTTTTGTTAGCTCCCTGGACATGTCAGGGTGATAGTAAATTAACACTGATGATGTGGTCAGACTCTCGATGAAAATAGTACCAACGAATTTGTGTATTCCTTTCCATGAACTGATTATATGGCGGGTACGAGTACAGCAATGCGTGCTGCATGACCCTGAAAATGAGAGACAGTCCACGAGGATGCGAAGGTGCTTAAAAGTTAGCCTCATTTAATTACTTGAAATTGGCTCCAATGCACGTACGATTGAAAATCTTGTCTTGCTCCCTCCACATCAAGCATCCTCCGGAGAAGCAACGCGTCAACGGATAGAATGCTTCCGAAAACCTTCTTGGGATAACTGATCCCCATCTCAAAATACGTCACCCTTTGGATGAATCTTCCATTTTGCGGAGCTGCTACGAATGCGATACTTTCCCGAATACAACAACGGTGGAGGTTTCGACCGTCTGCTGGCTTTGCCCTTTGGGAGTGAGAGCAGAGGTTGTGCGCCTAACTGTGTAATCATATAAGTTATTAGAATCATTCGATGTAAGAACTTCTTGGAACGAATAACTCCACCAGGTCCAAGGAGTCATAAAGCTTATGGTTGAAAGCTCAAGTCATTTTTTTATGTTACATAATGAATGTCAATTTTTATATCTATTTATCTCTAAACGGGTATACAATGTAATATTTTATAATTAATAGTAAAATAGTTTGTTTTAATTCATCAGTTTTTCCCAGGCCCGCAAGTTTGGTTGGAAAGAGATGTGATAGGCTTCGGAAGAGGAGCTAATTTCTAACCGACCTGGTATCTAAACGAGAGTTGATAAGAGTCATGTTCTAAATGTACCAGTAAAATTTTTAAAATAGTAAATCCAGAGCAATGAGGACCAGGACCATACTAAAGTGGTATAATCGGATGCTTTAAAACTTTTTCTCTAGGTAGAAATCAAAGTCCCTTCCTACAGCACAACAGATAATGTTGGCCAATGGAGGGACGTCTTAAATGAAATCAAGATCAGAAGGACAGTAAGGACCAGGTACCAACATGCCTTATTTCCGTAGGTGGTTTTACTAATCCAAAGCATCGCCAGGTGTCCTCTAAGCTGATTCCTTTTGTTTTCCTGAACGTAGGTCTCTCTTCCATGGTCGGAAGTCTAAATTCACTCATCCTCTTTCTGGACATTCCGAATGCTTTGATCTTGTTTAATTAATTCCCTTTAAGCAAGGATCCATCTTCCAAGCAAGAAATGAAAATGATGATGCAATGATAATAAAGCAATGAAAATTTGAGAAAAAGGGGATGTGGTTATGGTCAAGGAAGGACCAAAGATGTAATACAAAGAAAGATTCCTCTTGTATGGCAGAACGATTTCGGTTTTAAAATCAATGAAGTTTACTAAAACCAATTTTGAGCTTTAGTTTAAGAATACTTGCCTAGATAAAATCTAGTCTTCTCTAACTGATTTATTTACTATTTAAAGCAACAAGGTTAAGTTAGATTTGAATAATTTAATCGCATTTTGATTTCGCTCAGTAATTTATACATACACTAAAATCTACCTCACACGGAAACGTTTAAGATCCCTTACTAAAATTATGCCTTTGATAAACAACACTGTACAAGAATAAAAAAAAAACAGAAATGAGAATAACCTTTTCTAGGAGTATTTGTTGAGTAAATCACGAATATAACATTCGTCTCTTTCTGCGACCCTCCCTCTAGTTTTTCGTAAATTACCATCTTACGTTAAATACACGGATAGTTCAGTAGGTATTGAATGCAAACAGGATTGGGCCGAAACTGAAAACTCTAAAAGTTATAAACGGATTTTGATACAATTTTAATGGGGTGTTCTAAAGGTATTTTTCAATTAAACCTATGAAATTTATGAAAGTATACTCAAATATTTTTAGTTATATGGGTCCAAATCCGTAGTAACTCTGACGTAACGATTGATAATTTTGTAACTTAGTATAAATGCTTCCTATTTTTACCTTTTTATTTAATATTTGTTGCTGTTACTATTTATATTATTTTTCACTTACTCCAGTGTTTTTGTCTTTACAGGAGAGAGAGATAAAATGCCTAGAGAATACAAAAATATCCCAGACAGTTTCTGTTATTTATGTGGTTCAGTTACATTAAGACAATACAAGAGACAGTTGACTAAACATGTGAAGAAACTTTATGTTCTTTAGTTTGGATGTAAAGTTGGTGACCACGACAAACGCTGGGCACCTCATTTATGTTGTGTCAGGTGTGCAAGTTACCCTTCTGCCTGGGCAAAGGCAAATAGCCTGGCCTCATGTTTGGCGTACCAATGGTCTGGAGGGAGCGAAAGGACCATTCAACGAATTGCTACACACTTCTGCTTAACAGATATTTAAGTTGGGTATTCAATATATTTTAAAGAGATGTAGGAAGCATTCTGCAGGTCTTAATCAATTCTGCAGTTTTGAAAACAACTTGACTTATTACTATGATACCAGAGGCCTATTCAATGCCCTTAAACAGCCCTATGAACCAAATGAGTGGAGTTATTCATAGATGCAGCTCTTTACAGCATAAAAGCGGTTCTGTTTCACATTAGGACACCATGCCTTCAGTTTCAGTTGCTCCCTCGCTCATTTTAAGAGAGACATATGAGAACCTTGCTTTTATTTAAGACTGCATAAATTTCAGGGAGCATGAGTGGCTAATTTGTGGGGACTTAAAAGTAGTAGCCCTACTTAATGTACTACAAACTAGAGACACCAAGTTTATTTGCTTCCTTTGCAAGTGGGACAGTAGGGTGGATCATAAAATTATGTACGCTCAGAACGGTCACCTCAGGAAACTATGACGCCATATTGGCCGATAAATTATCGCCATTATCGATTATCGGTTATCGCCGATAAGATTATCGTTATCGATTTATCGGTTAAGGTGATACATTTTTTCGTTATCGCGCCCACTTCTGGAAAGAGAAAGAGTCAGAGAGAAAGAGAAAGGAGAGTCAGAGAGAGTAACAACAAGGAAAGAAGGTACCCTAGGAGACCTTACGGTCCATTCAAAGAGGATACCTTTGGACTAGCAATCGAGCCGTCACATGGCTGCTCAATTGTTTTGCGTCCCTAAACGGCCACTTTTCAAGACCTTGTCTAGTCTTGATTTGAACTGGTCAACAGATTCACTGTTGACAACTTCCACTGGAATTGCGTTCCACTTACCGCGGATACTGTAAGTGAAAAAATTTCCACACAGATTGCGTTTGAAACGCTTCAGTTCAAGTTTGAAGCCGTGATTGCGCTTTCTGTTCTCACTTAGTGTGAAAATATCCCGGTAGTCAACATTGTCGAACCCTCGAAGTATTTTGAAAACTTCGATGAGCTGCCACGCAGTCTACGGGTTTCCAGCGAGAACAGATCTAATCCCTTAGTCTATCCTCATAACTTTTATGTCGGATAGAGGGAATCAGCTTGGTTACCCTGGCTTGTACGCGTTCCAATCTCGCGATGTCCTTTCGCAATGAAGGACTCCCAAATTGTACGGCATACTCCAGGTGCGGTCGGACAAGTGAGTTGTACAAGCACAGTACAATCTCCTGGTTCCAATATCCAAACTGGCGCATAATATAGCCTAGCATCCTTTGGGCCCTTTTCTCCGCCTCAATGCACTGTTTCGAGAACTTGAGGTCACTAGGGATTGTTACACCCAAGTCCTTCTCAGTGTCGATGGATTCAATAGCAGTGCCCTTAAGGATATACTGAGATTGGGGGTTTCTGTGGCTAATATGCATCACTTTGCATTTGTTCACGTTAAAAGGTATTTGCCACGTGTCCGACCACTCCCCAATCTTCCCAAGATCTTCCTGCAGGCGGGCAGTATTTCCATCCTTTGCAACGTTCATACCAAGCTTGGTATCGTCGGCAAATTTGGAAATCTTGGCAACCATGTCACCGACCATGTCGTTGACGTAGATGATGAATAGTAGTGGTCCCAGGACCACTACTGTCCTTGAGGCACCCCGCTAGTAACGGGCACCCACTCAGAAGCCTGTCCATTCACCACCACACGTTTCCGTCTGCCACTTAGCCAGTTCTCGATCTAGCCGGCTACTTTTCCGTCTATGCCCAGCGCTCGAACTTTCCAGAGAAGGTGGCGGTGTGGTACCTTATCAAAGGCTTTCTGAAAGTCTAAGTAGACCACATCCACCGCCTTGTCCCGATCGTGCTGCCTGAAAACGAAGTGAAGAATTCCACAAGGTTCGTCAGGCATGACCGTTGCCTTCGGAATCCGTGGTGGGAACTCCTCAGTAGCAGGTTTGACTCTAAATACGACGTCATTTTGTCCACCATCATGCTTTCCATGAGTTTACTGACTATCGAAGTCAGACTGATAGGTCGGTATTTCGACGGTTGGCTACGGTCTCCTTTCTTGAAGATAGGAGTCACCTCCGCCTCACGCCATTCTCTAGGAACGCATTCGGTCCGGATTGACATCTTGAAGATTGCGCTCAGGTGCCGTGACACTTGATCGCGCACTCCTTTTAACACTTTAGGTAGAAACCTATCCGGGCCAGGTGACTTATTCGTCATTAGGTAAGTGATCTTCTTTTTTATTTCCCCTTCGATGAAGTCCATATCCTCCAACTTTTTCCCTGAGAAGGAATCCATTGGCTTGGGGATCGGACCACATTCTTCGTTAAACACTGAAGAGAAGTAGTCGTTGAGGAGGTTAGCATTTTCTGCATCTGAATGTTTTAATGCCCCCTCCTCATTTCTTAAAGGGCCAATCGTTCGAAGGATTGGTTTACGGTTGTTCACATATCCAAAAAACTCCTTGGGATTCTCAGACCGCTTAGCTGCCCTTATGCTGGACTTCACTCTCCTGGCTAGCCTCCGGTATTCGTCAAAGTCACCCGAGATCTTCGATTGCCGGTACACAGTTCTCCTCTCCCTAAGCAGTTGGCCTATTCCTCGATTAAACCACTTTGGTTGAACAAAAGACCGACGGGGACATTTCAGAGGGATGAAACGCGATCGAATACTCAGGAATGTGGTTTTAAAACTGTTCCACGTGTCTTCAACAACATTGCACACTTCTAGCCTCGCGTCGGTCAGTCCAGCACGAAGACCTGCAAAGTCTGCTCTTTTCAAATCGAGTTTCCTCGATTTACTAGTTGCAGGCCCTGCCTTCGGGACTTTGACTACAAATCTAATTAGTCGGTGGTCAATGCCACCGAGCTCTTCGCCAACAGAGAGGTCCTCAACGATGTCATCCTCAGAGGTGAAAACCAAGTCAAGGATATTGTCTCCTCTCGTTGGCTCTTTCACCCATTAAGTCAGGAACTCGTTGTTCGCGAACTCCAGGAGTATTGCATTCTCGCCACAGGGTTCTCTGGTTTCTTAGTCAACTTGTGTGTTGAAATCCCCTATGACGATACACACTCTGTCTTCGACAATTTCTCCTAGTAGCTGGTACAGATCTCTGTCCTTTTCAACGAGTTGGGCAGGAGGTCTATAAAGAAAGCGAGAGAGAGTCATAGAGTGACAGAGATAGAGAGAAAAAACCTTTTACGGATTATTTTGTGATTTTTTTCCAGGAAGAAAAAGGATTTTCTCATTTGATCACCGAATTTTAAAGATACTTTATATCGAAAGAAATGGAGGCCAGATTCGAAGTCTCCATCACTCTCCAGTAAGGTCAACGATGGTATTTCATACCCAAGAATTTTTTTCTTCTTCTTTTACCTCTACGAGTATAAGAACATAGAAGCTGATTTTGTCCATAAGCACGTCAAAATGTTCCCTAAATTTCATTATTGATCTGAGTTTGTTGTCGAACTAGAAATTGGCGATACATTCCGACGTTCTTAACGACCAAATCAGCTTCTATGTCGTTATACTCGTAGAGATAGAAGAAAAATGTATCACTTTCTTTCCTATTTATTCAAATGGGAAAACACTAAATAGGTTATTGTAATCTTTTTAAAATGTACTAGCTGACCTGATAAACATCTTTAAGTTCGTACTTTGGAGCGTACGTGCCCTCTTGGAAGAACTTCGCCATATCGTTCATAATACGCTCCCCATGACCGGGATTTTAGAATTACCGGAGGGCACTTTTGAAGCCTTTTCTCTATCCACAACCTTTCTCTGATTCATTTCATTTACTTTCTCTTGTCATTCATCCATCTATCCTTTATCATCTAATTTCAATGTTGAGTGAAAATGTTCTCTTTAGTCACATCATTTTCCTCGTCGTTCTTATTGAAAATGAATTTAAATCATCCCATCAAAGCTTGCTGGAAAGGAGGCGTCACTGAAAGCTTCAGGAAGAACTCACAGATGCGAGACCCTACAGGGATTATTCCTACCTATAAACTTCGTTCATAAAAGATGAAGAATAAAAGGAAAGAATAAAGAGATAAGAAAATATTAGATCAAAGTCGAAGAAAGTCCAGATTGAGTGAGTTAGAAATATAGAATATATATAATAGCAACAAAGTGAACCGAGCTGAATAATGATTCCTTTAACGAACATCATACCGGATGCATTTGAAAATGAGATCATAAAAAGACGATCTTATGACATACAAAAATACATAAATGCTTAGATGTAAAAATACAAAGCGTAGTCCAAATATCTGTTAGAAATCCAAATAGAAATTGAACACACTATAGTTGTCGAATTGGGCTACAGTTGAATAGATAGATAAGTTCTTTGGGTCGAATATGTGGAATGGGTTTGGTAGGTAAACTTGGGATTACGTCAAAAGTTATGTATGCGTTGATCAAATATGCAGATGCCAAAGTTAGCAGAAAGGAAATTAAAAATATTGAATTAATGAAAGCATTGCCATTTATAATTCACGTCTGTCTTTGCAAAATTAAAATTTAATGCGAGAAGCATTAGGCCTTTCCCAAGTTGATGCGGCATCTTTTCATGCTTAACATTATTTAATGGCTAAAAAATCAAACAACTGTTTGAATTTATATTTAAATAAGTTTCATTCATTAATTTAATTATTAGTATAATTTACACCAGTTTCTCTCACTTGTCTCCAACTTTCTCCCAAATTTTCAATTCCATGTTTGTAAAAATCGTTTGAATTTGATTTATAAAAGTTTTTTTATTAGTGATTCGACCTCTTATGTTGTTGGCATTTTCTTATTCTTCAGGTGATTTGCTAAGCTCGTATAAAGCTAGTAATCTGATAGGGATAACTTGGGCGAGTATGGAAGAGGACTCATCGGTACCAATCGAAATCGTTACTGAACCACCTCCATGCTTAACTGCGCAAATGAGACAACCAGGATCATCAGCTTCTTTATGATTCTTCCAGCCGTAAACCCGGCCAGAACATGGAAATGATGTTAAAAGAGATTCTTATGGTCTGTATATGACATTTGACGACGTTTTATCTTGATTTGCGTAAGCAAAGTTTTGGCAATTGCGACCCTTTCGTTATACCAGGCTTCGTGAAACTGACAAGGAACAGTCTTGGTCGAAATATGACTTTGCTACATTCTAATTAAGCTATTTAGTCACTTGAAACTTGTGCAATGTGTTTAGTGCGCTATTAATTGCGTCGTAGCTTCTCTTTCTATGATTCTCACAGGTAGTCATGACCTTAGAATCAGTTCCTCGGGAAACACTGGACATTTGAGCGGTTTTGGTACTGATGCTTCAGCTATTCGAGCTCCTACATTCTGCCCTCCATGGAAGTCTTAAAGAAGCATCATCCTGTTATGTTATTATTAATTTAGGAAAAAGAGACACGAGGCTAATAGCAAAAAATCATATATAATAATATTTAACACATGCCAAAACCTTTTCACTCATTCGAGAAATTTTATCGAATATTAATAAAAAACACAAAATAGCACAGGAGTCGAGCAATGGATATAATAAACCGTAGGAAAAAGGAAACTATTTCCAAGAACTTTCGAAATTTATTCAGTTTCCTTTAGAAGAAAACTTAAAAAAAGATTATGAAAGTGTCGTAGAATGACTCCCGACGATACCATATATAACACTATTCGTTGAGGGAACTTCCTTAATTATCTTTAGAGTGCGTTTACTGTCTGGCGGCCGATATTATGTATCTTCGATAGGCTTAAGAAGTGGAACTGAGCTCAAGGATAATAATATTGCTATCATTAATAAAATAGAGTTTTATTAATAATAACTACCAACAAACACAAGAAGGAAAATATTGACATAAACAGAGAATTGAAAGGGTCGTGGGGGCTCGGCTAATCCGAGGATTTAAAGGATTTAAAAAAAGGTAAAACATATATAGAGTTAAAGAGATGGGATGGTTCGATAAACCATTTAAAGCACAGGATAGAATTGACAAAAGGGTTAAGTACTCAAAGGTGACGTTTGGCTTACGTAACTTTTGCACTAGTGGTGCAGTGGAAGGTGGCGCAAAGGAGTTTTGGTCCGCTGGCGAGTTCCAGCCGAAGGGGGGGATAAAAGGATCCTGACGTGGCGTCTTGGGAAGGAGAACAGTTTCTCAACGAACGGTTTGAAGAACAATGGCTGTTCTAGGTTGTTCTCTTCTGAACAAAGGGAGGATGAGAACCGTCTCTTGTCTACGGGCTCAAGAACAATGGCTGTTCTAATGTTGTTCTCCTCTGAACAACAGGGGGGGGGGTGAGAACCGTTTCTTGGCGAAGGGCTCAAAACGAAAAATGGCTGTTCTAATGCTGTTCTCCTTGAACAACAGGGGGGGATGAGAACCGTTTCTTGGCGAAGGGCTCAAAACGAACAATGGCTGTTCTAATGCTGTTCTCATTTGAACAACAGGGGGGGGGGGGTGAGAACCGTTTCTTGGCGAAGGGCTCAAAACGAACAATGGCTGTTCTAATGCTGTTCTCCTTTGAACAACAGGGGGGGAAGCCTTGGGGACTTGGCGTCGGAAAAGCTCGAACCTTTGGCACTCAAGGAATATTGTCCTCCTTCTGGACAAGTGATGGTGAATCTCGAGGTCGAGGTCCCTTGGCGCACAAAGGGAGAGAGGGTCGTGGTGATGTTTTGCGACGAAAATCTGGATCTCCAATCTGATCTTAGTGGTAAAGTTTCCATATAAATAGCCAGGACATCTCCTTGGCGTGGGGGAAATGGAGTGGAAGCTTGGAGGGAACGCACAGCCGGGACGGAGAACAATGCCTTATCTGCTCATAAGCCTAACTCGATCTGGCGAGGTCGGCGTATGGGGGCGAACGGGGGGACGATAACCTCCTTGTTTAAACATTGGCATCCGGTAGCTGTGATAAGACTCCAAGCCTCGAATCGAAGATGCACGTGGGCAGCATCGTGGTTTTAAATAATATGGGATAGGAGTTGAAATTAACGCAGTCAACTCGTTCTATCACACCCCTCCATTCCAGGGGAAGTTGTCACTTCAAAAAAAAAGAGAGAAGGGACAACGATAGAGCTCCGTTGTGGGGAACTCGTTTTCTTGTACCAACCGTACCTTCCTGCACCTAACTAGTATTACCTCAATACATATGATTATTTTGATCTTTAGATTACAGGGGAAAATAACCTTTAATACAACTTAATCAGAGAAAAAAAAAGGGCATGGAACAATGAAATGATATAAACTTAGTACATACGGGACAAAATAATTTATACGTAAATTAATAAGAACAAATATATATACATACAAAAAATTAGACATTGAGCGTTACAAAATTCAGACATATACATTAATTAATTATATTACAAAAGAATCTTAAATTAAGTCGTACAAGACGGTATATACCTACATGGAGATACTAATCCTATGAATACACTTACTCTACGCTATTTGGTAACGCATTTCTACTAAGGGCGTCAGCGACCTGGTTATCGGAACCTTTGATATAATTTATTTTAAATTGATACTCTTGCAAGAGTAAACTCCAGCGCATGATGCGGCCGTTTGAGTGTCTCACATTCCTAATATAGGCTAACGGACGGTGGTCGGTTTCTATTTGAAATTCTTTACATATCAAGTACAGCTTGAATTTGTCTATGACCCAGATAATTGATAGAGCTTTCTTTTCTCTAGTGGCATATCTCTTTTCGCGTGGTAATAGTTGACGACTAGCATATGCAACTGGATGACTCGTTCCGTCATCCAGTATTGAAGGAGTACACCTCCAATGCCCTCGTTGCTCACGTCGGTCTTAACCCCAAAGGATTTTTCCGGGTTGGGCAACTTTAAAATGGGGGCGGAAATGTACTTACTTTTGAGCTGATTAAAATGGGAAACAGCGACATCATTCCAACGTAAACGATCGGGGAAATTCTTTTTTTGAAGTGGGCATAGGGGGGCCGAAATTGCAGCGAAATTCGGAACAAATCGCTGATAGGGAGAAGCTGATCCTAGGAACGATTTTAATGGCTTCTTTGTAATCGGGAGGGGCATGTCGGCGATTGCCTTAATCTTGTTCTCGTAGGGACCTAACTTGCTTTGTCCTATTTTGAAACCCAAATATTTGATGGTTTCGTGGGCAAAATGGCATTTGCTGGGGCCAATGCTGAGGCCATTTTTACGCAGTCGCTCGAAAAGAGCTAATAGGGCGGGTAAATGGTGATTCCATTTAATTAGTTCTTGTAGCTGACTCTTCGGACGTGGTGTCAGCTGCGCGTCACTATCCAGGTCAGGGGGTTCTAAAGACTCGCCTGGTAGGGAAGGAGGAGGGTAATCGGCATCAGGTTGGATGCACACTGTCTGGATTACATTAAGGGACTCCGCGGGGTAATCTTCCTCAAGCGTCGATATTTCGTCCAGTTCTACGAAGGTATCTCCATGGGCGCGTTGGGGGTTCTTTTTTTCTTGGGGTCCAGGGACAGTCTCCGTGTCCTTCTCTGGGGCCTTATCACCTAAGGGTGTTAGTGATTCACACTCCTTTTGTGCCGTCCTAAAGTCCTGGTTAGGGGTCTCCGAGAAATCGGACGGTATCGGGGTTCTGATGGGGACGGGCTCCGGGGCTTCTTTCTTATCTCGGCCTCGAGGAAGGGCGGCCTGAAACACAGGGTCGAAACTTACTTGGGGGCTCTGTCCTATAAGTACGGAACAGAATTGTATGGGTGCTACAATGACTTCAGCCCAGCCATTATAATATTGACACTGCAGGTAACATCTAACGACGGGGAATCTGTTCGCCCGCCCAAGGTAGTCATGTACCACCGCAAATTTTTCGTGGTTAGAGGCCACTGGGAGGAGTTCGTCGGACACGATGAAACACGTACATCCTGTGTCCCTGACGAGAGTCGATACTCGGCAGCTGTCCACGCTGCCCTCCTCATATTTCAAAGTTCCCGATGAACTTTTACCAAAAACAAAATTTACCTGGTGGCCTGACGGAGGGGGAGAAGTTTCTGCTTGGGTCTGCACCACCGGGGGAGCCGGGGTTGCATTAATCTGGTGAACTTGGTGGGCTGGTCCGCTTTTAAGCCTAGAATTTTGGGGGCAATTCCAGCTCATGTGGTTTTCTACACCACAGGTGAAGCATATGGTTGGTCGCTTCGGGAAGAGAGATGGAGGAGAAGTCTTAACGGGACGTTTGGAGTCCCGTTGTTGGTTTTGGGGAAAGAAGTTTTGGGGTTTTACGGGGCTCGGAAACTTTGTCAGCTTTCCTGGGAAGGAGCGCGAGTCCGTCCTTCTTTCTTCTCGTTGGATTTCTTTTTCTCGTTCTTCTCGTTGTATTTTTCCTTCTCGTTCTTCTCGTTGGATTACTCTTTCCCATTCCTCTTGTCGGATTACTCTTTCCCTTTCTCTTTCTACCTTTTTTCTTTGAAATTCTGCTTTAATCCGAGCTAATTCAATCTGAAGCTCAGCTTGTCTTATCCGTTCCTCTCTTTCTCTTTCTTCTCGTTGTATTTCTCTTTCTTCCTCTTTTCTTTGCTCCTCTTGAATGTACTCAATTAGTTCTTTTCCGGAGAGTCCCAAGGATTCTCCTTGCGCTTTAAAGATTTCAAACTGAGTCATCTTTGCACTTGGGGGCGCACTAGTCAACCAACTAAAATTCCTTGCAACAAGAATTATGCCTCTATAGAATTAGCCTACCTAAATATGGGCACTGACCTATTCGTACTTGGTTTCTCAATCTAAATAACCACTGACTAAAATCACACAAAAAAAAACACAAACAAATTATTATAACAGTTCCTTGAGCTACTCCAGCTTCTTAAGTTTAAAAAAAAGGGGGATAGCAATCGTTAAAACAAAAGGGAACTACTATATTCTATTATTATAACGAATAACACTATGCTTTACTCGACTGAGACCAGTGTTTGCAAAGATATAGCGTTAAACCTTACACACCTGATACCAAATTTAAATAGTATATACGAGTATATATATATATATATATATATATATATATATATATATGTCGTAGAATGACTCCCGACGATACCATATATAACACTATTCGTTGAGGGAACTTCCTTAATTATCTTTAGAGTGCGTTTACTGTCTGGCGGCCGATATTATGTATCTTCGATAAGCTTAAGAAGTGGAACTGAGCTCAAGGATAATAATATTGCTATCATTAATAAAATAGAGTTTTATTGATAATAACTACCAACAAACACAAGAAGGAAAATATTGACATAAACAGAGAATTGAAAGGGTCGTGGGGGCTCGGCTAATCCGAGGATTTAAAGGATTTAAAAAAAGGTAAAACATATATAGAGTTAAAGAGATGGGATGGTTCGATAAACCATTTAAAGCACAGGATAGAATTGACAAAAGGGTTAAGTACTCAAAGGTGACGTTTGGCTTACGTAACTTTTGCACTAGTGGTGCAGTGGAAGGTGGCGCAAAGGAGTTTTGGTCCGCTGGCGAGTTCCAGCCGAAGGGGGGGGATAAAAGGATCCTGACGTGGCGTCTTGGGAAGGAGAACCGTTTCTCAACGAACGGCTTGAAGAACAATGGCTGTTCTAGGTTGTTCTCTTCTCAACAAAGGGAGGATGAGAACCGTCTCTTGTCTACGGGCTAAAGAACAATGGCTGTTCTAATGTTGTTCTCCTCTGAACAACAGGGGGGGGGGGGTGAGAACCGTTTCTTGGCGAAGGGCTCAAAACGAAAAATGGCTGTTCTAATGCTGTTCTCCTTGAACAACAGGGGGGGGGATGAGAACCGTTTCTTGGCGAAGGGCTCAAAACGAACAATGGCTGTTCTAATGCTGTTCTCTTTTGAACAACAGGGGGGGGGGGTGAGAACCGTTTCTTGGTGAAGGGCTCAAAACGAACAATGGCTGTTCTAATGCTGTTCTCCTTGAACAACAGGAGGGGGATGAGAACCGTTTCTTGGCGAAGGGCTCAAAACGAACAATGGCTGTTCTAATGCTGTTCTCCTTTGAACAACAGGGGGGGAAGCCTTGGGGACTTGGCGTCGGAAAGGCTCGAACCTTTGGCACTCAAGGAATATTGTCCTCCTTCTGGACAAGTGATGGTGAATCTCGAGGTCGAGGTCCCTTGGCGCACAAAGGGAGAGAGGGTCGTGGTGATGTTTTGCGACGAAAATCTGGATCTCCAATCTGATCTTAGTGGTAAAGTTTCCATATATATAGCCAGGACATCTCCTTGGCGTGGGGGAAAATGGAGTGGAAGCTTGGAGGGAACGCACAGCCGGGCCGGAGAACAATGCCTTATCTGCTCATAAGCCTAACTCGATCTGGCGAGGTCGGCGTATGGGGGCGAACGGGGGGACGATAACCTCCTTGTTTAAACATTGGCATCCGGTAGCTGTGATAAGACTTCAAGCCTCGAATCGAAGATGCACGTGGGCAGCATCGTGGTTTTAAATAATATGGGATAGGAGTTGAAATTAACGCAGTCAACTCGTTCTATCACAGAAAGTATATATAAGTTAAAATAAAGTATAGCGCCACCTCTTAAATAAGTAATCACCAATGAAAAAGGGGAAAGAAGAACAGGTAACTAGATCAAACCAAACAAAAGGAGCAGAGGTAAAAAATATTAAGAGATTAACACAGAAGGGATAGTTTAAAGGGATAAAGGATGAAGTAAGAAGAGAAATATGGACAAAAAAGGCGCCATTATAATATTCTCCTCCTTATACATTGTATTCAGGTTGGTTAAAACGTAAAGCTGCTTTCCTGTCTGTTCATATTATTTACTGGGACAACCAAAACATTGGGCCGAATAAACGCAAGCTATGTTTTTGTTCTGGTATTATGTATAAGTATGTTATGTATTGTACAGTCCTACTAAAGTAGAATAGATATGTGTATTTCTTTTAAAAGACTCAGAAAGAGGCAGGAACAGTATATTTTTAACCCTTTTTGAGTAATAGAAATATTTACTATACAAAGTCTTTTGGGAAGAGTTGAGAGAACTTTAAACAAAATGATAAAGGTAACACAATTTATGACCGATTGTGAATATATCGGGGAATTTATGGCACATAAATTTAGGGCTCACGAAGCGTAAATCTTTTTCTTAGAACCTCGTCTGTTTTCAAATTTTCTCGTCCGATCGAAACAAAAAAAATTGCTCTCGTAGCTTAAAACTCCTTTCAACATTCGTTAGTTTTGAGCCATAACCTTCTTCCATAAGTTTTCATCGGGTTTAAATCAATCATCTGCCTAGGTCAGTTCATCACGTCGATATTTTTAGAATCATTGAACTGCTCCCCTATCTTTGCTGTGTTGCACCGAGCGTTTTAGTACATAAAAACTGGCGCACGTACTCCCGCATTCTGAGAGAGGGGATCACATATTCCTGAAAGAGATTCTTGCAAACAACAGCGTTTATTTTGCTGCATAAACGTAAGAGCGACACCCCCTCGTGTTTTTTGCGCATACCAGAATCAATCTTTCACCTCTTCAACGCATTTCATGCAACACCTTCCAATCCAATTCGAAAAATTAGATTTGCTTATGTCGCTGAAAAGTACTGTTTTCCACTTTTTTACCACTCCATAAGACATGATCAGTAGCCAAGGCCAACATATCCTCTTCATTCTTTTTATTTATGACTGGTATATTAACATTGTGTGGGCTTGTTTATGAATCACATCTCAAGCCACGT
Source organism: Ceratothoa steindachneri (assembly GCA_963969495.1). Taxonomy (NCBI): domain Eukaryota; kingdom Metazoa; phylum Arthropoda; class Malacostraca; order Isopoda; family Cymothoidae; genus Ceratothoa; species Ceratothoa steindachneri. The sequence goes on along the minus strand of OZ018327.1, from coordinate 155,494,971 downwards.
GAGACAATTTGGCGAGACGCATTCAGATCCAAGTTCTCAGCATGAAACGGCCACGTCTCAAATCGGTCCTTCGGCACCTTTTTCATCATACTTTACCTGGGAGTGGTAGTTCGAGGGCAACCTGGTTTGTTCGTCAAATCACAGTGTTTGGTATCGCCATGGAGATTTAGTATGCGTGAAATCACACTTCTGGACCCGAAAACAAATGTCTCTAAATGTTAGACAGTACCATTTCTTCATTTTTTCCCCGGATTGACACCCTGATTTCCTGAAGGATTTGTCGATATTTACTCGTCTATCCATCCTGATAGATAATTAATACCAACAGGAGCTTTCTACATTACAAAAGGGAGAGTGTTAACATACATGTTATGAATTTTTAGGTGTAAATTTAAACTTATAAGGTAGCGTTCTTTAGTTTTGGAGACCTCATTTTTTCAAATGAGTATAACTTTCTCTTAACATTTTCGATCCGTACTTCCATGAAATGAAACGTGAAACTATCAAAGGCAAATTTGAATGCATATTGCCTTCAGATTTCCTAGAAATTAAGGCGGCAATTTCAAGAAAATGTATATCTGTGCCTTTTGTTCTCTAGTTTTGGACAGTACTGTAGCTTTGCGCCTGATAACCATAGAAAGAGAGAGAGGAGGGGAGATTTTATTGTCAATGATATTCGCAGACTACACTGTACGAAAACCGATTATGATAGTAATGAAACACGTATATGACAACTTTAAGCCAATACATTTGACTAGACTAATTATTTAGTTATTTATTAAGTATCTGACAATGGGCTATATAAACAAAATTATAGCTAACATGTTGAACTAGGGCGCTATTCTTATGTGACTCCTTGTGAGCCTTTTGTAACTTGCCAGCTACAGACCAGGGTCTTTCAATCGTCACTTTTGTAATCATAACTCAAACGTCCTTCTTTGCATGTATGAGCTTGGGGATTAATTAAAGAGTATGCAGCATACAAGTAGCTTTGGATACGCTGTATTTACTTCGAAATTCATAAATAAGTTAGCAAAAAATGAGCAGGAGATCAGACATCGTTCTACCACCAACTAAAGTTCTTATTTCTTAACAGAATTGCATCGCGGTCGCGATGATCACGGTCAAAATCGTCATGCTTGTAACAGTTCAGCTTTCTGGTGCCTACAGTCGAAACGAAAAACCTTGAGCAGTTAGCCATTAAGGCCATCTACATTTGCAAACACTGTCTATGGAGAGGCAGGAAAGGGCTAATTTAGGCCAAACTCTCCGTAAGTTCTCCCTCCCCTTCGAAGGGTACAGGCGGGAAGCGGGATTATTTTAGCGCGTTCATCTGGCAACTGCCTTCAAGAACAGAAGCTACTTTAAAATTACCAAAACTAAACTAAAAAGCAGAGAACACAAAAAAACAATAGCAATAAAAACAAAGAAGAAGGAAGCACGCTCCGGTGTTGGCGGGGAAGGGAGTCCTTCCCTGGCCCAAGACACGAATAATATACTACAAAGAGATTTTTCACGAATACGGGTTTTCACAAACCCTTCCGGAGTACAAGGGACAAACAGTAGCCACCCCGCTCCTCCCGATACCGGGCAAGATAACATGCGCAAAGATCACCCAGACTGGGACATTCAACAATAATGTGACGAACAGTCTGGAGGACAAGGCAGTCGTCACAGAAAGGCGTAGGCGAGCGCTCCATCCAATTTATGTGCGTCCCGCGACTGTGTCTAATTCGGAGACGACAAAAAGCAACCTGAATCCGTCGCAACATTGTGGATAAGACCATGGGAACACTCGTGGCGCTATTGCACGTAACTTTAAATTACGGTTGGCAGTCTACCATCTTCTTGCCAAGCAGCCCGGAGAGCTGCCCGTATTCCTGCCATGTACTGAATAGTGAAACGCTGGTCTGGTCGCCCACTCCTCGCAGACTCTTTGGCGCCCTCATTAGCGCGCTCATTCCCACAATTTCTACATGCCCAGGAACCCAGCAGATGATAATCTCGACATCTGCCCAGCTCGCCAAAACCGTGGCGTTACGGATATTGCAAAACGGGAGATGCGGAGATTCCAATGCCCCGAGAGCACTCAGGGCGCTTTATGAGTCGCTATAAATCACAATCCGGTTCCCGAACCGGTCACGTCGCGTTATCTCCCATAGCGAGCCGTGTATTGCAACCAACTTGGCCGTGAAAACAGACCCAGCACCTGGCAGAGCCTCGCTGACTTCAAATAGATGTGATACGGCGTAGAAACCGAACCCCTCTTGCCACTTGAAGTCTTCCGTATACACTGGCACGGTTGCAGCGTGACACAATGTGTATTCCCAAAAGGCCGAAAGTAATACTCCAGCGCTGTAGAAGCGTTAAAAACAGGGGCGCGGGGACAAATAGGCAAAGGTGTTACCCTCTAGGGTGGCGTCTTGGGCAGAACCAGGTGCAAGAACGGCCCAAGAGCTATACCGACATCTCGAAGAAGTTTCCTAGCCCTAAATCCAAAGGGCTTAGGGTATGCCTGGCGTCTCTCGGTGGCATAGGCACCATCAAGATCAGCTGCGGATGTAGTGTGATGTGATGGCGGATAAGGGAGGTGACTGACTTGCGCGTACAGGCGAATAATTCACTGTGCACGGCGCAGAGTGAGTGGCATCTTCCCAGCATCAATAAGTAGGCTCAAAGTGTGGGACGTACGGAAGGCGCTGGTCGTCAAGCGAAGGCCGGTGTGGTAGATCGAGTCCACATTACGCAATAGATGCTCGGCTGCAGATGCATAAAACTCGCATCCGTAATCGAGCTTTGAACGAACAAAGTATCGATAAGAAAGTAAGACTAGCCCTCTCAGCGCCCAAAGGGCTGAACGTCACAAAACGAAGAATATCCATGCCCCGGGTACAAGAGACCATAAGGCTATGAATAGGAACCTCCTAGATGGGGTTCAATCAAATATAAGACCAAAGAAACGGTGCGAGTCCACCTCCTCCAGGCGAATAAGAAACAATTATAGGTCAGAGTGGAGCCGTGGATGGCGGCAGAAGTGCACCACTTTAGTTCTGAGCAAGAAAAAACTGAAACTCTTGCACTTCTGCATAGCGAGAGACAAGGTTCAATGCCTGTTGGAGTCGACACTCCAGAGTTGGCATCAGGGCCGCGCCAAAAGAGATCTTCAGGTCATCCACGTAGAGGGTAGAGAGAACATTTTCTGGTAGCACCAAGGTGCTCAGGGCAAAGAGTGTGACACTGAGGACACTTACGTGCGGGACCCCAATTTCCTGGTCCATTGGGTAGGAGAGCTGCCTTCCCCTACCCATACGCTGAATTGACAGTCTAGCAAAAATTCCGATATATAGATTGGGAGACGTCTCCTCACCCCCAACGATTGGAGAGTCTTCACGATATCGTATTGCTTGCTATGCGGTATCATAGGCCTTCTCCAGATCGAAAAACACAGTGGTGTAGTGCTGTCTATAAAGGAAGGCCTCGGAAACGGCATTTTCCAGTCATAGCAGAGCAAACAACGTGTAGTAGAACTTGCGGAAGCCACACTGTGCGAAAGACTAGTGGCCTCCGCTGTCCAGAAAAATGGCTAATCTAACATTTATCAATACTCTATCAACCTGCACACGCAGGAGTTTTGAGAAATTGGGCGGAAAACTGGCTAGGATAGAGTGATCTCTCCCCGTTTTTCGAAAAAAGAGCACAGTAGCGATTAGCCAGAAGTCTGTGTGTATAGGCTCTCCCAATTACCTGTTGATAAACACTAGCAGAAATGCCATTGCTCGTTAACCTAGGCGTCGAATAGCTAAGCGAGAGCAGAAGGTAACTCACTCAATGTAAACATGTCATTAAAGGGTTCTCCGCCTCTGGAGGTAAAGTCCAGTCGGCGGCCTTTTGCGACATCACAACGCGCATTGAATGCCTGTAGAAATATCATCCCGGTTATAGAATACAGAGATAGCGGTCGCGAAGGATTCTGCCACGGACGCGGGGTCCGAGATTCTGGTCTCATTCTCCTGGAGAACGGGAGGTGGTCCTGCGAAAGCTTTCCCCGAATCCTTTTAACTCACTTCCACACCTCTTCTAGAGGATGTATTCCCGTTAGATGGAGACAAGTATGATCTCCAGAAAGAATGGCGGGCGTGCTTCGAAACATACCGGAACCTAGCTATAGATCGACGAAATACACCGACAGTGAAATTGTTCCGGCGGCGCTTATAAAGCATGTAGGAATAACGCTTCTATTTGAGGGCCACCTCACAATCGGCTAACCATAACGAAAGAGGTAAGCGTGCAAAACGGCAAGACATTCTAGGAATAGTAGTTAGGCCTACGGCGAAGAGGTTGACGGAGAAGAACTCAATAGCTTCATTTACCGACCTAAACTCAAACTCCTCGAAATGTGGACCCCCAGGCCAAGCACCCCCGGGGCAGGCTCTTAGTTAGCAGTGGTCCAGAAAATTATTAAAAAAACTGAATGGGAAAGTGATCAGTACCATGTAGGTCATCGACTACTCCCCAACCAAAATCAGGTAGGGCATAAAGATAGATCGAGACAGGAAAATGAAGCGATTCTCGGGCAGCGATACGTAAACTCATCCACATTAAGACATCTATCTACAGCTCGTCTATCAGTTCGGTAAGGACCTCACCCTCTCTATCTCCCTAAAGGGGGTGTCTACGGTTCATGTCCCCGAGGAAGAGAAGGTGCCTTGACAACCGTGCCACAACACAGCGGAAGTCCCCCGGGTGATAGTTGAATGTACGCAGAAATAACTGTATACCTCCTATTCAGGTGCAGCTGCACATCTACTGCCTGAAAAGAGGTATTCAAAGCAAATAGGAGGAGAGAGACATCATGTCGGGTGTATATTGGGCATCCTCCTGCCTGGCCGCTCATCCCGTGGTGGAGTGGTGGGAGAGTGGGCAGGAGGCACGCGAACAGCATGCCCCCTGTCGAACGTGACAAAGAGTTTAGGGGTGGGTATCAAGGCCCCTCCTTGTTTTATGAACACACTTTCTACTTTCACCACTCCATATTCGGACAGGTCTAAGGTGATGCCATCTATGGTGTAGTCCACGTGTTCCTTCGCATAAGTCACTCACTTCACGAAGTTCACGGTAGAGTGCGGTGTCACACCCACAGGAGTGCCATCAAGTGTCAGAAGGTTACTAATTTTTCGGGGGAATTCGACGCATGCTCCAGAAGGCTCCCATCCGAGAAACAGGTCACATTTGGCTCTTTGCCAATCACGCTAGCTAAAGTTTTCATCTGATGGATCATGTTGCCCTTAGCCAACATGCTGCCATCAGTGTAGCGAATAACGAGAAAACGTTTGAAGCCAGCGTGCTCGAAAACTTCGGGTAAACTCTGAATGAGGGGCCCCAACGTAATTGAGGCTCTGCTCTATGCAGCTGCAATTTTAATCTTAGTCAGGGAGTCCCCACCTGGGAGATCACCCGAGGAAGACGTGCCCAGCTTAGCTTTGTCGCTTACCGAAACGGCAGCGCATCCGTCCATCTCCATGGCTCTCAACGGGGGGAGAGGAACCCAAAATATTTTTAGTCTTTTCCCTGTCCCTTTTCTTCTTAGGAGAGGCGGGCGGGAAATGAACCCGCTTCTCTCCGCTGGTAAGAGCCCCTAGGTCAGATGGCCCGGCCTCAGAAAGATCCTTCTCAGAAATGGAGATCGTCTGGGCTGTCACAGGGAAACTAACAAGGGGATTAGATCCCTCCTCTCCTTCTAAGGCCTCGGGGGCCCGGGCCTTCTGAAGAGAAGCTTGCACAGACCGGTTTCGACCCCATGGAACATCCTGCCTTCAGAGGCTGGGTCACTCACGGACATTTGCATCTCAGGAGGGACCTCCATATGGCCATCCCCCCCAAAACATCACAGATCCGGCGAACTCTAGAGGGCACGGGTTGATGGCCCTGTCATCCCTTGCCCCCTAAAAGGATTGGCTCCATCTAGCCTGGAGCGGTCATTTATGGGCCACTCGAGTGCTTTCTTGGCAGTTCCCTGAGAAAGTAAATGGAGGACTGCCAGCATTTGTGACCACTTCTCCCACCCAGTAGCCAGGCAGCCCTTCGGCATGGCTGCTTCCCGTTGGGCTGGGCATAACATTGATAGAACTTGAAAGGACAGAGAAAGGATGTGTGAGGAAGGTATGGGTGGGGGTGAAGCAGGTTGTTAGAAACTCACCACTACAAACTGGAGCTCATGGGTGAGCGGGCGTTGTCTTCTCCCTCCTCAGCTCCGATCCGGGATGGTTGGGTGAGAGGAAGCTGGTCGGTGTCTTCCCTGTGAAATTAGAGGCCGACAAGCTAAAGTTGTGGGAGAGATTGTAGGGAAGGTGAGGAGGCATGGTAAGAAGAGAGTGTGTCAGAAAGAAAGAGAAGAGGCTAAGCTGGGGCTGGATGGGGCGCTGAGTCCCATCAGCACGGCGACAAGGATAGCAAATCGTCGTGCCCCTTTCGGGTATCCCTATATCGTATTTAATTGTTGTATTAAATATCTCTTGGTTTTTTTCTTCTATTTTAGTCCATATCTTTTGAACTCTATTCCTCAGCATGCGAGCTTCATCTACAAGTCCCCAAGATTTCTGCATCTACGTCTTGTATTCCTTATTTAGTCCAGAGCTTTGTTTTCGATTTTTTTAGGTTTCTTTTCTGTGTTTTTGCTAATAAATATGTTAGAATTAGCGGATACGCCAGAACAAATTGAACCAGTTCATTTTATTTCTTAGTCTTCTCATTTCTGCTAGTAGGGATATTCCGCTTGTTCTTCTTCCTTTCTTCTTTATTTGGGCGGAATATCCTCTTGTGTTTATTGTCAGTCCTAGCAAATTTCCTTCACTGGCATATCAACAATATATATATATATATATATATATATATATATATATATATATATATATATATATACAAGTTGTTTTAAAAGTTACTATGCACTGAAAATATATGGTCTCGCCAAGGTTACAGTGGTCAAAAACTCTTATGGTTGCTCAAGTACTCAAAGTCCCAAGCACTGGCGTGCATAGCAACAGTCGCAGGTGCTAAAACTGTCCAGATGCTTCTTAGGAAAAAAAAGGAGGTGATGTCCAGAAACTGACTTACAACCTATATCAAAAGTATCCCCCTCCACCCCCACCTGTGCCACAAAGACGTATCCGGACACAGTTTTAACACCCGCAACACTTGCTATGCACACAGGTGCTTGGGCGACAAGTGAGTCCCCGAACATTGTGATCCTGGGGAGACTATAACTTTCCAGTGCATAGTAACTTTTCGGACACCCTGTATTACTAACATGACTATACATTAATAAGGTCTTAATTTTCATGAATTGACTAAATTTCTAAACTAACAAGTATCCAAACTCTTGTTCTAGATTTTTTAAATTCACGGACTGTCGTTTCTGTACGAAGATGTTGGAGTATACTTGAGTTTGCCTTTATTTATGACCAATAATTTCCTATTGGTTTTTCGTAGGACTTTCAAGAATATCGTAGAACTTGATTTCATTGTTCACTCCAATATTTATTTTAAAAAAAATCAATAAACAGATTGAGTGGAACAGAATTGGTGTGTTGTGTTGTGAAGATTGAAAATTAATCATAGGGGTGATGTGATTGCTTACCACTTCTGGCGGTGAGTTTAGTTTACCCTATCTGTCAATGGGCGGCCCTCCCGTGTCAGCGTTGTAGGTTTTGCTCCTGCCTTGGCTCGGATCGAACCAGTGTCTGACGAATCTAGTAGGCTAGCAAGACCTCCATAAAATTCACGTTGTCCACCAAACCGAGGCTCGAGGCAGACTGCGTCGCAACGAGACATTGTTCTAAGCCTCTATTACATATGGAATCTTCGATAGTCCGGTTTGATCAAAGCAAACTAGACGTTAAAGCAATTGACCTCCACTTTTAACAATTCCTGCAGGCAAATCATTCGAGTTGTGCCTATAACTCAATGGGATCACACAGATTATACACAAAAACAAACAAACATCATTCAAATTCCTGCGTAAACCGCAGACGTACTGCAAAACACAACAATCAACACGCATTTCACCTTGAAGAAGAGCGTTTCTACACTTTGGACCAAAAGTTTACATACACTTCATCGGTATTCTTCTTTTACTTAATTACTCGATTTAGATTTGGAAATTTTCGGCGACCGTAATTGTTGCATTTTTATTCTAAGAAGTAGGGCAAAATTCGGATCTAAAGTCTTCCAAAACCCGAAAGAATTTATTTTAGAAACATTCCAAGATTGACCAGAGACCTTGATTAGCAAATAGCTTGAAAAGGTTTGTCATTGTTTAGTACTAATTTGCCTCATCCCTGATTATAATTTTGCTCCATTCTTCCTTACAGTATACTCGTATTTGTCGTCGGGTTTCTTTAGTAGAAAGGTTTTTAAAATTTCATTCACATATTTATAATGGGGTTCGGGTCTTGGCTTTGCGATGAGCATTTCAAAACTTCAAATCATTTCTTCACTAAGTCGCTCTATGTTGAAGATCTTTGTCCTGTTGAAAGCGAAGCTGCCTCCCAAATTATAGTTCGCTTACTGGTGGTAGAAGGTTTTCTTTCGAAACAACCCCAAACTCTTTTATCCATATCGTTCCATCAATTTTAGCAAGAATTTTTGTACTCTTAGCAGGAAAGCAACTCCATGACCCTCTACTTATTACATCGTACTTTACAGTTTTTAAAATGTTTTTTTCTAGGGAAGCACTTCGCCAACTCTGCAAATGTGAAGCTGATTGCGTATAAATGCATAAGAGGAGATGAAAAGAATAGTGAAACGAGAGATGGGCCAGAGTGAGAAAATAGCAAATGAAGCAATTAGATGTTAAAATAGAGGGAGGGTGGGGATCTGGTAGGGACGACAATGTTTTAGAAGAGGATGAATGAAAATCATGATGGGACCAGAAAGATGTTTTAGGAGGAGATGAAAGGAGATCCGGATGGGACCAGGAAAATGTTTGAGGATAAGATGAATGAAGCACCGTATGGAACTAGTAATATGTTTTAGGTGGAGATGAATAAAAATCAGGATGTGACCGGGATGATGTTGTTATGATGGGATAAAGGAATTTTCGGATAGGACAAAAATGATGTTTGGGAATGAGATGAAGGAAGAGCCGGATGGGACCTGGAATATGTTTCAGAGGAGATGAGTGAATATGCGGATGAGACCAGGAAGATCTTATATGTGCGGATGAATAAAGTTCCAGAGGGATCAGGATGATGTTTTAGGAGGGGATAAATGAAGATTCGGATGGGGCCAGTATGATGTTTTACGAGGAGATGAATGAAGATCCTGATGGGATAAGTGGACAATGTTTTAGGAAGTGGCGAATTAAGATCCCGTTTGGACCAGGAAGTTGTTTTAACAGGGGATGAATAAAGATCTGGATGTGACCAAAAAAGATGTTTCAGGACATCATGAATGAAGATTCGGAGTGGACCAGGAAAGTTGCGGCTACAGAATAAAAAAAAATGAGAGGGGAGCTTATCTGAATTCATCCCTCTGAATAGTGTGAGAAATGGGCAGTGATCATTAATATCAGTATCTCATCACTAGTGAATACTAACCCTCAGATCTGATTTTTTTTGCAAATCAGAAAATTATGAATTTTAGTTTTGGGACGTCAACTAAGGTATAAATAACACTGAATTTAATCATTATTTTTGAGATTTACCTGTATTTTAAATTTAGAATTTGCTGGTTTCGGTCCTCCTATCAAGCTATGTTTCTTCTCAGGCGGACGTCTGCCAGGGAAAGCCCCAACACCCCACCTTGATGCCCAGTCACGGTGTTAACCTCTTTTAGTAAATAGAGTCAGCTTAAAAAAAGTCCGGATGGAGATTCGAACTACCTACCCAACGATTGCCGGGCAAGCGCGCTAACCACTATACAAAACATGTATTCAAACCATTTCTGCCCATTGTCTCATTTAGTGAGACAGTTCATGTATGGATTTTTTTTCAAATATCATTACATAATGAGAAAAATCTACTCAAAATGTTATCAATGACCTTTAATTTTCAGAAGTGAAATATATTTGGCTTACTTTAAAGCGGTAATTGAAATTCTACACTTGCCAATGTTGTGGAAATCATGAGTTTAGCGGTGTGGGATTGAGGAGAAGCTGAAATGGAGACGACCTTTATTTTTACAAGATCTTTAACCCCCACTTTGTGATCTTAGCCCAGATAGGGGTCGAAATTCCGCTATATAAGAAGCAACCTGTCACAAATCAAACAAACAAAAAGGATTTGTGGTTTCCTTTTTTTAATTAACCGCGAGGAAATAAAAAATTATGCGGAAAAAGAAATTTAATTAGGAAATTAGGAAAAAAATTCTTTTCGTGTAACAAATCTCCCCCGGAGCAGATACAAATTTAGTAATATTTATATATAAAAAAAAAAATTATTATGGTGTTTCATCATACAAGTTATCATGCAGAACATGAAGCGACGATAATTATCAATCGACGACAGGTCCGAAGAAAATGGCAGGTGTGATAGATGTCCCTAATCTATACAATTATTATGGATTGTTCTGATGAACAACTCCTTTACGATTGACTAAAGCCGGAGTTCTGGGAGCAACGCATCTTGGAATGGGTAACACACTGCAGGTTAGCGCCTATGACTGGTATTTAAGGCGCCATGTTGAAATGTTCAGCACGTTTACCTGACCCAGCATCTTCGATTTTAGGTTCTAATGCTATGTGAAAGGACTGGTCTATGTCAACCCTCTTCCTGCAAACCTAACAGGCCTCAAACAGAGAATTACTGCCGCACTTGAGACTTATTACACTAGCCAACACCAACGTTATTATCTAATTTAGAAACATTTTGATGTGCTGAATCTAAAGATGACATCGGTTTTGCTCATTCACGTCAAACTTTTAATTTTGCCTTACATGATATTTATTTACGTTTTTTTTACATGTACGGGTATTTTCTATTTATATGAAGAATTCTGAATAGTTTACAGGGGGAAATCTTTGACTAGCTGGTATTTGCAGGTGAATGAAATGGATTCAACCAGAATATCTTGCAAAAATAAACCCGATTATTCTGTTATATCTGTGTTCCTCATAGGAATCCAGATACAAATTTCATAAATCGTGCATACCATACTTATTTTGTATGAAACTTAGTGACCAGGATAAATCTTGGGCACCAAACGTGGTATGCATCATATGCATCGAGTATCTGCATCATTGGACCAAGGGCAAAAAGAATTGTCTGAAGTTTGGAATTCTCATGGTTTAGAGGGAGCCGACAAACCATGGTACTTAATACAATTTCTGCGCTATTAATTTGACTGGGATCAACAAAAAGGACAGGAGCAGCTTCAAGTATCCTGATCTTTAATGTTGCTCATTTTGATGAAATTCCAGTATCTGTCTTTGGATAAATTCCTGACATTAGTGACAAAGATTCCGCCAGTAATGAAGAAAATGAAGATGAAGTCGTTTTTGACAATAATGCTGCACATCCTTTTCTCCAAAGGAACTAAATGATCTAGTTAGCGATCTCAGCTTGTCAAAGTCCTTTGCCAATCTGTTGTCATCCAAATTGAAGGAAAAAATTTCCTTCCGACAGTGCTCGCGTCACCTTTTAGCACAACACACGTCAAGACTACCTCCCTTTTTTTCCCTGAAGAGAAGGATGTGGTGTACTGTACAAATATTGCGCAGCTTCTGCACAAGCTTAGAATATCACAGTACTTAAAGGAGGATTGAAGATTGTTTATTGAAATCGCTGAAATGTGTTCTGCTGCACAACGACAAACAGTTTGCCTCTGTACCTCTCATTCACTCGACTAAACTGAAGGAGAAGTACAAAGTGGTGAGGTACGTGCTGAAGAAAATTAGTAATGTTCAACATAGGTGGTTGATTTGTGTTCACTTGAGGATGGGGAACCTTTTGTTGGAAAAACAGTCCAGTTTCACTAAAGACCAGTTCTTTCTTTGCATGTAAAATAGTAGGTATCGAGCTCAACATTATACAAATAAGGAGTGGTTTATATGGGAGTAATTGGTGCTTTGTACAGCAGAGAATGTTATAAACAACCATCTAGTGGACAGATATGGGATACTCTTCCCACCGCTACACATCAAGCTCAGCTTGATCAAACAGTTCTTTAAAGCTCTAGGCAAAGATTGTGGCTGCTTCACTTACTTGTGCCACACTTTTCCATGATCAAGCATGGAGAAGTTAAAGTTTAGGATCTTTTACGTTCCTCAAATCCTTCAGCTCATTAGAGATCCAGTGTTTGAAACTCAATAAACGAAGTGGACCTGGAAGCGTGAAAGGCTTATGTTCTGTTTGTGAAAAACTTTCTTTGCAACAAGAAGGATGAAAACTACACATAGCTTGTCACCAAAATGCTGACTGGATTACTTATTCTCACATATGGATCATTTTTCTGAGAATCTAGGATCAATAAGCGACAAGCAGAGGTATAAATATAATCAAGACATGAAAGAGACACGGAAAACAGGTATCAGGGACACTGGGATACAGTCCTGTTTGCTGTTTACTGTTAGACTCTAAAGAGAGAAATCACTACCGCTGAGCATTCTAGGCGTTTGAAGAAACTCAAGTTCATGGCCTGAATTCTGAACAATGATGACCCAATATCCAATCTACGTGTGTACTATTCAATGTACACTAATCAATTTTTTGTAATATTGACAAAAATGAACCGCAAATGTCACTAAAAGGTAATCGATTTAGTTATAATATAGGATTTTTTTTTAAATATAGAGCGCAAAAAACTGACTTGATCGGAAGAAACGGATGTCATTTCCATATTTCGCTGTATAAAATTTCATAAATCAGTTGACAAACTTAGACAACTTACATAGAATTCTTTTTGTCACCCAGTGCTATCAATGACATCTTCCACTGTTTTTGGCAGTAGCTAGACAGCTAACTTGAAGTGTGTGTCTCAAGTGCGCCATAGTCAAAAATTTGTGAAATAGTTCATGGAATCCATACACTTTTGAATTTTTCATTCAAATTTTGAAGAATATATCTGACCTTGCTTAACATTCAGTCTTCAGTTTTATTTGCCTAGAATATATACCATCGGGATATTAAATATCTCAAATGATCTGAAATTTTTATAATCACTCTGTGTATACATATTCTTGGAAGTATAAACTCAAATACAATATCCCTATATTTCTATCCAAATATACACCCAATATAACTCCTCTTTACGAAATAGCTTAACTTCTGTTACATTTAAATTGCATATTATGCATGGCCTTCATCTTTCTACCCCATTGCAAACCTGCTACTGGAGAGTTCCCAGCACGGCTTCCGAAGGCAACGGTCATGCCTGACGAACCTCATAGAATTCCTCCACTTCGTGTTCAGTGAGCATGGTCGAGACAAGGCGGTGGATGTTGTGTACTTTGACTTCCAAAAGGCCTTTGACAAGGTACCACACCACCACCTTCTCCGGAAAGTGCGTGCGCAGGGCATAGGCGGCAAGGTAGCAGGTTGGATAGAGAGCTGGCTAAGTGACAGACGGCAACGCGTAGTGGTGAATGGTCGGGCCTCTGAATGGGCGCCAGTATCTAGCGGTGTCCCACAAGGTTCCGTCCTGGAACCACTACTGTTTATTAACTATGTCAACGACACGGACGGAGATATGGTTGCCAAAATCTCCAAATTTGCCGACGACACCAAGCTTGGTTTTAATGTGGCGAAGGAGGGGAACACTGCTAACCTCCAAGAGGACCTTCAAAGGATTGAGGAGTGGTCGGACACGTGGCAAATGCCTTTCAACGTGGGGAAATGCAAAGTAATGCACATTGGCAACCGAAACCCAAAATCTCAGTACTTCCTTAAGGGAACTGCCCTTGAATCGAGTGACACTGAAAAGGACTTGGATGTTACTATCACTAGCGACCTCAAGTTCTTGAAACAGTGCATCGAGGCAGAGAAGAAAGCCCCAAGGATGTTAGGCTACATAAAGCGCCAGTTTGGATACCGTAACAAGGAGATAGCACTTTATCTGTACAACTCCCTCGTTCGACCGCACCTGGAGTATGCCGTACAATTTTGGAGTCCTTCGTTTCGAAAGGACATCGCAAGGTTGAAATGCGTACAAGCTAGGGCAACCAAACTGATTCCCTCTATCCGACATAAAAGTTATGAGGATAGACTAAGGGAATTAGATCTGTTCTCGCTGGAAACCTGTAGACTGCGTGGTCAGCTCATCGAAGTTTTCAAAATATTTCGAGGGTTCGACAATGTTGACTACCGGGATATTTTCACACTGAGTGAGAACAGAACGCGCAATCACGGAATCAAACTTGAACTGAAGCGTTACAACCGCAATCTGTGTGGAAATTTTTTCACCTACAGTATTTGCGGTAAGTGGAACGCACTTCCAGTGGAAGTTGTCAACAGTAGATCTGTTGACCAGTTCAAGTCAAGACTAGACAAAGTCTTGAAAAGTGGCCGTTTAGGGACTCAAAACAATTGAGCAGCCATGTGCCTACTCAATTGCTAGTCCAAAGGTACCCTCTTTGAATGGACCGTAAGGTCTCCTAGGGTACTTTCTTTCCTTGTAACTCCTTGTAACACCTATGGCGACATCTTGATTATGGCAAATCACGGATTTGCACTAATATTGCAGACAAATTTCGCATTACGTACTTTCTTCTAAGACCACGGCACCCTTTAAGATTGGCTGCCATATACCTTGAAGTGGCTGATTTCCTTATGGAATTGCAGAAAACAAATCTTCCTCTAGTGTACTCTTCATTTTTCGCTTCCTATGCCTACATCTTTTACCTTGTCTTTCGATTCTTGACCAATCTTTGTGCAATAAAATTCCTCAGTATCATTTATTCTAATAACGATGGAACGTAGAATTGCTCGCCAATATGAAGGAAAAACTCTGGCGTATTTGTTTGTGGTTTATTTAACAAAACGATTTTTAATAATGATTCGATTTTTACGGTGTTTTTTAGGGTCATGAGCCTGCGCCTAGAGCTCGTCTGTCAACTAAAAAAATATAGGTAGAAGATGTAAGTTTTTAAGGCAAGCTCTATTAGATGAGGGATACGAGTGGGCATATAAAGAGCAAGGACATTTGAGGAGAAGTGGAGCTTTGAGATTAGTCAGTAGCTTGCTGGGCAGTTTGGGTTCAGTTTAGGTTTCTTGGTATCATATGGTAGTATTCTTGACGAGAGTGAGGTATTAAAAATATCAGTGAGGTAAGGAGGACAGACTAAGAGTGAATAGTACTACAATATGTTACGTAAGCGGTTTCTGTCTCTGTACCCTGAGCACTGCCCTCCGAAGCCATTTCTCGCATGCCCGTCTGTGTTTCCTCGAGTTCAAAATAATGGCAGATGACCATTGAATACATTGTCGGCGAGGGAAGGTAAGGAGAAGTGGGGTAGAGCATTGATGAAGGAGGAGATGATCCAGTAAGAAGAGCGGAGGTGCATGTTAAGGTTGACAAAGGTAAAGGCCTGCGTCTACCGGTGGAAGCAGAGAGACGAGATCGCCATCTGATCTTTGTCAATTGAAGAGAGCTGACGATGATGAGGATTTGTGGCAGTGTGTATGTGTGTGATATCAGATACGAGAAGACAAGAGAAACAATACTGAATGAATAAGAAAGTATTCGATAGAACCGATGATCATTCTTCAACGAGCAACTGATATAAATATCGGTTATATTTATATTTATCATCCAGGGAAAGTATTTTATTTCTTTATAGGATGTATGTGGCGATGTTTTAGTTGTTTCTCTCCTATTTCCAAATTCTTTTAGATATAAAATAACAACAATAGAACAAATAAACTCGATTTCAAAATAGTTAACAAAAAGAATATCCGCAAACAAATTGATTTTAATTATTGTATTTTATGTTTTTCAGCTCATGCGATTGGACCGAAGAAGTATGGACGAGCTGAAAAGAGATCTGATGGTTTTCTTCATCAACACCGCCTCTCTCATTCCACCACCTACTCCAGGGCATCAAAATATCGTGAAAATAAACGTAATTTTGACCATTATTATACGAATTTTGCTGGAGTTGTTATTTATAGAGATTTGAATCCACCAATGGCACATAAGGTAAAATTCCGGTCGAAGCCAAGTCGCAAAGAACGACGGACGTTGCAGGAAAACGTTATCCTAAGGAAAGGAGGGATGAGGATGAGTACACCTCAATGGGTGTCGTACGATTATATTCGATCGGACCATACCCCAACCAGTAATTCTTTAAATGTGTCGAATCTTCTGGGCATCGATGAAGAAACGCCAGAGTATCGAAAAACTGAAGCATTATTCAAGTAAGACTTAAATGTCATGTCAGGCCTAATTTAGACTAAACGTACGATCTTTTTTTATTTAAGATTTTCCAAATCGGAAAAATATCATCGGTAATTAAATTAGTACATTTATAGATTTAATCAAAGGGTCAAGGTGCAGGAAAAGTTCTTTGATTGTACATAGATTATAGACACTTAAAATTAGGAACTCCAACTTCTTGTGCACTACTGAACAAAAATTAACACAACGATGTACTAGGGACTATTTCTATATAAATATAGCCTGTTTTAACAGACTTTTTGTTTCAGGCAAAAATTTATTATCATTTCCCTAAAGGAAACATTTCGCAAAATACAGCGCGTAAATGAATCGATATAAAGATGAAAGTGTGGGTTACTTGTTTTTGGACAAGTTTATGCGGGTAGGAGCATACGCGGTTTCTTCTGAGAATGTAAACTGAAAAAAAACGGTACGCCATACTCACGGCGGCAATGCGTGAAGGAGATTTTGAATTCGTTTAACTATCCGAGGAACATCGTTAACAAAGCGAAACAGCAATATGACGAGGATGAGAATAAGGACGAAGTACTTGCAATCATGCAAAGTAAATTTCTCTCCTCTTGGATGTTTCTGGGCGTGGTCAGCCGCGAGAGCCACGTTATGCCTCCTCACATCTTACCCCATGGTTAATGTGGACATTTACATTGAGGCGCTGGATACTGTAGTCATGTCTTGGACAGATCAAATGAGACCAAAATGCCTTATGTTTTCCAGCAGGACTCTGCTCCCACACATAAGGTTAAAAAAGATACAGACGTTGTCGTTCAATAACGTTCCGCACCATTGGGCTCGATATTTGTAGTCGCCCATCCCTTGCTACTGTAAAACCCTAAATTATTCTGTCTGGGGCGTTCTTGAGAAAGCTGTCAGCAAGGCTGCTCACAATGCATTATGATCTCTGAGGGCCGTCATTGTAGATGACAGCATGAAACTAGTTCAGCTCCCACCTGGAGAAGGTCCTGGAGTCAGATGTTGGCCATTTAGAATTATTTCGCAACTATATACATATATTGTTATATTTGCGTATATATTCTTGTTAGGATATATTAGTTAGGCTGTACGCAACTTGTTTTATTTTTTTGTAACCCTAAATTATTCTGTCTGGGGCGTTCTTGAGAAAGCTGTCAGCAAGGCTGCTCACAATGCATTATGATCTCTGAGGGCCGTCATTGTAGATGACAGCATGAAACTAGTTCAGCTCCCACCTGGAGAAGGTCGTGGAGTCAGATGTTGGCCATTTAGAATGATTTCGCAACTATATACATATATTGTTCTATTTGCGTATATATTCTTGTTAGGATATATTAGTTAGGCTGTACACAACTTGTTTTATTTTTTTGTGTACAATTTGTATCGATTTACATGAAATCCCTTGTATTTTAACACTCCTAATTCGGAGCAATCTCATAAAATCCTCAGAAGTTGGTGATGGGTAGGTGATAGAAAATGATCGAGCAATAACTCCAAACACCGTCCTGCTAAACCACGCAATGGTGTGCAAATTCGTAATTTTGAGTTCTTACGTATTTTTTTAGGAAATATTTACTGTACCTGGCTTCGCGCTTACAACGTTTAGAAGTGATGTGTTTTTGCTGTTGCAATGATTTATAATCGCCCATTCTTTTCACTACAAATAATTATCCTATTCACAAGTCTTCTGTAAGAGTGAAAGTACTAGAGGTGCAAGATAGCAGGGTAAATCTGTCCTTGCAGCGGTAAATCGCCTAAGTGAAAAAAAGATTTTAAATCTTTTAGTGTTAAAATGTTTTCCCCTTCTGTCGTTATTCGCTGATGATATGCCTAGTTGAGCACCGAAACGTCTGGCCAATAAATGTCTAGAGCCATTAACTGGATCTTTATATCCATGATATATTATATGTGGTGATCCATTTACACAAAAGTTGCACACACTCATGTACACGGTGTTCCGACATGACCGATGATTCATTTTGTTTGCCTTCCTTTGTCGCGTTATCTTCTTTTGGGTCACAACAGAACTCCATTACTACAGAACTGTCATTTAGCCATTTCCTTCCATTTGCATACTAATGACAGTCTGCTACAATGATACCTTATTTCCCAAAACTCCTTATCGTTTTCTTACTATAAATGCCGTTTTCACCATCTATCTATAAAATTTGATAGATTATCTCTGCTCTATCTCTCTCTCTCTCTCTCTCTCTCTCTCTCTCTCTCTCTCGAGCACACATGAACAAACATTCACTTCACACAAAGCTCCTCCCAAGAAACCCCATTGTTACGCCATTGTCAAACAAGCAAACATTTTTCAAAAGGACATTACTCTCAATATCTTTATTATTCACATTAGCCACACACTCGATCAAATCACATCGTCTTAGTCGTTGCGATCCATCCACCCCGATGGATAGGATCCATAAGCTCTAGTTATTTATTTTATTAAATCTCAAGTTCAAAATAAAGTTAATTTTCATCAAGATGTTTTCTCGATACAAGTGGCGACCCTAAAGTGAATCTCATCAACTTACGAAGCCATCAAATTTCTCGAGTCATCCTCGAATACTCTCAACGAAACGCAAGTACAACCATGGACCCGATCCAACCTTTCATCAAGGAGACCACATTCATCTCAACAAGGTACCAACTCGACTCAACGGAATGCTCAACGTCCGCGCCACGCTACTCTCCTACTCTTAATCACATTACTCTTCAGTAAGTGACAATTCAACAAATTTCAAATGCCAGCCGCAGATATGGTCACGAAACTCCTCTCTAGACGACTTGCTAGATCATTGAATTATCTTTGCACTTCACTTGGCATTAATTAATTATATTTTATTCATTCGCACTTACATATTGCTATGGCAACGCGCCATTAATTCTTTCATTCGCACTCACATAGTGCTACATATGCCAGCGCGCCATCAATTTATTGACTAGCATTCACATAGTGCTAACTATGGCAAAGCGCCAACAATTCTGTCATTAACATTATATAATGCTACCGTGACAAACTTCTCATTTAAAGAACCGACTACAAAAGTGAACTTTCAAATGCACAGTCATGCAACGTATATGGGTTTCAGTTCATTCATTCAAGATTTACAAGTTTGCTTAACTATTTCGATCATCAAATTATTTATCTAGGTTAACTAATTATTTTTTCAAATGCACTGTATTCACGTTTACTTCATTGTATTATTGAGAGAAAATGTGCACTCAATCAACTTATTTTGTTCCTTCTGCGTTCATACTAAATTGACACACGCATTCAGGTGACCTACAGCTGGACAAAAATGACCTTTTGAACACCGTATTTCAAAATGTATCGTTTAATATTTCAAAATGTATCTTGTATATTTAAATTTTATCATGTAAATACCGACTTATTTGACTTAATAATTATGTATGAATATCTTTAATCATCATTTTACTGCATTGATATTTGATGTATCGAATTAACATTTAGTTCAATTGTACTATTGTCATTTTTATTCATGTATTATTTTAACCAACGAATTATTGTACATCTTACATCATACTTTTATTTATTCTATTTTCCATGCCAATGAATCTTCATTATTGTATTTTTACTCAAGTGATTAATTCCGATTAAATTATACCATTGTTTTGATTCGAATGTTCTTAATTATTGCTATTTTCATCTTCTTTCATAATTTTTATATTTTTATAAGTAACCACACAAATGCAACAGTTTCATTTGCTAATTGAGAGGGCTGGGTGATTTGGGATAATACATTTACACAATGTTGGACACACTCATGTACATGTTGTTCCGACATGACCGATGATTTATTTTGTTTGCCTTCTTAGTCGCGTTATTTTCTTTTAGATCACAATAAAACTCCATACCACAGAACTGTCATTTAACCATTTCGTTATATTTGCTTACTAATGACAGTCTGCTACAATGATACCCTATTTGCCAAAGATTATTAACGTTTTCTTACTATAAATTCCTTTTTCACCATCTCACTTTAAGAGTCCTTTGATAGATATCTATTCTCTCTCTTTCTCTCTCTCTCGAACACATATCAACAAACATTCACTTCACACAAAGCTCCTCCCCAGAACCCCATTGTTCACCCCCACCTTATCTACTCATATAAAAGAAGCGCACATTATTCAAAAGGACATTATTCTCGACATCCTCATTGTTCTCATCAGTTACACAGTCAATCAAATCACTTCGTCTTCATCGTTGTGATCCATCGATTTTGGTGGATAGGATCTACAAGCTCCACTCATTCATATTATTTAATCACAAGTTCAAAAAAAGTTACTTTTCATCAAGTTATTGGTAATAACTTATTTGTGTTGGACATCATCAAGAACGAACTCCAATCATTTGCAGGGAAGGAATTTTGTTCTGAACTAGTGATCTCCACAATCAATTAACCCCTACTCCCACAATCAAGCATCAACCACTTCTCTCGATATATATATATATATATATATATATATATATATATATATATATATATATATATATATATATATATACGTAGGTGAGTCAAAAAGTTCTCAGACAAATGCCAGATTATTGAAATGTTCGATTTTGTACAAGTAAATACAGGGTCAAACACGACTTTCATGTTTTCTGAACAATTCCTACAAAATTCGTCATTCAATTTGTCGAGACTCTTTGTATTAGATGTGCTTCAAAAAGGTTACTTTTTTGAACCCATAAAATGGCAAATTTTGAGATAAGAGCGAACATTAAATTCCTGACTAAACTTGATTGGAAGCCTGTTAAGATTATTGACGCTCTACAACAGGTTTATGGTGACTCTTCGCCATGTAGAGCGGTAGTTTACGACTGGATTAAGCGCTTCAAGGGGGGCAGAGAAGAAGTTGAAGATGATCCACGTGAAGGGAGACCCTCCACCTCCATTAACCCAGAAAATGTCGAGCTTGTGAGGAATCTAGTGGATAAAGATCGCCGTATTACTATTGATGAAGTTGCCAATGCATGTGAAATCTCTCATGGCTCAGCATTTGGAATTCTAACTGAAAATCTTGGCCTGAGCAAGCTTTCAGCACGTTGGGTCCCAAAAGCGTTGCGAGAAGACCAGCTGAATCATAGGGCCAACCTTTCTTTGGCTATTTTGACCAAGATTGAAGCAAACGAGGATAGTTTTTTTGAGCGCCTCGTAACGGGAGATGAAACTTGGGTGTATCAGTTTGATCCTGAAAGTAAAAATCAATCAAAAGAGTGGCACCCAAGGGGGGCAGCAGGGCCTATCAAGTTCAAGACAGAGAGGTCCGTTAAGAAGATAATGGCTACAGTTTTTTGGGATTCGGAGGGAATTATTTTAATAGACTTCTTAGAAGGACAAAAAACTGTTACATCCAGCTATTACGAAGGAGTTTTAAGGAAGCTGAAAACTTCAATAGCCAAAAAACGACGAGGAAAGCTCCACAAGCAAATCTTGTTCCACCATGACAATGCCCCTGCACATTCGTCCAAAGCTGTGAGATCTCAGCTACGGGAATTTCGATGGGAAACTCTTGCTCATCCCCCTTATAGCCCTGATTTAGCACCCTCTGACTTTTTTCTGTTTCCAAATTTAAAGGGACACCTAAAAGGAACCCGGTTTCAATCATTAGATGAAGCAAAAAAGCAGGTCATTACTTGGTGCCAGAGACAACCCCGTGAATTCTACAAAGATGGTCTTTACCGTTGGATTCATAGATTAAGAAAGTGTATAGATGTTAATGGAGCTTATGTAGAAAAATGATTACAGTTTTATTACAAATAAAAATTTTATGCCATTTATCTGAGAACTTTTTGACTCCCCCTCGTATATTTATATATAATATATATATATACATATATATATATATATATATATATATATATATATATATATATATATATATATATATATATATATATTCACATGTGTGATTTTCTTCACACATCTTTCAATTTGTCCTATATTTGCCTTTATGTCTGGGTTGAGGCCGTAGATAAATTGTCCGAAACTCATTAAAACTTAACTCGAAATTTAAAGTTAAAGTCGGAATAGAAGATTTCTCTAGCAAAACACTTTATTTATCTGACGCGTTTCGATACCCTCGTATCATCTTCAGAGATAAAATGAAAATACAGATAAAAAGAGAAGAACATTGATTTATATATCAATGAATGAATAGACTTATATACATACAAACAAAGAGATCAGCAAGTGAGAACGTACTGACAAACTTGTGAGCATGTTTAGACAATGTCGAAATAGGGCGGGCTTAGGAACAAAGGTCAATTTCGCGGTCCCGTCCAAAGAGATGATGGGCCTTCAAACAAAGGTGGAGGGGGGAGGAACCCACATAGTTCGGCTCTTAATTCTACCGCTTGGCAGTATTCCGTTCGAATTAAATTGAATGTTAATCTTTGGTTGTTTTTCTTGTATATGGATGACTTCTAGGAAAAGTAGTTGTATGTAGGCGATCTGGTGTAAAGTCACTAATTTTCGTGTATGGAGAACCTAGATAAAGATTTAAAGCATCGACTTGGGGTTAACAGTCTGCTGCTAAATCATGCTGCGCTCTTAAATAGCTTTGATGGCAACTGTCTCTCTCTCTCTCTCTCTCTCTCTCTCTCTCTCTCTCTCTCTCTCTCTCTCTCTCTCTCTCTCTCTCTCTCTCTCTCCAAATATATATACGAGGGGCGGTCAATAAGTTTTGCGAATCAGGGGGGCAAAACAGAGGAAAGGGGATGGCTGTTTGTGGGGGTGTTAGGACAAGTTATGATAAGTCAGGAGCTGCAGCCGCACACTCCTGCCTCGTCTATTTAAGAAGCAGTAGTTGATCGCAGATCGTCACTCGCAAATTTTTCAACAATGGAGAAGGTTGAGCACCGCGCAGTGATCAAATTTCTGACCAAGGAAGGCAAGAATGCAAAATAGATCCATGAACGCATGGTTGCAGTGTACACCAACACCGCCACTTCCTATGCAACCATTGTTCGCTGGAATAGGGAGTTTCGCCATGGTCGTGAGTCCCTTGAAGATGACCCCCATCCAGGACGCCAGTCAGACGTGACCAACGAGGACAAAGTGGCCCGTGTGGAGAGGATTATCCTCGAAAATCAACGGGTGAAGGTCGAAGAAATCGAACGAGAACTTGAAATATCACATGAAAGTGTTATCAACATGATCCACGACAATTTGGCCATGACCAAGGTTTCTGCCCGTTGGGTACCTAGAAACGTCGTCAAAGTTCACAAGGCCAGAGTTGCACAAGCTGCCCTGGGCGAGTGCTGATTCGAGGAGCTCAACCATCCTCCCTAAAGTCCAGATCTGGCCCCTAGCGACTACTTTTTATTCCCCCAGCTCAAGGCTGCACTGCGTGGACGCTGGTCTGGTGACGATGAACATGTCCAGCTCGCTGTCCAGGATTGGATTGAACAGAAGTCGGGAGATTTCTGGTTGTCGGGAATTCGAAGCCTCAGGGACAAGTGGCGCAAGTGCATTGAAGTCGAGGGTAGTTATATTGAAATATATATATATATATATATATATATATATATATATATATATATATATATATATATATATATATAATTTTATATAACACTACTGGGTATACCTAGTTCTTCTGTTTACTCAATATGGTCAGATAAAATACAAACTATACATATACAATGGGTTCAAAGGCAAGGTGCTGTGTACAAAATTGTTCGGAGTGCCAGTTACAAGCCTAATAGATTTTAGATGATATTCATTTGTGAGGCTTCAGTGTTGAATCTACTCTGCCTTGCAATTCACCTTTGGTTTATTAGTTACATGGACCAATGTTATACATTGTCTCACACAAATATATATAACATTATTATTTTACATCATTATTTTTACAAATATGTTATGTATATATAATTCACTCAAGGAGTTATTCTTTTATAAAAACCGCTATATCTTTCTCTTTTTATTACTCGTATTCGCGTACCAATTACAAGCCTTTAAAGAATTCACATAACACTCATTTATGAGGCTTCATCAATGAACCTATTCTGCCTTGCAATGTATTTTTTCCTATTATTAACATGGGCAAAATATATAAATTGGTGTTTCTACAAATATATTATTCATACAGTGAGTTATCGCTATAATATTTCTTTAAGATTATTTGTAGTTGCATAATTATTCGCCTATCTGTCACAAGCAAAATAGGGTTCACATGTTACTCCTAGGTGAGGTTTCATTCCTGAACCTATTTTATCTTGCAATGGGCAATAAAAAAACTTCTATGTGCGTGCAACATTAGCTCGCTTTAACTGGATTGAGCCTAAACATACTGCGTCAACTTTAAAATTAATACATACATGGACTATGCAAACTGAACATGAGGTAACTTAACAATAATAATTAACTGACTTTGTACATTTTTCAATTGTCCGAACTGATATTCTTTTTACATTACCGGACATTCCCTGTTCACCTCTTTAAAGGTACCGAATTTGGGCAGTTAAATGGATTGTCACAGGAACACAACACTTCTACGTTTGTTATTAATGAATTAAAAAAAAAACTGTACCCAAAAGTAAGGCGCGAGTTTGTATCTTCATCTTGCTCCAGTGTTGCCTGCATTTAAACATATATTTAAATACAGGTACATGTACACCCCCCCTTTCGATACTAAAAACAAAAGAACAGAGAAATGCTATATATGCTAAATGATTGGTTACCCCCCAAATCGCTTTATGTGCACTAAAGGTCTATTTTAAGTTCGAGTGAGTTCGTTAGACCTTTAATGCTCTCTAATTTGCCCCGTGGGCGTTTTCTCGTGAGTTTCGGGGCAGTGCATTCGCTTTCTCTTCGTATGGAGTGGGGTAAAGGGGTACAGGCGTGGTCTCTCTGTCTCATTCCCAATTGACGTTAACGTATTCTCTCTCGAGCGGAATCAGAGGGTGAATGTTCGAGCCCAAAGTCGCACCACGCACTGCTAAAACCAGTGCTCTACATTTTGGGGCGAAGCAGTGAGACATAAGAAGCATTAAAATGGGACCAAAAAATACCTTTTGGCCTAACATGTTCATTCCTGCGACTATCCTCGCCGCTGTACCAACTATGGAGATTCTCATAGTGCATCCTGCCCAAAGTGACGCAGAATTCTCTTTGAAAAAAGGTCTTCGCTATCCGGGATTCTGCTATGGTGGATATGCGGAGGATATGCGTCGTAATGACTGAGGACTTCCAACCCAAGTGTAAGGCCTCTTATGACTCTGCCCTTCCCTCTAGGAAGCTAACTTCCAAAAAGGGCGAGCAATCTAACTCAATAAAACTCTCTCTACCTCAGTTGAGGTACACCCTATTCCTTATTCCCTTTCCCTTATTCCTGTCCATTTGACATATGTAACTGAAACTTCCGACCTACCCTCATGAGGAGGTGGTGTATCCTTTACCCATGGCGATATTATCCCACTCCTACAATGTAACGATGCGTCCATCTCCTTTACTCCTACCTTCTGAGCAAAACCATAGCCCATTTTTCCTTCCTGTTAGACATTTTCCTTTGAAACCCTCTGCAACTACTACTTCCAACCTTACTTCATACGTGGGTTGCACCCATTCCATTAGAAGTAATGATCCTCCCCGACCTATCACTAACTTTACTCCCCAAACCTTTCTTGTCTCTACATTTTCCTCTAGGTCATAACCCACTAAGGTTGGTCTGTTGAAACAAAATAGCTCCAGCATTACTAGCCACCGCCCATTTAAATCAAGGTTGCTTCGCTGTTCATAGACTTCTTCTATAACGCCGGTGCCAGGTTTTTCTCACACGCCACCTGTTCGTGAGGGCTCCTCTGCCCCCGGCACTATCTTGACCATGGTCTCTCACCGGTTTGAGTGATGGAAGTAATTCTTCAATGAAACTGTCAGGGGAACGACATTTTCCCAAGTTTCGTCATTTCACTATTTTTTAACTCTCTACCACCCCATGGCGGGGTGGCCCATGGTGGTGTCTTGGGCATGGTAAACACTAATCACTATTACACGCCTTCAATTCTTGCACCTACTCTTCAAGCAGTCGCAGCTAGTGTTCATTTTACGAATAGAATTTATACTTTTTTTACGAAGAGAATTAAATCTTTCTAAAAGCTTAGCCCGTTCAAGGGCTCAGTTTTAATCTTTAATTTAGCTTTCTACCCAATTTCTACTTTTAGGTGACTTTAAAACCAGACACTCCGTATGGGGTGATAGAATTAACAACCGTCAATGCTGTGCCCTTGAATCTCTTCTATCCACTAAGTCTTTTAGCATTTTTAACTCTGGTCATGTTACCTCCTACCATATTAAAAATGTATCTCTGATTTCAAGTGGTCTCTTTTAGATGACTTACATAACACCGACCACTTTCCCATTGTCTTAAAAAAAATAACCCTTTGCCTGTCCCCTTCATATCCCCCAAGATAGAATTTTGTAAGGGTCAACTGGTCAAAGTTCCATGATGCTTCCTTCACCAGTAAACAAATTTGAGATTTTGTACATATTTCTGCCCATATTCATTACTTTTCCTGTTTAGTGTTTGTCCTGCAAAGTTCCCAATTGCTTGTACTCGGTCCCACCGGGGCAGAACATGAGTACTAGGATAGAATGCTGATTGCTCCCATGTGGTGGAGGCCTATGAAAAGGGTTATGGGCGGTTCCATCGGAACCCGACTCTTCCGAATCGTATTAACCAAAATCGAAATAGAGCCATTCGCTAGCGAACTTTACGTCGGGCGTGCATTGAGTCTTGGAGGACATATGGATCATTCCACAGCTGGAATTGAGATGAATGGCCCAATCATCTGCGATCTTGCTAGTGTCGCCGATATATTGGAATCCCTTTTTCACGATGTCAGCAGCGTTGAGCGCTATCCGGCAGAGTTTAGACCTATCAAACCCAGGCTGGAGGGTAAAGCTCTGCATTTCTCGGCCGGTGGACAGGAGACCTACAAATTTCTTTTCGCTACCGATATAACTTTCTCGGGTATCTCGATCTCTGTACGGTACCAGTCCAAATAAATATTTCTAACTGCATTTGGATCCAGGGATTCTACACTACTGCATAGACAACGGCATCAGTCCTACCATTTCTGAAACTAGGCAGAAGCGGCTTGTCTTCTTTCCATTAAGCCAATTTCCTTTACCAGCTGTCTTAGTAAGAGGTGGAGAATATAGCCAAAGCTCGCTTGCAGTAGTGTCCCAGAATACCATGACTTACTAAGTCCATAACAGTGTGGTGTCCGTAAGAAGCCGAGTACGACAGATATTCTTATCCTGATAGTGGGTACCCTCTGTGAGGCCTTTGCTTGTGGCTGTCATGCGATGGTTGTCTACTTCGTTATCAAGAAAGCCTATGACACCATATGACGCCATAAAGTCCTCCACCAGTTGTATAAATGATGACTGAGGGGGTTTTACCCTCTTTTTAGCTGCTCGCAATTTCCGGATTAGAGTTTACAACACTTATTCTGATCTCTATGTCCAGAAGGGTGTTACCTATGACAGTGTATTAAGTGTTACTTTATTCGCTATTGCAATAAATAGTGTGGTATCTTGTCTGCCCGAAAGGGTGTCTGCAATCTTATTTGTAGATGGCCTCGCTCTTTATTTCTCCGCTTCACGCCAGGCATCCGTAACCCGCCGCCTCCAGTTAGCAAATGATACCATCTACCGCCCAGCCTTTCTTAAAGGATTCCGCTTCTCTGCCTTAAAGACAAAATTTATGAACTTTCAGCGGAAACAGGGGCAGCAAGTTAAGTCCCCATTGTTCCTGCAGAGTAAATCCTTTGATGATCCTAAATAGTGTGTAACGTCTCACCTGCAGAAGCGAGAAGCCCTGAAAATGGATGGCACTCTCGTAGATCCCCAAATTAGTTGGTGTTCATATACATATATATATATATATATATATATATATATATATATATATATATATATATATATATATATATATATCGGATTGAGGAATTCCTACTATTACCCTTACTTAGCCGCATTGACTCGAACGTTTATCAAAAAATTGGAAGGGCGAAGATCCACGGGGACATTCGCATTCCAATTTTTGGTTAAAGTAAACGCAATTTTATACAAAAGGCTTCTAAAAATTTCACTTTTTAGATAAATGGATGGTAGCCCAGTCGTAGAGGTGGTGCTCCTGAAAATGGTTTAGGAACTCCAGGAGACTTTTCTAGACGATTTTTAATCTTTAACCTTTTCAACGCCTCTGTTTTTAGAAAGCGTAAAGTGAGAAAAAAAATGCTGCTAATCAGCATTTCTTTACTTGACAAGACGTCTTTCAACCCTTTCACAAAAGAACATGAGAGGAATCATTGTGGAAGTCCACAGGAGATCGTGTAATAGAAGAGGAAAAGGGTTCGGGGAAAAATATTTCACGGCATAGAAAGAATTGAAACGTCGGTGATGGGTGCATTTATTGAGTGGTGTTAGTTGGTTGTGTTCATGTAGTATAGTCATGCGCGTGTATATTGGAGAGCGACATGCGTGTTTTAGAGAAGAGCTCTGACTGTGCTGTCCTGTCATCTGCCATGTTTGACTTGCAGATACGAGTCCGAGTAGTGCTTAGGTGAAGAGTGGCTTAACAAGTGTTTGATATCGTGTAGTTTTCGAATATCAGGTGTAGAAAAAACGTCCCCCCCGCCCTCCACCCCGTTCACTCTTGGTGCAGTCACAAGGCGGTTACCGCAAAGACATCCGTCGAAGGCATCGGCGGGTCAGTGCTTAACCGCAGTGTGGCACAACTCGGTGCCATGAAAGACCCTAAAGGTCAAAATGTAAGATCTTCCCCAGGAGAGTGAGATCCAGTTTCACGTCGAATAAGAAATTGGAGACGGGTTTCTCCCAATCTCGAAGGCTAACGAGGAGCCAATGTTTGACTTCATGGGAAAGATCGTTTG
Organism: Ceratothoa steindachneri; assembly: GCA_963969495.1. Taxonomy (NCBI): domain Eukaryota; kingdom Metazoa; phylum Arthropoda; class Malacostraca; order Isopoda; family Cymothoidae; genus Ceratothoa; species Ceratothoa steindachneri. The sequence goes on along the minus strand of OZ018327.1, from coordinate 155,465,681 downwards.
GAAAAAGAACTCTCCTGGGGCCGTCCTCAAGCCCCTTACCCCCCTTACCACTCCCCCAGTGGGGTGACGAGGTATAAATGAGGAACTCTGAAGAAAATCGAGGTAGTATACGTCAGTCTCTAGGTGACGAAGTCTTCAGATCAAACCTGGTTATCAAACCAAACGATAAGTTAACTTTGGTAAGTTCAACTTACTCTCGCCAGAGAGACTCCTCATATCCTGGTGCACCTTAAACACCAGGGGTATTCCTCGTCCTTGAGGAAGTAAGAAAAGAAGAAGGAAAAGGCTCCCCCCTCGAGCCCGTTATTCGGTGGCCACACCGAATTCCTAAGTTAACTTGATAAGGAACCAAGTTCAATTTATTCTCGCCAGAGAAATCTTCATCCGTTATACTCGCCCTTGAAGAAGACTAGAACTAAGAAAAAGCTCATCCTCGAGCTAGTTCTTGGTTATCAAACCGAACTTTAAGTACCTTATTCTCGCCAGAGAAACCCCTCTCCGTTATCCTCGCCCTTGAACAAGACCCTCCCCGAGTTCAGTCCTCGTCCATAAGGAAATAAGTAACGAAGGAGAAAAGCTCCTCCTCGAGCTCGTTACTCGGTGATCACACCACACTCCAAGTTAACTTGATTTAAGAACCAAGTTCGACTCACTCTCGCCAGAGAGACCACGACTGCCTAGGTGTTGCATAAAGCACCGTATTGGTTCTCGTTCTTGAAGAACCCCCTCCCCCCGGAAGAACGTGTGGACCCCCCAGCTGCCACCCTCGCCAAAACAACCGTGTGATCTCGCTCATCTACATCTGGCCTGCCGTACGCGTGGAGAGTAAATAACATTTCTGAGGCCTTTAAACTCCACATGAGTCCGTAAGCCTAATTCTTATATTATTGTTGTGTGTAGAGAAAACGTTAACCAAATTTTGTGGGTAAACTAATTTAATTAATTCTTGTTTAGGATAATATTCAGAGTAATGCTGTAGTTAATGTATAAATGTTATGTATTCAATTGATAAAGGTAAAATATAAGTTTATTTGGTGAATTAGTGGGCGTTTCTTTTATATTCTTATGTGTTTCGTAACGGCTCTGTTCGTTAAGATATTCTTATAATATCAATATTAGACACTCTTAGCACTCTTAGAGATAGAACAAAAAGGGGGGGGAATTCTACGACATAAATAAAAGTGGTGTCAGGTTTGTAGGTTGTTATTAGAAAGAACCCAGCAGTGTCTAATTGAAAAAGAGCCAACACGAAAAGGAATATCAGATCAGGAATAAGAGAATAATTGACGAGAGGAAAATTGGTAGAGTTAGGGGTGGTAACAATCTGAAGGCAATTGGTAGGCCAAGTGGTAAATTTGTTGTCGGGAGTGGTATTTCAATCAGCAGAGTAGTGGGATTAAGGGTATGTAAAGCTGAGCGCTACCTGATGAGTGGTGGCATAATTACCTGAGAATACAGAAATGAAAACTCGACGGACCGACACCAAATGGATCCAGTCAAAAGATTTTACCAACAAGCCCAAAGTCTGGGACTTGAAGGCACAGAAATACATGACTACGTCATGGCAGAACTAAGAATAGATTGTGAAGAAGAAGAAAGAATTTTGGATATAGAAGAAGAACAAGAATTAATAAAGTTTGAGAGAGAAACAGAGGATATAATAAGAGAGGAAAAAAGAGAATGTGAATTAATGGAAATACGGAGGAACCGAAAAAGTGAAGAATCCCGAAAACAGCGGACAATAGAAACAGAGGAAAGAAGAATGCTGAGAGGAGGTAAAACAAGCGATAGAATAATACTGTTGAAAAGAGAAGCACGAGAATTCAGAATAAGGATAGAAATGGAAGATAAAGAAAGAAGACTAAAGATAAAGCTGGAAGATGAAGAAAGAAGAACTCGACGGGAAAACGAAATAGCGAAAGCAGAACAAGAAGCCGAGGAAAGGAGAATGAAGAGGAAAAAAGAGTCGAAAGAGAGGAGAATATAGATTAAAAAAGAAATAGATGAAAGAAGAATACAGAGGGAAAAAGAACTTGCTCAAGCTGAAAGAGAAGAGAGAGAAGAAAAGGAAAGATTGCTCGCACTCGAAAGAGCACCTATCGAGAATCTGATAGAGGTCGAGGAAGTTGTAGCCCGGCCTGGACCTAAGAAAGGACCATCGAGGGAAACCCAGCCAAATGGGGTAACGATGGAAGAAGTAGGAAGTAGGGACGAGGTACCAAGCTGAAAGAGAAGAGAGAGAAGAAAAGGAAAGATTGCTCGCACTCGAAAGAGCACCTATCGAGAATCTGATAGAGGTCGAGGAAGTTGTAGCCCGGCCTGGACCTAAGAAAGGACCATCGAGGGAAACCCAGCCAAATGGGGTAACGATGGAAGAAGTAGGAAGTAGGGACGAGGTACCAGCATGTGTACCTAAGGAAGAACCTACGAGGAGAACCCAGCCAAATGGGGTTATCAGGGAATAAGTAGGAGGTAGGGTAGAGGTACGAGCAGGTGTACCTGAGGAACTACCTACTAAGAGAAGTGAGTCAAATGAGTTGACAAGGAAGGAGGAAAGAGGTGCTATTGCGATACACCCAGGTAAGACTAATCAAATGGTAGACACGGATGAGTATCCCCTACCCCTAGTAGTCTCCTCCCCGAACGGAACGTCCACGGAGTTACCGCTAAATCGCCAAGTCGTAGTGAGCGCCACGCCCATTAACGACCTCGCAGGGAAAAGTTTTCTCGATCCCCAAAGATCGAACCCAGACACGATCTTCCCGTGTACCTGGTTAAAGAGAGCTATGGGACTCAAGTTCTCATCAATTATGCCCCGCTGCAACAGGCCGCTCTAGCCTTAATGTTCAATTTAAAGGTATTCAAGTACCATAATATGGGTAAATCGAGTAGGTTGAAATACCGCTACCATTTAGTAACATACTGGGGTAGACTCAATAACCCAAACGGCCAACTCAGGCGCGGTAAAGTATTGGTCTTAGAGCACCATTTTAGGATCAGCTACATCAAAGGAGCCGATAAAGGACAGCTGCTCTATAGGTGGAGGCGAAATACCATTGAGGGTCATTTCAGTACCTAATGACCGTGAAACCGTGTTTTCATCTGTTGTACGTGTTAATATTTATCGGTAGGATTTAAGTTCTCAAAAACTTAGAAATATAAGGAAGTAGCTTGTTTTGTTTTTGTTTTTTTTGTGGGTAATCGATGAATTAAGGTTTTGTTATTTTTCATGTAAAATTGTAAGGCGAGTAGGTCTAGTTCGACACTATGCGTGTGTAAATGCGCGCGAGGGCGCTCATGTGTAAGGAAACTTAATGTAAGAGAGGGCTCAAAGAAATACAACTTTGCTAATCTCGACTAGGTTGAGTAAGTTGTTTTGAGTTCCAGGAGTCCCCCCCCCTCCCCATTAAGTTCTTCGATGGGAGATATGTAGGGGAATCGTCCCTTCACCCCCCCCCTCCGTTCACTCTTGGTGCAGTCACAAGGGGTTACCGCAAAGACATCCGTCGAAGGCATCGGCGGGTTCAGTGCTTAACCACAGTGTGGCACAACTCGGTGCCATGAAAGACCCTAAAGGTCAAAATGTAAGATCTCCCCCAGGAGAGTGAGATCCAGTTTCACGTCGAATAAGAAATTGGAGACGGGTTTCTCCCAATCTCGAAGGCTAACGAGGAGCCGATGTTTGACTTCGTGGGAAAGATCGTTTGGAAAAAGAACTCTCCTGGGTCCGTCCTCAAGCCCCTCCCCTCCTTACCACTCGCCCAGTGGGGTGACAAGGTATAAATGAGGAACCCTGAGAAAAATTGAGGTAGTATAAGTCAGTCTCTAGGTGACGAAGTCTTCGGATCAAACCGAACTACCGAGACTGGAGAGGTAGTGTACTTGGCTCGCCAGACCAAGAAGTACCCTGCAAGAGAGGCAGGGCTACCTACCTTAAGGGGCTAAGAAGAAGCTCATCCTCAAGCTAAGGGCCTGGTTATCAAGCCAAACGATAAGTTAACTTTGGTAAGTTCAACTTACTCTCGCCAGAGAGACTCCTCATATCCTGGTGCACCTTAAACGCCAGGGGTATTCCTCGTCCTTGAGGAAGTAAGAAAGAAGAAGGAAAAGGCTCCTCTCTCGAGCCCGTTATTCGGTGGCCACGCCGAACTCCTAAGTTAACTTGGTAAGGAACCAAGTTCAATTTATTCTCGCCAGAGAAATCTCCCTCCGTTATACTCGCCCTTGAAGAAGACTGGAACTAAGAAAAAGCTCATCCTCAAGCTAGTTCCCGGTTATCAAACCGAACTTTAAGTACCTTATTCTCGCCAAAGAAACCCCCCTCCGTTATCCTCGCCCTTGAAGAAGACCCTCCCCGAGTTCAGTCCTCGTCCATAAGGAAATAAGTAACGAAGGAGAAAATCTCCTCCCCGAGCTCGTTACTCGGTGATCACACCACACTCCAAGTTAACTTGATTTAAGAACCAAGTTCGACTCACTCTCGCCAGAGAGACCACGACTGCCTAGGTGTTGCATAAAGCACCGTATTGGTTCTCGTCCTTGAAGACCCCCCGCCCCCGGAAGAACGTGTGGACCCCCCAGCTGCCACCCTCGCCAAAACAACCGTGTGATCTCGCTCATCTACATCTGGCCGGCGGCACGCGTGGAGAGTAAATAACATTTCTGAGGCCTTTAAACTCCATATGAGTCCGTAAGCCTAATTCTTATATTATTGTTGTGTGTAGAGAAAACGTTAACCAAATTTTGGGTAAACTAATTTAATTAATTCTTGTTTAGGATAATATTCAGAGTAATGCTGTAGTTAATGTATAAATGTTATGTATTCAATTGACAAAGGTAAAATATAAGTTTATTTGGTGAATTAGTGGGCGTTTCTTTTATATTCTTACGTGTTTCGTAACGGCTCTGTTCGTTAAGATATTCTTATAATATCAATATATTAAACGCCCTTAGCACTCTTAGAGATAGAACAAAAAGGGGGGGGAGTTCTACGACAGCAGGATATAACCTTTGCTGCTTCTTGTTTATGCCTTTTGCTCTTGATTGTATGATGTATTGATGTGTGTGGAATTTTAGGAGTTCGGACGAAGATCTGTGGTTTCAATGGAGGATTGTTCTGAAAATTGCCTCCTCCACGGTTCCTCTGTAGTAGTTGGTGAATGGATAACACAGTAGAAAGCCCATCGCCACTTGGAATAGAGTTTGAAAGTACTTGGAGTCTTTGTTTCATTTTTCTTCTCCTTCAGTAATGCATAAGCGCACAAAAAAAGAACAAACATAATCAAACCAGAAAACCTTTTAAAAAAATGATAATAAGATGCCAAGCAGATTAATATATTGAACTGTAAGGGTGGAGAAAAAAGAGAGAAATGAAATCAATATAGGAAAAAAAGAGCTTTTTCGAGAGAGAGCTAATTTCGAGGCTCCTAGCCTCATCGTTCTGCTACACAGTGAATTAATTATAAGGAATTCATACACTGCTTAAATACAGAACCAATGAAAAAAAAAACTAAAATAATAATGCTAATAATAATAAAGTGAAAATCAGAAAACACGCATTTTTAATTCTTGGGGGACAGCAATTTAGATTTAGATGACCTACATGGTACCAATATATTAGGCGGGGGGGATAGGCTTCGTAGTGAGGGAGTGAAATTATAGTTCCTGGTGATAGATTGAGAGAAGTGATTCAATGAGCGCTAACTTAACAACCTTTTGCCAAATTTTGTGATCCAAAAGATATAATAAAAATGTTCCCTTATCCAGGTCTATTTAATTGGGTATTCTTTTTAATTAATGTGATTAAAGTGTTTCCTGTTCATATGTCAGATTTGTGTTCGAAGATGCAGTTATATAAATTTTGGCTGGTTGTTAATTCGTTGTTTAAATGCTTGCAATTTCTGACAAGTATTTGGTAGACGCCTTTAGATGTCTTGAAAAGGGCAAACCTTTTTTTTTATTTGTCATTTTTCGAAAGTACCAAGGACGTTAGATTCTCTTTTAGTGTTGGTATTTTTCACGCATTTTTTAAACATTTTAATTTAGGATTATTAGAGAAGGTGAAATAGCAGCAGTTCGATGTACTGGGAACTTGTGTTGGTTTTCTTTTTGGAGAGGAAGTCAATTTTTCTCGTTTCAAGCTTCGCATCATTGATAAAATCTGAAGTGTAAGAGTACTGAAAAAAAAATCCTTCAATGCTACGAATTTAGGCATCAAGAAACCGGGATCACAAATTCGGAATAAATAACACAGTCAGAAACAAGAGAAAATAAATACCAAAATCTACATTTTCTTAAAAATACTCGTTGAATTTAATTGAAAGGTTCATAGAATATTTATTGAAATGTGCCTTTTATAGAATTCAAGTTTAATTTCATAGAATAGCAAATAAAATGGTTATGCGAGAAAAAGGAATTTGATAAAAGGCTACGTCCAAAACTAGATAACGAAGGGCATAAATGAAGACATAACTAGAGCACATAAAAACCTCCTAAACAATTAAACAAAACATTAATAAGAAGTATGTAGGCATTTGTTCTGAAGGACCCGAGCACATCAACGGCCGCATGGCTTAACCAATTTGGCGCATTGTTTGTATCTGATTTTAATCTATTATTTTTTAATCTTTGCTGAAAATCTTCATTATTCTTCGGTTTCCGAGAAATAACCGTCTCACCAAGTATTTTCCATAGGCTTTCTATCGGGTTTATATCTTTGCAAAACCAGTTCATCACTTCGATATTTTAAGCATCCAAGACCTGCTCCACCCCCTTTGGTGTGTGGCAGGGGGGGTTCTCCTGCATGAAAATCAGCTCCCCGTTTCCCCCAATGATCGAAGAGAGTTGATCACATATTCCTGAAGCAGATTCATGTATACCAGAGCGTAAAAGGCTGAGCGACAGACTCAGTCTTTACCATCCATGTGAGATTCAATTTTTACCTTTACGACGCTGCACAAATAAAATTCGCCTCTGTGTCGGAAAGAGCACTTTTCAACATTCCACAGGTCATGCTGCCTCCAATCGGTTCGTCAATGAATCGTCTTCTCTTCATTGGGAGCTTATTTGACCAGTACCACCCGTTTTTTTCGACGACTCACAGTGCTCAGTATCCTCGTGAAGATTTAGTATCCATGAAATCACACTTTTATCCGAACACAATGTCTCGAAATGTTAGGCAGTCCTATTCGTTCATTCTTCCACCGGACTAACACCCTGCTTTATGAAAGATTCGTCTCGCCATCATGGTAGATGAGTAATACAATCATTAGCTTTTTTTTATTACAAAAGAGAGAGTCTTAACACACATATGTTATGAATTTCTATGTAGAAATTGAAAACTATGTTAACGTTCTCTAATTTTAGACGCGTTCTTCATTCAACTACACATTTCTTTCCGTATAATTATTTTTAGCTGCTGTTCCTGAAATGAAACTTGGTGACTATCAAAGGCATATTTCAGAGAATATTCTTCCCTATTTTCATGGAAATAAACGAATATTATCACGAAAATGGAAATGATGGTATTTTGTTCTCTAGTTTTGGACGGCAAAGTATGATTATTGTATTTATCCTGGATCAGGTACTAGCTGCTGCTGCATCTCTTCCTCTCAACATTCTTCACCTTGCTGAAGGATCTAAGGAAGAGGTGAGTGAATTATTTTGTTTTCACGATGAGCGGAATGGAAATTAATATTGGCTTTTGATTGTTTGCGGTAAATGGAATTTTAGAGTTAATTGTAACGGCAGCTTCAATGAACGAGAATATCCTGGAAGGGGAGGAGCTTACTTTCCCATTCATATTTTACTATGATTGATGAATGATGTGTCCTCAAGGTTTTAATAAAAGTGATGAAAACTTTTATTTTCGGGGCACAGTACAAGTAAATCATTTATGTATCTGGGGGATCTTACATTATAATTGTCATATCAAAGTTCGAATTTAAACAAGGTCTGCTGACCAAAAAGTCGCGTGCTCTCACTTATTCTGATTTATGACCTTAAAATCTTCAAAACTTTCTATAATTCCCGGAATAACCTTTGGGGAACCTTAGCGATTATATCATTCGAAAGAGAATGTAAAACAAGATAAGGGTTTCAAATTCCGTTAGAATCGGTCGAATAGTTATGATGTTATATACGAGCTAAATCCATTTAATTACATGCCTAACAAGGAATATAAATGCAATCTAAATTTTAGGGACAACTCTAACTAGATCGTTGTTTTTTACAATGCAGCGTAAATAGGCCTACTTGGACGTTTAGGCGCCTACCAAGGCAATCATCCCGTCGAAGATCTAAAGTTCGCAAATTTGAGTCCTTTTGCTTGCTATTATAATACGAACTAAATCCACTGAGTTACATGCCTAACAAGGAATATAAATGCAACCAAAATATTAGGGACAACTACAATTAAATTGTTGTTTTTGACAATGCAGCGTAAATAGGCCTACTTGGACGTTTAGGTCTCTAGCAAGACAATTATCCCCTCAAGGATCTAAAGTTCGCATATTTGAGTCCCTTTGTTTGTTATTATAATAAAAACTAAATCCACTTAATTACATTCTTAACAAGGAATATAAATGCAACCACAATTTTAGAGACAACTACAACTAGATCGTTGCAAGATTTCCCGCCTGATCTACGAATCTTGGATCGAGTGGAGCATGACTGTTGCAGCCTTTCCAATCACTGTTTCGTATTTTCATGGTTATTTTTTTCCATGTTTGCAAAGAAGAAGAGCAGAATATGAGTATAATAAAATTAAGTATTCACTGACCTTGGTTCGGTTTAACCGACAATAAGACTTGAAAACAATTTATTCGCTCAGAAAGGTGAGTATGCTCGTATTTAGCTGTCTTTCGACGGTGTAAGTCATAGAAGATGTAACGACAAGGCTATGGAGTTAGAGTACTGACGAACACTTAGGAGCAGTGCAACAAATATATGCAGTGGCTGCTTGTTGAAAACTAATACAGGAAAGAACATGGAATTATGACGTAACTGAAACATTCGCTCGCCAATATTACTGTAAAGCAGACGTAGCAACTCTAAGAATTAACCGATTTGAAAATATCACAAATATGTATAAACCAATAACATCTTATTTTCTGGTGGCCTACAATTGATGCACGCTCGCATTATATTATATTTTAAGTTCATTTAAAAAATATTAAGTATATATATATATATATATTGTTTTAGTAAATTTCACCTATCTTAAAAAATACTATTAAGAAGCTACTCTCAGATTTTCCCCGGCAATTCACTCACTCTGAGAATAAAAGGTCCGCTTTACTTTAAGGCTATTGCAATTGTATCATATTGTATTATATATAATTTTTAAGGGAATTTTGAAATGAGGGGGTCTTTTCTCTTATTATGGCCACCAATCCACCCATATAAATATAACATAAAAAGTAATCCAATCCCTCGATTCACACGTATGAGAAATGGAATTAAGAAATCTATCTGAAGAGCTACTCACCCAAGTAACCGGCCGTTCAACCAGGCCACTGAGGAGAAGAAAATGCACCATAATAAGAGAAAAGATCAGGTGTTTATTGACATATAATTTCCTGTCTAACCTTGGGAGTAATTTGGCAATTATATCATTCGAAAGAGAATCGGCCGATTAGTTATGATGTTATTGCCAAAACAAAATCTTTCGTGGGCTAACGTTGGGAGGACTTTGGCAATTATATCATTCAAAAGAAAATTTAAACAACATGAGGGTTTAAAATTTCCTTAGAATCGACCGAATAGTTACAATGTACATAATTACAAAAAAAAAGCAAAACGGGGGCCGACCAACCGACATAGTGAGATGTAGACTCGCATGCGACTAAAAATTACATAAAAAGATTATCCATGAAAAAAAGCTTTTCGTCTATAATACTTCCGTTCACACGCGAATACATTAGCAAATATAAACATTTTTATGTTTTTTAGGAAAATATCAGTGGGCACAGCAATGTTAATATTTAAATTCCGAAGTTTTCTTTCTAGGTTAAGTAATTTTCGTCTACGAGTCATTTTGTGAATAGGGAATGGACAATTTGGGGGAGTAATTTACATTTGTTTACGGTAGTAATTGAAAACTTTACCTTAATGAAATCTTATACGTCCGTGAGGTGTGTAGCCAATATATGATCTAGAATTGTGGTTAGAAATTAAGCTAGAGAGACATAGGATTAGTTTATATACAGGGGAATTAGCAGCGTATATGATTGGGCAATAGGGGCTTTGTTCTTTGTGTTGATTTATAGATATTATACATATAAGGAAGGGTGACATTGATGCTAAGAAATTTGGTTTTTAATTAAAGGTTCTTTTTCAGGGTGTCTTGCAATCTATCCACAAGAAGTTTTAATCATAGTCTCTATTTAAGAAGCTTAATATCCTCAAACACTGTTATCACATTGGGGTTTTAAACTTGAACTGCTGTCCCCTAGAATTAAAAATGCGTGTATGTTTCTGTTTTTTTATTATTATTATTTTCTATTCCTTTCTTAAGTATTTCTTATAATCATTGTACAGTACTGCGGAACATTTTCTAGCATTTCTTTTTTTTCTTTCACTGAAGAATCGGATGTCACAGAAAGAAAGCTGTTTTTACCTATATTTGTCCACAAGACCAATTAAGATAGCCTCTGCAATACGTCTTTGATGTAATTATTGGACCTATATAGCATTTATGCGTCCTATGGTGAAAGTTTGGCATATGAATGGAAGGACTTGAAGAGAGCGCACCGCTCCTAATATCAGCCTAGTTTTCTTTACTGTATTCTTAAATTGAAATGTTGTCCTAATGTTAATGTTATTAGCTTAATCTGTGTGTTAGAGACTTTTTGGCGAAGGGTTGGATGAACAATGAAGGATGAGAAGGCTCAAATTCAACGCAATGCCTATTACAACGTTTGGCAGGAGACCAGCATCTTAAAGGAACTGTTGTTTTGTCTTCATCTTCTTTTGGAAGTGGTGAAGTTGATGTGTGTAAATGTGAGGTGGTGTTCAAAGGAAGTTGGGGCGGGGAAGAGCAGCAGTGGTTAATTTGCAAAGTTGCCTGGAGACCAGGCTAATCTCTTTCGTGTTTGTTTCAATGTGTTTTGCTTTGTGTGTGTGTGTATATATATATATATATATATATATATATATATATATATATATATATATATATATATATATATATATATATATATATATATATATATATATATATATATAAGTTCTAGCATTTTTTGGTTACTTTTTGTTTGATTGTGTATTTGTTTTCTATATCTACTTCTTCAGGCTGAGTTTAATTTCCTTTTTCGCAAATTCTTTTATTTTATATATTCTTGTTAACGTCCCTCTTCCTGGTCTGCATTTTTCAGTTTATGTTTTTCATAATGGGTTTTGTTTTCGTTTTTGGTTGATTGTTTGTCATTTTCATTTACGTTTTTTTTCGTAGTTCATCTTTACATGCATAGAATGGGACGACCAATGTTGCTGATACTGTTTGGGAATCTTGCATGGCATGGACCTCGTTGGCTATCTTCTTTGCCTGCTATTAATCTCGTCGCTAGTTTTTGACGTCGTCTTCTCCTTCATCGCTGTTGCTCTTTCCTTTATTATTATGTTGAGCGGCCTGACCATAACCTTTCTGTGGTACTCTTGCTTCACCCCTTCTATCCTTCGTGTACCGGTGAGAATGTCCATACATTTGTTCTGTACTCTTTGCAACTTTCTTCGTGCAGTTCGTGAGACGCTGATGAGGATCGCCGAGGGATAAAGGAGGTTTAATCTGACTACTATACTTTTCTTTTATTTTTTACGAGGAGGTTTCTCTAAATGTATAGAGTCTTCTGACTGCCGAGTTTGCTCTCTGGATCCGTTCTTCAACCTGCTTCCTGTACCCGGTAAAAGTGATCTTCATACCTTGTACATTGCACTCATTCGTGTAAAGATAACGTGTATCCCTACTCTCACATCTGCTAATTTTTTCCTTCCTAATGGCAATATTTTGAATTTGTCGCTATTAGTTCGGATCCTCCGTTTAGCTTCATATTCGTTGATCTTTCGTATTTCTTCAGCAGTCCTACGAGCTTGCATTGGCCCAATTTGATACCCGCAAACGATGAGTTAGCTTATATTATTGGCGAATTGGTTGTTCAGGCTAGAGGGGTTGCTTGGTTCTGGGATGTCAGAGGTGTAGATCGAGTATAAGGTCAGAATGACACACCATCCTTCGGGTAATCCTGCCCGTTACTACGACCTTTCCATGGCGTAGTAACAGAGGATCTCATCAAGTTTTTAGTCACGTGCGAGTCTAGTCGCGGGCGACTCTATATCTCACTATGTCAGTCGGTCCCCGTTTTGCTTTTTTATTGTTTTGGTAATAACATTGTAACTATTCGGCAGATTCTAACGAAATTTGGAACACTTGTGTTGTTTTACATTCTCTTTCAAATGATATAATTGTTAAGATCCTGCCAAGGGTAGCCCAATAATTATTTTGTTTTGGCAATAACATCATAACTATTCGGCCGATTCTAATGAGATTTTAAACACTTATGTTGTTTTACAGTCTCTTTCGAATGATATACTTGACAAGATATAGAGTCGCGGGCGACTCTATATCTCACTATGTCAGTCGGTCCCCGTTTTGCTTTTTTATTGTTTTGGTAATAACATTGTAACTATTCGGCAGATTCTAACGAAATTTGGAACACTTGTGTTGTTTTACATTCTCTTTCAAATGATATAATTGTTAAGATCCTGCCAAGGGTAGCCCAATAATTATTTTGTTTTGGCAATAACATCATAACTATTCGGCCGATTCTAATGAGATTTTAAACACTTATGTTGTTTTACAGTCTCTTTCGAATGATATACTTGACAAGGTTTTCCCAAGGTTAGTCCGGAAATTATTGAAAGTTTTGGAGGTTGTAAGGTCATAAATCAGAATAAGTGAGAGCACGCGACCTTTGGTCAGCAGCCCTTGTTTGTTTTAATTCCAGCTCGAGTATGTATTGCATCTCCCTTAGCCATACTTTATCAAACACCTTTAAAACCATCCCTGCATAGGATGTCCATAATGTTCCGATTTTTCTTCGCTTGTGCAATCTTCTCCGTGATGATATTTATTGCTATATTGGTGCTTTTCTTCTCCCTGAAGCCATATTGATATTTATTCATAGGCAAGTTTTCCTCCAAGTGCTCGACCAGTCTTCTATTTAACATCTTTTTGAAAAGTTTTCCATCAAAATTCCAAAATAGATTTTGGGCGATAACTCTCCTTCCTCATCGCGGGTCTCCCTGGCTTGAATATAAATATTATTTTAGTCGTTTTGTAAGAGTCGAGAATGTAGCTTACATTTAGGCAGGCATTAAGGATTTTAAGAATTCCTTCCAGAACACATCTCGATGCCTTGGTGAAATTAAACTTTGTCAATCATGACCGACCCATTGCTTTCTATTTGAAGGAATGGAGCGCGCTTTCAAGTTCTTCGAGTGTCACTCTTTTCTTGTCTCCATCTTCCCAGTTCACTTGGTGGTTCAGATGTGTTCTTTTGATGTTTGCCTTGAGCTCGTATATTTTTTGATTTTCAAAATCAACGTCAAAGTCTTCATTTTCTTCGTCGAAGATTCTGATGATTTGTTCCCAGTGTTCTTTGAGAATCTCCTTTAGTTTTATATCTCCGTTGGCGTCTTCTAATTCCGTTTTATTATTCTGGGGCATTCCTAGAATTTTCCTGATCTTTGCCAAGAATTTCTTAGGGGGTTATTTTGCTATCCAGTTCTTCGCTATATTCGCCTATTATTGCTTCGCGTGATGCCCCGATATCTTGTTCATTGGTATATCTCTTTCAGTTTACGGTGAAAACCTTTCATACGATCGCTCCATTTGTACAAAGAAATTATTCTCTGCGCTTTTGGGTATAGATTATCTGTCTGCCTCACTCATCTGGTCCTTCAGCCGTTTCATTTTCTCGTATTTTTCCTCGAACGTTGCTTCATCTAAGTTTGCTGGTATGTACGAGGGAAGGTCCAAAAGTTCTCTCTCCAAATAGGTTAAGAAAGCAAAATGTCAAAACTTATATTATTACTTTTCAATATAGTCCCCGAAAAGGTTAATGCACTTATTAGATCTTGAAATAAGCATTCCAATTCCCTTGTAAAACTATTTTTTGTCTTTTCACTGAAAATGCTAAAAAATCAGCTGACTTGACTTCATCATCACCCTGGCTTTGCCGGGGGGAAGGCTTCTCATCGACGACGCCACTCCATTGATTCATTTTTTGATAGAGGATCATTGTATAACACCAAGGTTTCATCTCCAGTTATAACTTCTCTTTCATTACCTTGGCTAGCATCTAAAAATCTCTGCAACCTTCAATCCTGCGTTCTTTCTGGACTGAAGAAAGAAGGTTGGGCACCCATCTTGCGCTCATCGCGGGTTCGAGTTCCTCCTCTTTTCTATTTATTTTCTCTTTTCGTCTAGGACAATTGAGTGCCATTATCCGATGCTTTACATTACAAATAAGTCATTTCTAGGTTGTCTGGCACATTCCTTGAATCGGTGACCAGTTTGTTCGCATTCAGAGCACATCTTGTCTTGGCCTCAGTAAACGTGGCTTGTGTAAAATTCCACTTTGTAACGGGAGAAGCACATCTGGAATTTCTCTTGCTCTCTGTTTTCTGATGGAATTCTCCTATTAAACGCGAGAATTCCTTCTCTTTTTGTCCTATAAGCCATCTCCTTAGTTTAGAACATGATTTGGAATACATAGGTGAGATTATTAAACTTTATTAGTTATCTAATATTATTCCATGATTCTTGCGTTTTAATTCCCTCTTTTATTTCTCATGTAGTCCTTTCTCCGATCCAACTTTCAATTTTTTCTACAGATGACGCTCCTGTTAGCCGCCACCTACGATGAATTGGTGCTTCGAGTTCTACTTTTTTTCAATTGCGACGATCCGTGGTTAGACAATATTGCGTCCATGTCCTTGCGTACCGCTTTGCAGCATTTATTTTCAGCACTATTCCTTCATTTGTCCTTGTGTCCTGCGCATAAGCAATATACCCATTGTTCACTTCTATGAGCAACCTTAAGTTCTACAAAGAGGATTTGGCAAACTGTACTTTTGGCCGGAAAGGTATAACCTGGAAGAGCCCGCAAAGGGACTCTCTTCGTGATGTTCTCCATCTCCCATAAGGGGGGTAAGCGTTCCTTTGCTCTTGCTAATTCTCCTCTTCTTTTGACTTCTTTTATTTCAAAAATAAGTTAATTTTTTTCCTTGTTACACGTGGTGGTAAGTTTAGAAGTAAGTGATGGGTGGTGTGAGTTCGATTAATTAAAGTACAGAGAGCGAGCCCCACGCCGTAATGCAACCTGACACTCTCGTGAGCCTGAACTGCCGATGATGAGGCGAATGGATGATGGAGGGATGGACCTGGGATGGGATCTTCTCAAGGGATGGAGTAAAGGGGAGGATAAGAGAGGGAGAGTAAGGGGGAAGTGTAATGGGGGAGAGTAAATAGGGGGAGGTAATGTAATGCTGAAAGATTGGCATGAATTTAATCTGAATCTCATTCTCTATTTGTCTACCTAATAATTTGCTATCACGTTCTTCAAAAATACATCCTTCTTCTAAGGTATCTTATATAAAGTAATATAATTTATGCCATGATTATCATATAAATTCTTCCTTTTCTCTCCTTAAAACTTTTTGCGAGATTCGGTATAACATTCCGAAGGGCCGATAGCGAGCTTCCCCCGTAGGGGAAGAGTGGTAAAGCCATGGCTTGTATATAAATATATATATATATATATTGAGGCCACATAAATTTTCCCTGTTTTTTACCGCCTATTACTGCCATTATTTTAGCTTCACAGATGAAATAAAAAGCATTCGAAAGATATACATATATAACTGTATGCATATGTCCATTTATATGGACATAAATTAATCAGGGAAAAAAGATACGTAGTAGATAAAATAGAAAAAGACAATAATAATTTTAAATTAATATAAATAAATAAAAGATCCGAAGTGCTCAAGAAAAAGATCCGTAGTGGAAAAAGAAGAATAAAGGATCACGCGAAGAAATTGCAAGACGTACTGGAACACAAACTCTTCTAATAAAATAACACTTTTTTCTACCTAAGTCTCTGCTACTATGATACACCCATTCTTTTCCTAAATTTGAAGTTCTTTGATCTTTGATTGACCACAATCACTTGATTAATATATAATCATTGGTAAACTTATCGACCTTTGACTGAGCATCAAAAGAAAAGATTAAGAAATCGACCTTTTACTGAGCTTCAAAAGGACTTCCATTAACTAAAAGCGAACTCAAATTAATGAAAATGTTCTTTCGCTTTCAAAAGATTTTAAGAAGTCTTAATCATATAAATTCAGGCTTTTGCGATTCGAAGAAGTAGACAAAGAAAAATCCTTCGCTAAAGGCAGTAATTAAGCACAGCTCCGCCTCAAAGTCTACTCTTTTTCAATCTCAGCAGCACATCTAGTGTTTAAATAGGAGCCTTGTAGACTCCAAAGAAAGACAGATCCCCTAGTTGGCCGTCTTGGATGCACCTAGAGGGGGGGGGGGGGGGGAAGAGAACCCTCCTCTGGGGGCGTTGCCCCAAGCCATCAATGGAAAAGGTTTTCAAAGCGATTTTCTCAACCTTGGGGATCGCACTATGTTGCGTGATAAACCAGTCCTATTGCTACCTAGCGATATGTGACAGTAACCTAGACGTGGATAAGTTGTTCAGCAAGAAGTCGCGCGTAAAATTAGAAGAAATCAGCTTACTGCCCAAGATAACACTACACGTCTCTGCCCAAAGGTCGATAATATGTCTACGCTTAGACCCGTAGGTTGGTTCACAAAACGCTGAAGAGATGAAGAAGGAAATAGAGGTGAAAATAAGCTGGACTAAGGTCGATGAGATCAATAAATTTAAAGACCGTGATGGATGAGAATACACCAATCTATTTAAGGCCACCTTCCAAACTACTGAGATGGCCTCATCATCTTTTACACCAAAATTTCGCCTACGTGCATTGAGAGGGAGAATTTTGTCTTTATACAAGTATGTTTCTCATGCTATGCCCTAGATCAAAATGCAACAAAAGATTGCAAGTTCGAAGTTAGAGTCTGTTCAGAATGTCCTGGGTCCGGACACACTTGGAAAGAATGCACTAAAGAGAGTAATAAGAAATGCCTCAACTGTAATGAGCCTCATAGTGTACTCTCAATATCATGCCCGATCGAGAAAAGCTTGATAAATGAAAAAAGAAAAACATCCAGGAGGAGAAAAATCACAAAACAAATACCACCTATGCACAATAGACGAAAATCCAAGAGAAAGACCCCACAATGAAGCTTAACTTATTTGTATGCGTGCTCCACGTTCACTTTGTTAATATAGCCAAACCAGGGAGCTATGCAACACAGTTAAACAAAATGTTGATAGAAAATAGGACTAAACCGATGTAGTTTCCGTACAATCCCCGATCAGGAGACTTGTACCAGATACTACAGGGACTAAACCAGCCCTGGCATCAAGAAAGAGTTCTTGTTCGAGTGATCCCCGATTAAACAAACCCAATGTGCCCGAAAAATTAGAAAGAATGGAAACAGGCGAATCGCTCCAGGGAAAAAATACAACTCACAAAGCAAACCAACAAAGGAGAAACTCAGAGGAAATCAATGCAATTACATCTGTACAAAGAACAACCGACGACCTTAATATGAAAATATATGTCTTTCCGTCAACTCCATTGCCAAAATTATTAAAAACTAAGAAAATTATCGAAGGTATAATCAAAGGCAATTACAAGTGGGACTATGATTATGATGGACATGCAAAGATGTGCTTACGACACTAAAGAACGGCTTAATCGATGTATGCCCAGACTCATGTTTTAATCTTCTCCACGAACAATTTTAGAAGAAAACATCTAAAAGAGTGAGGTTTACAGTTTGGAAGGGGTCAACGAAAGTAAATAGCGTAGATGAACACTAATACGGCAGACAATAACAGATTTGTTAACAAATTAAAGATCTTTTCGCTAAATGTGAATGGCTGGGAGGGTAATAAGAACATCTACAATAACATCATCCGAGAAATAGACCCAGAAGTAATCCTAATATCGAAACATGGTCTGAACGAAGCTACCAATAGTTTAAGTGAAAATATCTATAATACTATAATGACCAGGCATACTAATGAGAGGTATGATAGCGTAGAATTACCGTGCGTACAGGTATCAAATTCCAAGAGATAAAAAACTTAGAGGAATCATACCCAGCCATAAAGATTAGTACGACCATCGACGATGTAGTGATAACAGTAGAATACCAACTCCCCAGATGTCCATATATTTCTATCCCTAAATTCCTCCGCCTGTTCAGGAGAAACACCTCCACCATCTTATTCGGCGACCTTAATGCCAGCTTCAATGAATCTAGATACACCAATGGGTTCAATGGCGCTGGAGCCTCCCTGGAACTACTCATGGAACGCAATATAGTGCAAAGAGTTGGCCCAGACTTTGCCACTTACCTGACGAGGATATCAGATACGGCCCCGGATATTATCCTCACAAATCCGAATTTCGTTTTAAACCACTCCACAGTAGCAGCCTCGTACTCTCCTCGGGCTACATTAGTATGGTTACAACCGTATCAACGTCCCCTATACAGGTCAAAATTTCAATTCGCAGGTAATTTCTCAAGGCCAACGGGAACGCCTATAAACGAATTCCCCAAAATTATCGAATGAGACACCTGGACGGCTCCACACTCGAAGATCTCGATGGACATTTTGAAGCAGACGGAAGCAGGCATAGTAGCCATTCCCATGGTGGAATTTAAGACTCTCCTGGCACCATGGTGGACGATAACATCATGCAGATAAAAGATAGGCTCGAAGCGTTAACCTTAGAGATAAACACATATGGAAATACGACGCATAGATACCAGGAACTTCGGAATCTTCGTTTGGAGTTAAAACACTAATTCGTGAGAAAGGGAAAAATGTTTGGGACGATATAATAGATAGAATGGACACGGAAGAGGACCCAAAAAATTATGGAGCCAGATAAAGAGGTTGAATGGAACCCTCTCCTCTAAAACCGGCATTACCATCACAATCAGCGGGAGAAAGATCACAGACGACCGAATAACCGAATAATAGAACAGCACTTTAGAGAACACTGGGAAAGGAAATTCAACATCGCAGAGGAAGAAAATGACGATTGCGACACAGATTATGAAGAGAAAGTTTTGGCAAGATTAGAGGAACTCGTACCAGTATTAACACCCTTCCACTACGTAAATGGCACTCCACAGGCACGGCAAGAAGGTAGGATGTTTACACACGAGAAGTTCGAGAAAGCCTTGAAAAGTTCCAAACAGAAATCTCTAGGTATTTCGGGCATCATTAAAGCAAATCCGATAAACGCTACTGTGAATATTAATGAGGCATAATTGTACCTCTTCAATGCCTGTTTAAACTTTGGATATTTTCCAGACCTGTTCAAAAAGTCAAAGATGATCTTCCTCCAAAAACCAGGGAAGCCCAAAACAGAAATAAGCAGCTACAGGCCTATATCCCTACTCGAATTTATAGGGAAGCTGTTCAAAAATATGCTTAATCACATACTAAGAAGCCTTCTAGATGCAGAAAACCAATATGACGCACAACAACAGGGTTTCCACAGGAATATGAACACAGAAACAGCCCTGGCCATGATTACTGAACATATTGCTATTGCAAAGGCTGAAAATAATAACGTGGATGTCGTACTTGGAGACGCCAAGTCAGCTTTCGAAAAGGTATGGACACCAGGCCTAAAAAAAGAAAATAAGGGATCTGGGAATGTAGTTAAAAAATAACCAATCTCCTCTGTAATTACCTAGAAGACCGCAATATAATATTAAAGATCAATGATTACAAAGGGCAGTCATTTACTATGAGAGCTGGTGTACCCCAAGGGGGCTGTTTGAGCCCAACTATGTACACAACCTACACAGATGACCTCCCTCCCCTACCCACGATTATGCTCACTATGTTTAGCTGGCAGACGATATCACACAGGTGATCACCAGTCCTCACCGTAACCCAATCGACATAGCAAACAGGACGGCTGGTGAAATCATTAACCTTAACAACTATGGAAAGAGAAACAAAATATGAACAAATGCAGAAATGTTCAACGTCTTACCCATTGGGCGAAGAAAAACTACAGACGCACTGGTACAGAGAGAATACCACATAAAAGAAAATTGTTCGTGGCCTTGGTCAGAGCTATTCTAATCTACCCTGTCATTTCCCTACACCTAACAAGGAAAACTCAACTAAAGAAGGCACAAATGGTACAGAACCAAGCGTTGAGACTTATTACAAATGTCACTCGCTGGAAATACATTCCAACAAGAATATTGCATAATCGTGCAGAATTTGAACTAATAAACGGAACCCTACAGGAAAGAGAAAAAGTAATATCGCGTAAAATTTATTCATACAACCCAGATAGAATACGGCAAGATATTAAAATATTAGATTTCGAACTCCAGTAGAGACACTACCGAAAAAGATTTTACAGCAGCCAACTGCGTACGCAGGTACATGTATGGACGACGGACGTCCAAACATAATTTCAAAAACAGGACAAACAGTAAAAAGAATATACATATATAACTATGCGTCTGTTTAAATATATGCACAAATGAATAATCTGAGAAAAAAAAGATACGTAGTGGATAAAAAAGATAAAGACAATATAAGAAAATTAACAAAAACAAATAAATAAAAAGATCCGAAGTTCTCAAGAAAAAGAAAAGAATTGTAGTAGAAAAAGAAAACAAAATAAAATGTAATAACATTCACATAACGAATAAAGGCTAACGTGAAGAAATTGGCAGACCTACTGGCACACATACTCTTATACTAAAATTAACACTTTTTCTACCAATACCTTCTCCTGCTATGATACACCCTTTCTTTTCATATCTTTGAAGTTCTTTGATCTTTGATCTACCACAATCATGGGTTATTTGTCCGAAATGCAACGTCTTTTAATCGCAGAAGAGATGATCAAACTTGGCTAAGTAGTTGCCACCCAACAGTCTTTCAGACGTCAATACGATCAGCAAAGGACCATAGATCAAAAAACAATTCACAGGATTTTGGCAAAATGGAACCATAACGGCTCAATGAAGAACATGAATAAAGGCAAGTCTGGGCGCAGCAAAGGTGTGAGAACCGCTGAAAATATTAATTTAGTCGCAAATCACCTTGAAATGGACAATAAGAAATCTATGAGATAACTCTCAGCTCTGAGGAGAATCAAACGGGAGACCATTCGGAAAATAATCACGTTGAATTTGAGAATGAAGTCATTCAAAATTATGTGTTTGCAACAGCTTAGCGAACAAAACAATCAGCTTCGTTTGATGTTTTGTGAAGGCATTGTAACAATAATCGAAGAAAACAAGCTAAGATTATTTGACATAATATTCAGTGATTAATTCCACATTTCTCTTCATGTGGTCATCAATAGAGAAGATAATTGGTATTGGTCACAAAAGAAATCTCTGTACTCGTCACAGGTTACAGTCTTGTGTGGTTTGGGTAGCAGGAAGTTTTATATGATACATATTTTTTGGAGGACCTAGAGACAAGGAAACCGCTTTTAGTACCTTCAGAAAGATAGGTAGAAATGCTTCACACTGTTCTGGACAAGAAAACTGCAGTAACAAATGGTTTCAGCAATTAGCCAGTCACTTTAAAAAAAAATTGAAGAAAGAATTATTTCTCACCGCTCGCAGTTTTCTGGCCCGCAAGATCTACCGATCTATCAGCTATGGACATTATTTCTGGGGATTTGTCAGAGACAAAGTATTCAGGCAAGAGCCAGCCTCTATCGAAGAATTAAAGCAAGCGATGATAGAGAGTGTAAAAGTTCATTGAATGAAGTGTTTTGAAAATGAAATAAATAACTTAATTTCCCGTTGTGTAAAATATAAGAATGTCCAGGGACGTCCCTTTGAACACATAGAAAATAAAAAACTTTCAAACGTTCTCTTTCGCACTTTTTATTATGGTGCAAACGCGAAATTTAGACAAATATTTATTTAATTATTTTCTGAACACAATGGATTATTACATAATGTTTAGACTAAAGTAAAGAAAAAATTATACGCTATGTCGTAGAATGACCCAATGACCTATATGTCACTTCTAGAAACCCGAGAAGTGTGGACGCTCAAAGTCAAACGAGGACCCTGACTCAAATCCGCACACGACAGAGATGGGGGAGTTGGGGACTAACTTCCCTGAAGGAGTGCGGGGATTAAAATACAACGATCAAGTGCAGTTGGCCGTTATTAAATAATGCAGGCTGTGGGCTATGAAGCTTATGAAAAAGTAGGAACAAAATAAACTTCAATATTTACACAATAAATAGTTTAAAATAGAATAATGGTAATGGCTACTCGATGTTTACAACAATCGATCTAACAGAGCTACTCGGAGCAAACTCTATGGGAGGGGTCGAGAGACTATAGGAGGCTCTGTATGTAAGTACGCACACAGGGATAACTAGCAAGGAAGCCACAGATGATTCGTCTCAGCCTAGCTTGGGTTCGAAACTTTAAGAGATAAAATGAAGATCGGCTGGTTATTCAATGGACTTTAACCACGGGGAGCTTAACTTCTAGTAGTAATACTAACTGGAAAGAGTATTCGTGCCAAACGAAATGTACCAAAACCAAGGATGGGCCAATTGACTGGGGCTCAGATCCTTCAGTAGATTTCTAGCCTTCGGGCTCAAAGGGAAATAGAGCGCGATCGAGAATGACGTGTTTCGTTCTAAAAGGCAGGCTTTTAAGGTATGCCTATGAAGAATCATTTGGCGCAAGGGCACATACACAAGCACGGACAGATAGCCTACCTTGGGCTGCCTGTGATATGCTTTGTGGCAATTAAAGGAGTGGGGGACCGCCTCCTTGGTTTTATACAGACTGCGATTTACGGTTGACCAAGATTTATCTAATGGCTTGCCAAGTTGTAGTTCAAAGGATATATAAAGAACAAGACCCCCAAATATAATCTTTATATCTATATATATATATATTTATATATATATATATATATATATATATATATATATATATATATATATATATACAAAAAAGGGAACAAATTACTCGATAAAGATAGTTAATTGGTTTGTGACAATATATAATATGACAGAGTTAAGCGGGAGGAGCAAAATTAACGTTAACTCGAATAAGAGATATTAATTACGATTGAGCGGGAAGTCAATGTAAAAGTGAATGCGGGTGACGATTGACAAAGTGTAATCAGGGAATTACAACACGAGATCGCTTTACTTTGAAGCATAGTGAAGATCTGAGGGGAGGGAAAGAACAACGGCACACGTCTTTGAGAAGATAGTTCGGGGAATTCTAACGAGGAGGACTGGTCGATGGGGATTTTGAGTACCTCTTGTTGAAGAACGATATTTTCTCTGCTCCAGAAAGGTGGAATCTCAAACACGAGACTGTCCTGCAGTTCGGCAGGGAGTCTCAGACACGAAGGAACGGGAGTCTTGAAGGGGGTCAGAGATGAGGGAAGCCGCACAGTTCTCCGGGAAGAAGGTGGCTCGATAGTTTTCCTCTGAACAGGGGCTAAAGCTTCACGAAGGAAGATCTGATGGTCAGATCTTCACCCCGAGGTACGGCTCGAACAGGAATTGCGGGACTTCGCGGGAGAACAGAGAAAACGGTCTGGGCGGAGGAACTGGCAGACTCTCAAGCTCGTGGAGGAATGCCGGACTCACGGCTAAATAGCCTAGTGGCTAGTCCGATAGATAGCCCCAGGGCATGGCCGTTCCTAGAGGATTATCGACGTTATTCTATGTAAACTTACTTCGAGATAAAGAGTCAGGTCGGACAGCGAAGTTTGCGTCATGATATGAAGGTAGGGTTAGTATGGCTGCGCTCGTGGAGTAATAGACATGCCTGGGAAGTATGGGGTGAGAACTAGGTGTTATCGCGGGGGAGGGGGAGCGAAGAGCGTCTGAAAGCAAATACAGCTGGGTCAGGTGACTCAGCGCTGGACTGCTTCTTTTTCGAAGATTCTAAACTTCCCACGCCAATGAGCACGTGGTTTAGACCGAAGATGCTGAAAGGGGTATTCCGAGGGGGGCTTTCTTTTACGCTAGTCCTTCGACGGCACCTCCTCACACAGGCCTATACCTTCGATGCCCAATTGGGATCAACAATATATAGGGACCAGTCGGAACCGTTATTGACTCCGCAAAGACGGGGGAAGGAGTGACCTCTCCTTAGACCAACACGGCGCTTGAGGGATGGGAAGAACTTACGCAGGGGCTTCTTGATAACGCCCTGGGAGGCGACAGAGGCATGCGCTTGAGATTCCAATCCCTCGCTTATTGCAGAAAGCAGCTTGATATTCTGACTGTTCCCACAGTCCTCGCTCATGTTGTCTGATCTCGTGCCTGACTTCGTGTTTTCGACGGGGCTCATGGCGGCAAGGAACCTCTATACTCGACATGCTACAAAATGATGTAACTAATATTCAATTATGTCTCATTTTGCATCGATGACCCGAGGAAGTGTAGGTATAACTTGATAGCAACTGGTGCTTGGAGTTTCAACTGATATTTCCTTTCAGAATTTTGCCAGTTCTTCTTCAGAACTTGTCGATTTAATAGGATCTGGGAGCGGCTTTCTTCTCAAGCATCGACAACACTCCAAAGTCCATAGGGTTCAAATATGGCGAACTAGGATCCAAAATTTCCTTTGACGAAACCGCTTAAAATTTTCCTTGCACCAATCTTTAATATTTGCGAGTCTGTGAGCTTGCTTCATCTTGTTGAGAGGTAAAAGCGTCATTTTCTATGTTGGAATCTACCCAGTGAATGATTCATTTTTAACCCGCGTTCAAGCAAGATGAGAGATGGACCACAACATTACTGAAGCTGCCCTATGTCTCTTGAAAGCATTCCAGTGTTCAATCGGAATTGCCTGGACAGTGAAAAAGTTATCATTCTCCACAGAACTGGAGGCTGAGTGTCATCAAAGAGCCGTTGGAGGACCAGATTTACTCTTTCGACTCGTATTTTGTGGGTGGTTGGAAAGCAGGTATCCTTTAGCTATCTTGAATGGACGAAAAACAACACCGCAAAAAACAATATATTGTTTATAAACAAAATCCTCTTCATACTTCTAGACATAATCTACCAATAAAGCGGCTGCTGCCCTGAAAAAAAAAAACAGCATAAAAGAAGTTTTTGAAACAAAGGCCCAAAACAGAGGACCCTTTTTAGGGCCCTAAAAGATATCTATGGATCCCTTGGGAAAAGGTTTACATGCCAATCGGTGCTTCTAAAATGATCCCCATAGGCTTTTTGGCAACGCACAAGAATATAAATATAGACAGATGACCTAAAAAATTTCTGTGTTTTAAGGAAATCGTAGCCTTTGGGGCTTCTGCCTAAAAAATGGTTAACATTATGATTTCAAATGGATGGAGAAACATAATCAATATTATATCAAACAAGGTCTGCTGACCAAAAAGTCGCATACTCTCACTTATTCTGATTTATGACCTTACGACCTTCAAAATTTTGAATAATGCCAAGACTAACTATGGGAGGACATTGGCAATTATATCATTCGAAAGAGAATGTGAAACAACATAAGGGTTTCAGATTTCGTTAGAATCGGCCGAATAGTTATGATATTGTCGAAACCAAATAATTCCTGGGCTACCTTTGGGAGGACCTTGACAATTATATTATTCGAAATATAATGTAAAACAACATAAAGGTTCCAAATTTCGTTAAATTGGCAGAATAGTTACAATGTCATTAGCAAAACCAAAAAAACAAACAAAACGGACACCACTGACTGACCAACATACGAGTATTGATATATAGAGTCGCCCGCGACTAGACTCGCAAGTGACTAAAAATATTCTCTTTTTTTTTTAGTGATGAGCATAATCTTCGGAAAAAGGTTGTTTTACAGCTTGGATGATAAGAGAAAAAAGTCGATACCACAAAATTTGCTCCGTCAAAAGATCCCGATCGAATGAGTGACCTTAGTTTGTTTTACAAAGTCGAGTCAAAATCCTCATATTCTCCCCATTCTTTTGCAACTCTCCCTTCTCTTCCCCCTCCTAAAGCCCTTACGAATTTTTTTTTCTTCATCACTTTTCTTCTGTTACAACCATTGTTGCGAATCAAATGAATTATATTATCAATGTAATAAATTGGCTGGTCAAATGAGAAAGGCAACGAGATGAAGAAAAAGAGGCAATGATTACATTTACAGAAAAGGCAGAGGAGGAGGTGGTGGTCATGTGCGGTGGTGGTGTTGGTGAGCACGGGCAGTGGGTTTGGTGCTGGGCAGGGGTGGTGGTTGTGGTGTTGGGTAAGGGTACTGGTAGTGGGGTGGGTAGTTGTGCTGATGTTGGGCAGGGACGGTTATGCTTGTAGTGAGCAGGGACAATGGTGATAGTGGGCTGGGGCGAGTGTGGACAGAGGCATTGATTCTATATCATTATATATGGTATTACATTCCCTTTCAAATCATATATGGCAACCTTGCTATTTTTTTTTAAAATTTCATCCCTCAACTTGGCATAAATTTGATATTTTGGAGTTTAATATAAAAGCGTTCGATTTACTCAGGTTTAAGAGAAAATAGTGGCGAAATTTCACCCTAACTGATTCTATTCATGAGATAAATTCGGTGGTTGGGAGTTTTATTTCTTTGGTAAAGGTCAGAAATGCAGTCATATACTCGAATATTTTACATAATAAATCTTAAATTACAAATTTCGTTCATCTGTCGTTCATTTATCAATTGTCATCAATTGTGCGATTAGTATATTGCCTAACATTGATTTGTTTTAAATACAAAAGGCGTGTTCCTGGCTCTTCTTAGTGATATAAGATTAATAGCTAATTTAGGCTGAATTTTTATTTAATGTGAACAAATGAAAAATTTATTATTCTCTTCCATCTCTGAGCTTTAGGGGAAAGTCTATGGGATTCTGAACCATACTTTTACGTTCTTTTGAATTTTTTTTTAATCCTCACGGCTAAACTATTTAAGCTAAAGCCTTGTGCATGGTCTCATTGGCTAACAAATTATCTTTAAAAAAAATGTACTAGTCACGTAGATAGGATCATTAGTATCCCATGATTTTCTCAAAATTTTCCAAACTCTTCAAACAAAAAAGCAAAACCTGGTATCTCCACTAGGACATATATCGGCGGCACACGTGTAGCCAATCCTGTCCTTTGACCTTACATATTTCTTGCACCATCATATGCCTGGCTATGGCAGTTATTGATGGGAAGAGAGCACCTAATGAGAACATCACTCAAAGCGGTGAACAGTGTATCACAAGTTATAGATGGTACTTCAAAAAAATGACAGTGGCTCTTCAAACACTTCATACTTATCATTCACATATTTTACAGAAATGTTGAACTGCTTTTTACAGTTGATATCCGTAACTTCATCAGCAATTAAAGCATACCGTCTTGCTTTTTTTGTATCAGTAATGAGTGATCTTAATACTTAGTTGCCCATCAAGGTAATCAGTTAATTATTGATTACAGGAGACATGTACCTTTTGTCATGTAGCCACTGCTTTAGTTCTGTGACTTCTTTGCTGTGGACCTTTAGCAGCTACATAAGGTTTCCCTCCAATTCTTCATGACCTCATGGATCCTGAATCTTTCTGTTACTTTCTTCCAGTTGTCAAAGCCATAATTTGTAAATGCAAACTCTGCATTTTTAATGAGAGTCACAATGTCCAACTTTGATCCAGATCGACAAATGTATCAAAATGCTTTGTTCCTAGAAGTACAAAGAGTTAGACAGTTAAGTTCCTTGTACCAGTTGACTTGGAATCTCCGTCTTCTTGCCTCACCTTTGGATGAAAATGCTCTTTCGGCCTTATCAATTGTAACATTGTAGGTTGGCTGATAAGGATTGAAATTTCGTTGACAACACATGGCATTCCACTGCATTTCATGATGATCCTCTTGAGGCACTACTATATCACGAGCAGATAATAAGGTGTATATGTTTTGAATTTGTGTTTTGTCACATGATGGCAAAGATGCACACGTTTCTTGTGTAAGATCAGTCCAGAGGATGTACTTGATAATGTTTCCTATCCAACTTGCTGACTGTCCAGTTCATTTTGTTTTTCTTTTGCTTGAAAATCGATGTAATGGTAGCTTTCTGTCTGGAACGCTTACTGACTTTCTGCACTTTTTCCTGAGATTGATTAATTAGGGGACACATCTCTATTTTCAGTGTTTATTAACAGGATGTCTTTTCTTTCTCTGTTTCTCTGACATTTCCACTTCTGTCACAAAGAAATATTTATCATTAGAATTTTATCTTTTATATTTATTATTAGAATATTAAAATATATTAAAATAAATTATTATTATTAGAATTTATTATTAAAATTTATTCTAAGTCAGATTTTCCATATAAGGAAAACCTCAATTCACTGTTAATTTACCAATATTGTCTCTAATTAATATGTGAACAATTATGCAAGGTTGACCCTCATGGCAATTTTCAATTGTGCAAAATACAGGTCATCTTTAATTAGTAACCCTAAACCTACACCGAGGTTGCAACTGGCTAGCGGTGGGCAGGCCCGGCGGACACTTGCACTGTAGGCTACATCAAAACACATGTCCCACCTAACACCTGCATGGCCAATAAAACAACCAGTAAGACCTGCTTATACACTTTACCAGTAAACCTAACACACTAACTGGCAAAATTTTACAAAATTGGGTACCGGTAATCGAAACGAGTTCAGCTCACCACCAGAAGACTGGACCACCGACCCATGGGGTCAAAAACAAACACGGTTACGGGAGAAGCAACCTTTTAACCCAAACGCGGCCGATAAATACATACACATCGACAAAAACAATAAAAATAAAAATATGTACACAAAAAACATCCCCAACTCACCTCCTCCAAGTAACTGTAAAATATAATTTGGCCTCATAACAGTAATAACTCCCCAAAACTAACAGAAACTCCAAGCTGCTCTTGAAAAACAGCGGGAAAAGAAACGAAAAACCCCCCAAAAGAAGGGGAAAACAACACGAAAAAAGAAAAAACGAGAAATGCGGATAGCTTGGGAGGAGCATGGCTCTCACTTTTAAGGAAATTCTAGCTCATTTGGAAGGCCTTTAAGGAATTAAAAAAATTTAAGGAAATCTATGGAAATTGCAAATTTTTAAGATAATTTCATAAAAACTAAGGATACATTTTCATTCATAAGCGATAAAACTCGCAGCAAATTGCAGAATTTCAGATGCAACCTATGGACCTCCCGAAACCCAAAAAGGTAACATCCGACAGGCCTAATTATTGAGTTCTTCCTGGCTCCTTCTATGCTTTCAGATTTTCGATAAAGACTACAGATTACAGAAGGGGTGTGGAGAGAGAGAGACTTATTTTTCAGGGTGCATTACAGTATAGCAATAACCGACACTACCTCTCAACTAAACTGAACTTAGAGAGAGAAACCCATTACGTAATTTATTCCACATTCATTTATTTTTGTTGCTAAAAATATTTGGTGCTTTATTATTAAATAGATTATGTTCAGAAATGGTACAAAAAATATTATATTTCAGGGTGATATAAAAAAATATTTTTAAGGAAATCTGAGGAAATTTCTTTATAAATCTGTAAATTTCCACAGAAAAAACAGCTCTGGGAAGGATGGAGCGGAAGGAAGGATGCGGTGCCGCCTTCGAGGAAAAACAGATTAGAAAAGGCCCAAAAGAGACGAAAACCCCACAAATACCTTACCCCCATAGAGGAACTATATCGATAATAACCCTCACGATACGCCGAGGGCAAGATGATAGAGGAATATCGTCGAAATAACACAAAACTTGAGGAGCGTTAAAACACACGATAAACCACGAAGGCGGTACCAAGAAAATCTGTTTTTCTTGTGACGTCACTAAGACGGTTAACTCACAAATACGGCCTAGAGGGAGAAAACGGGGCTGATGGGGTTTTAAATGAGTGACTTCTTTTTGTGTGTGATTTCTGTCTCGCCAATGACCCAAAAGGGATTTTTCGCTATGCAAAAAAAAACCTTTTACCTTCTCTGGCCTTCTCAAAAAGTGTGCGGTCCAAAACATATGCTGGCTCCCACACTTTCAAAAGTGTGGGGGGCATAGCCCCCAAGGCGCCCACGCTTCCTACGCCACTGCGGGATTCTGATCATCCTTTGCAGGAACCACATCTCTACTGCTTCCAGTCTTTTTACCATATTCTTCTTAAGTATCCATGCTTCACAGCCATATGCCAATGTTGACCATACAAAGCATCTTAATATTATAATTAATCTTTAACTCATGCTTGTAGAGATGTTCGTCAAAATATTCATAATTTTCTAAAGTTTGTTTTCGCAATGGCAATTCTTGTTTTTATATCCTTCTCACAGTCAACGTTTTCGGAAATAATGTTTTCCAGTTACTTAAATTTCTTATTGATTAGCCAGGATATGGATGAATGGCGTCTTGGCTAAATAAAGAATGTCACTTGCCCTTCTCTTCTCTTACATTACCTCTGCTGAGTAGAGTATTGCGGAAAAAGTTAAAAAAAAAAGCTTTAACCATCAACTGAATTTACCAATAGAAATAATTTTCTGTGCACGGATGAAAAGGGCGCAAAATGTGATATGAAGTGCGACAAGCTCGAGGAAATTCGTGGCCCATTGAGAAAGAGAAACGTCATTTCAGAAACAGTAAATTATTGTATGGAAAGATGGAATGCGTGGTGAAATTATAGGGATGAGACTCTTGAGGAGCCTTGGAAGCGAACAAGGTCTGCTGATCAAAAAATCGCGTGCCCTCACTTATTCTGATTTATGACCACACCTAACATAATATAGCCAAGCGTATCATATTATATCCTAGACTAGTATAGCATACCATACCCTAAACTAGAATAACGTTTATAGATTAGCCTATTATAGCCTTGGTTATCTAGCCTATCATACCCTAAAATAGTATTACCTAGCATACCAGAGCATTGCCCTCGCTAGCCTATTATACTTTCGTCTAACCTAGCATAACATATTATAGCCCTATCTAGCCTAGTATAGCTTAGCAGAGCCTAGCATAGTATGACCTAGACTAGTATTAACTATCCTAGACAAGTATAACATATACTATCCTATTATACCCTAGTCAAGCAAGGCTTAGTATTTTCTAGCCTAACATATTAGGTTAAGGAATAATTTCTTGCAGTTTTATCAAATTTATTCATTAGCATTAACGATTTTTGAAAACTTAATTTTTAATTGATAACAATATGCAATTTAATCAATAATGTATTCTCCGTTGTTATTTACGACTTCTTCCCAACGTTCAACTAGTTTTTCGATGCCTCTGCAATAAAAATATCTGTATTTTGACTCGAAGAATTCGTCTAACCAGGTTCCTAATTCCACATCAGTATTGAACGAAATGCAACGTAAATTGTTGGAGAACGATCGGAACAGTTGGAAATCCGATGGAGCCAAACTGGCGAATATGAAGGATGCGGCAGGATTTTCCAAATAAGCGTTTTAAGGGCGCCTTTCGTCATATTGGCAATGTGAGGGCAAGCATTGTCGTGTTGCAGAAGGACTCCATAACGTCGATGAGGTTTTTTTTTTTTCGAATAGCTTTGGCGAGTCAATACATTTGTTGAACGTAGAGTTCTGCATTGACAATCTCGTTGTTCGCAAGGAGCTCATAAAGAATGATGCCTTCACAATCCGACCACACACACAGAACATCGTCTTTTGTGGATAAAGTCCTTGCTTTAATCACGGAAGTATTTTTTTTATTGAGGCTAAGCCATTGTTTTCAATGGTTCATGTTGACATAAACACACCACTTTTCTTCGCTAGTGATGATTCAGTGAAGAAATCTGTCCTTATATCCACGATTAGCCTTGTGACGAGCAAGCAAACCTGCGGCAATCGTGTAGCGTTGAAGTTTTTTGCTTTCGCTCAAAGCGTGTGGAACTGATGCACCGAGTTTTTGAACTTTCCCCATCAAATGAAGGTGATTCAGTACAGTTTTCTAATCACACGCCAATTGTACAGCCAATTCTCTAGTCGATTGACGAGGATTTTCATGAAGAAAGTCGTTCAATCGATGTTCATCCAACTTAGTGGGGCAACCAGAACGTTCTTCGTCATTAAGATCGAAATGACCGTTTTTGAAACGTGAAAACCACCATTGAGCTGTCCTTTCTGATAAAGTATTTTCTCCGCACACAGGACAAATATCGCGACGAGCTTTGGCTGCGTTTGCATTGTTCCCGTCTCGATTGAAAATGAATAACAACAAGTGTCGAAAATGCGCCTTTCTTTCAACTTGACATTCCATTTTGAAGGT
Organism: Ceratothoa steindachneri; assembly: GCA_963969495.1. Classification (NCBI taxonomy): domain Eukaryota; kingdom Metazoa; phylum Arthropoda; class Malacostraca; order Isopoda; family Cymothoidae; genus Ceratothoa; species Ceratothoa steindachneri. Next base: position 155,433,179 of record OZ018327.1, on the reverse strand, counting down.
ACAGAACAAAAATGAAATTAACACAACATTTTAAATAAACCGCAATGACTTATTACTCAATTTCAAGACGTAGCCTAAGCAAAAGTCTAATAGTCTACGCTGTTAAGAGACGTAGCCTAACCTTTGCAAATTTTTCTCTCATTATTTATTATTGTTTCTTAATATGTGCACAAATCACGTCAACAAAGCTTAAATCAACACAACATTAAAAAAAACCGCAAGAACTTATTCCTCAACCTAATACTATATGCTATCCTAGCATAGCATTTTATAGCCTAAATTAGCATAGTATATCTTACCCTTGTATATTATATCTTAGCATAGCTTAGCAGGGTATAGCCTAATATAATAGCATCGCATAGCATAGCCTATTCTAGGCTTGCCTAGCAGATTATAGCATATTTTAGCCTAGTCTAGTCTAGCAGAGTATCCGCCGAATAGTTATGATATTATTGCCAGAACAAAATAATTCCCAGGATAAACTTAGGAAGAGTTTGGCAATCATATCATTCGAAAGAGAATGTAAAACAACATAAGGGTTTCAAATTTTGTTGAATTGGACGAATAGTTATGATGTTATTGCCAAAACAAATTAATTCCCGAGCTAACCTTGGGAGAACTTTAGCAATTATATTATTCGAAGGAGAATGTCAAACAACATAAAGGTTTCAAATTTCGTTCATCGGACGAATAGTTATGATGTTTTTGCCAAACCAAAATAATTCTCGGGCTAACTTGGGAGGACTTTAGCAATTATAGCATTCGAAAGAGAATGTAAAACAACACCAGGTTTTAAAATTTCGTTAGAATCGCCCTAATAGTTATGATGTTATTACAAAAAAACGCAAAACAGGGACTGACCTACATCGAGAGATGTAGAGTCGCCCGCGACTAGACTCGCAGACGACTAAAAACTCCTATGGATTCCGAGCAGAGCTATTTATGCCATGAAAAGGATCGATCAGTCATTATCGCATGTTCAGATATAAAGGCAAGGCCTGGGTAGCATGTGAGTATATCTACCACAGATCATGTATATCCACTTCCAGATTGTTGTAGGTTGAGGTGAGGAAGATAATGAGCGATAGATAGTTAGGTCACGAGGTTCGAGACGCCTATAGAATGGCTCTATGGTCTAAAGCTAGGACAAGTAGCCTCAGTTTTAATGGAAATTAAAGATTAGAAAATAAATGACACTATATAATGTCGCCTTTACCATTATTGGTAGAGAACATGGAACAGACTAAAATTAGTAATTTTCAGTTCGGGTGGAACACATAAAGAGCAATGAGTTAAAAGTTTGGATAAAATAACTCTCACCGGTAGTTCCTTCTGAGCAGCGCGGATGGGAAGTGTCGAATAGCGAATCCTAGCTACCGAAATCGACACTTCTCCATGAGCCAACCCCCCAACGACAAAGGTGGGAGGAGACTTAAAAGCTCGAAATCCTCGAATCAAAGAAATAATGCGACGCCATAACTTATTTTCTTGAAGACAGACAACAGAGGGTTTAATTTCAAACAAAAATAACTACATGATATTCCCAATTAGGAAGAACGGTGTGACAATTCGACTCTAAGATTTATGTGACTCGCGAGTGGAAACAAGAGTAAAAATTTACCCTCACCAGCAAAGGTTGCCGATTTGAACAACGATCATCCCAGGTTGGGGCCTAAAACGATGTGTCACTAAGACCCGCCTTAGAGGATATTTATGAAGTTCTAAAAATGAAATACAGATTTGAGTGGTCAACATAAAATCCAACCCGTTCATATTCACCACATTCCACAAGCAATTTCAAGGGCGTGAAGGGCTAGTTAAACTATCATCCAGTATCGAAGGATTACTGGAAGGATATAGAAGGTCAGACGAAATATTTTGATTGGAAAATGTCTTCGTAATCTACAGGGTTTTCCACAATGAGAAGATAATGCGAACACAAGGATCGAGCTTACTTATCATTTAGAATGCCACTTCCACATGGTATAATGATCGTCGTTTGCCAGGCTATTCCACATGCTCAAAAAGTATAGATACTTACTGTAACCATCTTTAAGATATTGGATGTGACCAACTAGATGAGATTTTCAAAGATCAACTAGACATGGCCCCTGTAGTTGGGGGCAGAGAGCAGACATTCGTTGGTTTTGTGGGTTTTCAGCGTTTCAACTGAGTCTGAGACAGGGATAGAAGAGTTTTTACCGTTGTTCAGAAGAAGCTCCTTGAGACTTCTACTCAACTTCTCCATACTTCAAACCCATGAACTTGGTCAATTCAGCGATTTTGCTGCAGTAGACGAGCCAAATCGCTTTATCAAACGAGAATAATATTCGAATTTCTTCGTTGCGGTTTCGATACTAAAGGAACGTTGTTTCCGGTGCCAACTGAAAATCCTTATAAACAGCGCGAACCAAACAGCTGAGCAGATTTCTTAGACAGGTTCAGTTTTCACGTCAGGTCACTTAGCTCAGCTTGCCATCGATTGACCGTCTGTCTCTGCTGGCTCGAATATACCAGACTTGTGTGCACCGATCGCATCTCCAGCATCGGAGTCGGGTGACGATTCCATGTTAACGCCAGGTTCAGGAGCAAGATCACCTAGAAAATAGGGTCTGGTTTTATGGCTGATGGAAGGTCGGGATAAATAGCATGATGCATATTCATTCGATTGATGACCTCAAAATTTGTCATACATAAATAACACTCTGTGGTGTGATCTTTTCCTTCCATCTAAAACATCGTGGCAACAAATCGCATACTCTTTTTCGTATTTTTCCCCAATCACGTCGGTTTTGAACAAATGTTTTGCAATATATATGGAAGGAAAATGGCTTATCTTGGTCTCCTCGCTTGATATTTAGGTAAGCGTAATATGACTTCTTCACAAAATCTGTAATTTTTCACTCCACGATCTGAAAGAACCACTTTTCCACAGAGGTAACAGAAATTCACAGGGTAGTTCTTGCAGTTCTGATTCTATGAAGTATCAATCTATATCTGAATAAAAGATTATTTTAAAGACGCCTCTGTTAAGCTAGCACAAAATATAATACATAAAAACAAGTTAGTATCCCAATTAAGACATATCGGTATTTTTTTAGCTAGCATATCTAAAAATCCTAAGCTAATTGAGAGAAATGGACTACGTTATTGAATTGGGCGTGTGGAAGTGACCTATAATAAGTTGAAAAACATCTGAACTTTCAAAAGTTTTGAAACGCAGACAGTGTAATAATCTTGCAGAAAAATACCACTTAATGGAATCTCCCTAGCACACACCTCTTAGGGCGCTTCACCTGAGATTATTGGTGTCTGATTCCAAGATTAACAGGGAATTTATTTACCATGAGATATTGCCCGGAGACAAACAGATCTAATATCAGCTGTCCGGGCAGCCTAATTATTCAACACTGCGCGCCCTATAGCGGCAGCGCTCCAGCGGGAACACCTTACATACACTCCCTCTTAAAATGGCCAATAAAAGACGAAAGAAAAGAAGCCCCAACGATAAAGGAGAGAAAGAAAGAAGGAGTATGGGAGAGAATGACATAATAATATTATAGATTTTGTTCGGCTCTTTTCGGGTGTAGGAGCCTTCACAAAGCGCCTATCAATTGAGTTAGGTAAAGCTAGAAAGAAGGGTTGAGACTTCAAGGCACCAAGGGAGGGCGATGATCGCATCACAGCAGGTTAATCATACCCCATACTCGGGGCAAAGATCGAGAAAACAAGATTGCCCAATCATTATGAGAGCAAAGACCGAGTACAGGGTTCTGTGTGGAGAGGAAGCGAGTGTATGTGGCCTGTTACATCTGATACCTGGAGGAGCAGCACGCCCTTCCGGACCCGCTTCATTCAGCAGCCTGAAAATAGACTGATACTACATGGGTTTAATTATTTCTAGACATTGCCATTTAACCAAATTTTTACTACCTTCATTTCAAAGCTCTTTTTGCCTCTTACTGGCGGCTAATTTTGCAGGCTAGTTGCTGACCAGCTTTCTTCCCTTTCATCCCTGACAGAGCTGTGAATAGGAGAGGGGCTAGTTCCCCCCCTCATATTAGATCCAGCTGGGGTGGTCCTTTTAACATGTCTGAATTCTTTCATTCACCCCTCCCCCTTCCACCCCTCTAGCACGTTATCAGGTGCAACATCTGGAGAGTTGTGTGCACTGCAGATTGCCCTTCCTGCCTCTAATACCTGAAGGAGGATATGCGGTCCTATAACTTTCACTCATTGATACTTCCCAAAATTTCACTATTCCCTCTCTTTATATTTTTTGGGGGGAGGTGATATTCTTGTTGTCATATCGCTCGAAATTCGAGGGAAAAATAAACAAAAAAAGACCGCGGCAAATGAAGGGCGCACGGACCTAGTGCTAAAAAGCAATTTCGGATGTCTTTTATTTAAATGCAGAAGTCTTGGCCGATTTTCCCTGCAATTAGGCAGCGTCTCATAAACACAGTGGAAAAATTAGACCTCATTTCTTCGCAAATTCACTTTAAATCCTTAATCTTCCAAGAATTCTCTTGAGCACCTTTCTCAACAGGATGGACAACCAACTTTCAGTCATGTTAGAATTGACAGACTGAAGGGAGGGGGGCAAACTCATCTTAGAAAACCTCATAGACAACTTCTGAGAACACTTCTTAGAAAACCTCTTAGAAACCTCTTAGAAAACCTCTTAGAAGATCTCTTAGTAAAGTTTTTAGAATATCTGATAGTAAACCACTCAGAAAACCTATTCTAAAACCTCCTAGAATCCTCTTAGAAAACTTCTTACAAAACCTCTCTGAATACCTGTTAGAAAACCTCTTAGAAAACTTGTTAGAAAAGCTCTCAGAAAATCTCATAGAAAACTTCTTAGAAAACCTCTCAGAGAACTTATTAGATAACTTCTTAGAAAAACACCGAGAAAACCTCTTAGAAACCACTTATAAGACATCTTATAAACCTCTTAGAAAACCTTTTTTACAACTTCTTTTAAAACCTCTTAGGAAACTTAAAATCTACTATGAGGATAAATTCTTACATTATGTTGCTCGGGTAGAAGTGGTATGGTTAGAAGTGGACTGATTCGTAACTTCCTTGCCTTGGCCGGAGATGTATATGCTTATTAAATTTAGTATTAATATTAATTGATACCAATATGATATCATTTTATAATTTCCTTCCTTTTCCCTCCTCCGTTTTGGTCTCTCTAATGTCTCTTTTTAACTAATCTTTTAAAACTAGTTCTGTCAAGTATAAGGGTTAATGGATCTTAAGACTTCAAATAGTACTAGGTTTTGTAAAAGCTCCTTACACGCGGGTATTTTTTCATCTTTTGAGAGGTTTACGTTTGTGTTAGAAAAAGCTCCTCAAACAAATTTAAAGTTCCACTTTTCCAGAAAGTGTCAGAAAAACGTCTTTTGCATTGTGTATAGGTGTGCCGAGTTTGTAGTGAAAAGAATCGAGATCTCTGCTCTCCTCTTCGCAGGCCACAATAATTCCGACATCGACAAGTAAGTCAACGTCAGCTGCATGACCCTATACAGAGTCGTGGAGAGGTTCAAGAACGGAGAAGACCTCAAAGATCGACCTCGTTCAGGCAGACCAAAGGTTGTCAGCCGTTTGGCTGTGAGAAAGGCCTTCGAAATTGCTCTAAAGCTTAATATGACTGCGCTGGTGAAGAAGACTATCTCGGTGGCCACGGTGGTGAGGACGGTCAAGGAGGATGGGGCCAAGTGCTTAACTTGCATGGAAACGCTTCTGCCCACGGAATCTATGCGAGAACAACGTCAAAAGCGCTGTCCTCGCCTTCTTAATGACTTGAAGAATTATGGCAATCGAATTCTCTTTTTTTCTGATGAAATAAACACGGTCGATCCTGTCATCAATAAACAGAACGAGCGTATGGCAAGCTTTGGCAGGACGTCTCCGAAGTCCGCTACATATCCACGACCAAGCATCCGGCCTTCCTGATGATAATCGACGTCGTGGCTTCGAATGGCGAGAAGATGACACCGGTGTGGTTTGCGGCCGATTACAAAGACACCTTGGTCAAGAAAGTACTGCCCTGGACGGAAAAGATCACGAAGAAGGCGGAGTTAGTCTATTAGCAGGAGGGTGTCCGATACAACACGACAAAAACTATAAAAGAATGGTTGGGTTTAAACATGAACTCCTGGTCGAAGGAATTTTGGCCGCCGCAGTCGCCCACCTCAATTCCATCCACTACAGTATGTGGGCTCATGTCGAGGGCAAGGCCTGCAAGGTTCGCCACAGCACTCTCAACAAGACGAAGTCTTCTGTCAACCACGTGTGATGCAGCATGAGGAAAAACTTCGTCGGTAACGTTGGCGCGGCCTTCGGGTCTAGCATGGCGCGCGCTTGAAAAGAGGGCTGCCACATTACTGAATATTACAAGTTAAACAACTATGTATATTTTAAAACAATAAAAACGTGTCTAACTTCATCAAAACTATCATTACGTTATTGTTTAGAGTGTCCTAACGAATGTAACATGAGCTTTGCAACAACTGCTAGATAAAACTACTAGACCCGCTTCCTACACTTGAACACAGCCCTTCTCATCCCAGGATTATACACCTCCAGCCTAGAATCATTATCCCAAATACCTCCTTTTTTCCCAGAAGTCACACCCTTCCTTAATCCTCCTTCGTCTTTAGCCTCACCTCCTCTTCACAGTGCCACTAGGGCTGTAAGCTATAGCATGGCCAACTATATCCCAGCCTACATTCGTAAAACCTCATACCTGTCATGACTAGCCAATGACTAGAGAAACTGATGTTCTCTCATAGGTCCTCATTGGTACTTTTATAAAAGCTCCATCGGCCTTTACATTTTTTCCGATTTCAGGGATTGTCCGGGGTAGTATTACAAACAACATTATATTTGACATTTGGTTGGCTTTGTGAGACCATAAACGAGTAGCCATAAAGGACGGCTTTGACGCTAGACGTAATTCATATACTACTCTAGCCATTGTCAATAAAAACTGTCGATTTCTAATGGAACTATATCTTTAAAATTCACAACTATCTTTTCATTCTCCTCCTATCTACATAGTATTACGGACGGTATTACCTCAAGTCGTAACATAGGATGGGCTTTAGAAACTCTAAAAAACTCAATTTAATGCCAACACGGTGAGACTAGGCTTGCTGGGTCATTGGCGTTGGGGTGTGATTAATGTGTTGGGCAGTTTACGCCAAAATATCCCTATTCCTAAGTTTAAATGGTTGACCACTCCCATGTGACCATTCTCAGGTACATATTAAATTATAAAATGACATATCTTTAGATGCTAGACGCCTTGTTGACGACAACTATGACTTAGTTACGGGTTCGTCTCAAAGGCGGTCTTCCTTTCTGGCTGCTTATTCAGGGTCTACGGCCTTTGATTAACTAGATAGAACGGTCAGAATCCTCGGATTAGGGTGGCTGTGAGACTGATGCGAGCATCAACATTAACGCCTGAAAGGTAGAAGCCCTTGAAATACCCAAGAAATATTGATGGTATAGGTGGTAACGGTCGATGCAAGATATAGCCCACCCCACCTCTTTGCTTACTTTTCTGGTAGTTATTTTCCATCTTCTTAAGCTCCTTTTGAAAACTAGATGAAACGCCACTTAAGAAGGTGATCTCGTCGCACCTTTGTTTTGAGGGAGGAGGGGAAGGGACCCGGAACATCTCTTTATTCTTTATTGTGGAATTGATCATCTGCCACAAATTTTAAAGGGCTTCTCCCTTCCCATCTTTCTCTAGTGGGCCGCACCCAAGTAGTTCCCTTTCTATCATGAATACAACACCCACTATCTTTTCTCATGCCCCTTCCTAAATTCTCTCAAGGTGAAGGAGTTTCCCCTTCTCTTATATCTTTGGTTAAAGGGGCTTGATCTTTACTTACTTCCATTTATGAGCCGCCCCCGGCGAATATCACACTAATTGATAGTTTTTCAGACCTTGCCGTTCACAGAGGACCCTGCAAAAGAGAAAGAATAGTAAAAGAAGTCACGCAGGCCACCTCAAGGGGCAGTGGTCTTTAATTATTAGCCTCAAAAGGACTTTGAATAGCAGACCCCTTTGGCCTCTGCCTATTTCTTTCCCCATGCTATTGAATAATATGGGATCCAGCCAGCCAGCTCAATAGATTCAGCCATTAGCTGTCAATGCTAGTGCTCTGGGATATTCAATTACGATAAAGGGGTGGCGATCCTGGCCACTCCCTTGTAAGACCCCTAACAAAGGTAGATACCAGACAGTTCCTCGGTGCCTCGGATGGAGATATCTCTAGAGAGATCTTCCCCGAGGTGAGCGTGGATCAGCATTTGCACTAATGCGCCCTTAGTAGACGGAATCTTCACCTATCGGAAGGAGGAGGTGGGGATAGGGCTTGAAAGGATTTAGCTCCAAGCTATATCCCAGATCTGGGTGGACCCTGCCGACGAGAGTGGATTGCCTCTACAATAGAAGAAGAATGATATCTGCCACTCTTTCGATGGGGGCCCGAATGCGGAAGGGTTTCTTGTTATATCGGCGAGGGACCAAACTGTAGCGAGTCCGTTCTGTCTCTGAGCTCTGTCTCAAAATGAAAAAGTCAACGAAAGAGAGAGGAGCTGCCAATACTTCAGAGAGGCCAATTGAGGGGCTACTAGTAACCTTCGAGCGTCCATACATATTAGCGCGAGTGATGAAACTTGTTCCGTCAGCACAAGGGACTAGTGGCGTCCACGATAGGTAAATAAAGCTATCTTGGTTCTCTGACGGGATCCTTTTAATTAACGCGGCCAACCACGTCCAGAATGTAAAACTAAGCGATTTTTAAAGTTAAACTTCATTGACGCAGCCACGAAATGCAGTTAAAGAGGGAATGGTTTGCTTCTCCGACACTGTATCGGTCACGACTAGTGGACGCTCTTACCCACACAAGGCATGTGGCTCGGATGAGTTCTGTTTGATTTGTCTGTTTAAAGCAGCCACTTGCTTGACCTGGATGAGGAGCATCCCAAGGCATGCCCGATTTCAGTGTAGAGCAGCCAAACCTTTGCCATTTTAACTGTACCCTAATACCATACTTTGCAGTGTGAGTATTTTTGCAGGAAATGGTAAATTATTCTAATAGAAATATTACTTAAGACCTGGCTTATTATTGGGTGGTCAGGATTAAAGCAAGGGTCGAGGAAGAATGGAGACGTCTTCATGACCACCCCAACACTCTTTATCACGTTAGACCTAGATAGGCTCCCTAAGTTGGTTGAGTGTTGGCTGGTATCTCTACATCGTGAAGGAATTCGTGTCATTACCATACTATTAAAACGTGAGACTGCTAAATTTGGTGAACCATAAATTTGTGCTAACTGATCTAACGACGTGCACAACAACGTTGTTGTATGCAGGAAGAAGGGTATGAGTTGTGGTAGATTGCATCCTTTTTCATTGAATCTTTGATATTCTGATTTCTTGAACAGGATTCCTTGCCACCTTTGCTTTCGAAGGGCTAAAGACACGGTTATGTTGTGGCCTGCGTGAGTTGGTGTTTGATATGACTTACATACATCCAAACCTTCGAGCACCCTATCTGATCAGCTCTTTGAAAACTATTCAGTGGGTTCTACTTCCAACTGGCTCCATGGTGACCGCTTTACCAAACGAAGCAGTCACGCTCCCCAACCATGTCGTTTAAATTATTAGTAGCAATGCCCAGGAAGGTGGCGTTGCACTATATCCCCGCTCGGCACTTTAAAGATTGACCCCAGAAAGAGGATATCGGCAATGGAGTCTCAGTTCACTCAGCCTTTCCTAAAGCTGAATGGAGTGCAATGCGTGGATGGCCTCCCACTAAAAATGAGGAAACCCCTATCCTCAAATCACCCCGCTAGCCAAAGGAGTCGAGGCAAGAGAAATGGATAAGTATCGGGCAGAAGTGTGCCTTTTAAAATAACTCATCGAATACGAGGGCGACAATGCCACCTTCCACAGTCAATAATAAACCGTTAAGGTTTGCCTGTAGAGGGCCTACGGCCATTCCCGTAAAAAATTCTTTTCCAAGACAGCCCCAACAACCCTTTCAGGATCGACCGAGAGGGTAGGTTCCTTCAGTGAAACTCCGTTAGACTTCGGGTGACAGAGGGAAGCTGTGGAGCATCTTTTTAATCGTATTTCTTTAATCTTTAATCTTCATGAGACATGTTGAGTTCACCCCATCTGCCCATCCTTCCAGAATACATGGGATTCACAATCCTACTACCACCACAGAATAAACATCAGAGTAGGTGTGCGTAATTTACCACAGGTGGAGACGTCTCCATTCTACCCTTGCCTCTGAATACCTACCTTCATGCGCTGACAGTTCAGTTACCCCCGATAGAAATATATTCTTGTCTCTATGTTCCACCGGGGTCAGATTTTGATGCGGCCAAGTTCCGAGTCGTCGGACTTCAATGTTCTAGGCTCTTTCTCTTTCTCGAAGATCTGAACAGTAGCCAACTAATATGTGGGACTAACGATCATCGCAGAACCTAGAACATTGATAAACTGGTCAATGAATTGGAGATCAATGTTCTTAAAGTGGAAGGATCCAATTATCTCTGACCTAGAACCCGTTCACTTTTCTGGCTTGAACTGTTCTTGCGATGTCCTGAAGCGTGTGGATATTTTGGATTGGTGGTGATCGAAGAATTCCATAATGCCAATTACTTTCCTATTTATATATATTTTGACGTGGTGCTCGCACTTGATACACTACGTTGGTGGTGCTTAGATCGAACACATTAGCCTCGATTCAAGGAAATTATTGTATTTTCTCTCAGTCGATGAGTTTTGGTTGGTAGGTGAAGTTGTTGAGTTCTTATCTGGCACCTTCATCGTCGGGAGGCTTGGTCTCCACTCACCGAACATATGTCAATTTTGACGCCTTACGCTTACTTCATTGTCAGCTGAGTGTGATACGGTCTTCCAAGAGGAGTAAGATGCTTATTTGAGCTATAAGCACCATCCTAACGATTTCACATTTGTTACGAAGCACGCTCGCTGCTCTTCATGGCGGACATACGTGCCTTGACTTATTAGGAATACCTCTCTTTCTAGGGTGTGGAACCCTTTCAAACGGATTTGTTGTAATTTTCCATAGTGATCCTCCTCGATTTCCAGTCTTACAGTCCAAATATCTCTGACCCCGCTTCCGTGGCGAAATCTTTCGTGACAACTTGCTCGAATTTCTCCAGTCGTGATGCTTCTCCGCCAGCATTCTATATCCGCCGCTTAGTCGCTTGTCGAGGGACGAAGGCGTGTGACCCAAAATTCTCAAAAAGGTACACCCGTCTGTAAACCAGGCCGTCACTGTCAGCACTAGGCTCGGGTCAATTGAATTGGTGGATGGTAAATCCCTTCCAACTAGAATGCAATATTATTAAGGTTGGCTCTTAGAATGGGAATATGTTTGCCGGGTTTGTCTCAAGGGCTATTCGAAAGATAAACACTTCTACTAAAATAAATTTTAATAGAAATAATAATAAAAACAAGGGCACAGATAAATATGGAAATCTAAATAATAATTAGTATGACCAAAGAATATTATGACGGGCAAATATTAAGGAAACTAAGTCCAGGAAAAATATATAAGGGATCCAATAAGTTGGATTGAAGGAAAGACATAGCAAGTCTATAGGCGTTACACAAAATAGGGAAATTCTTCTTAGGACTGGGAACGGAGAGGTGGGACTTATGAGGAAAGGACTCCTAGTTACCTCTGGTGGATGAACTAAGGAGGTGGAGGACTAATGTCCAGGTCTCGGTCGATTGTGTCCCGATCCGAAGGTGGCCAGAGAGACTCCGAAGGGGGTTAAGATTACCTCGGCTCCAGAGAGAAGTAATCCTAAATCGAGATTCGTCTGCGGGACGGCGTAAACAGGGTTTCTATAATCTTCCTCTGATCAGGACGGATTACGCGAAGACGATCTTCTGACGAGATCACAAGGGTGAGGGGACCACTTCACGGGGAGCAGATACTCGGATCTGCATGGCAAGAAGCTCTGGCTCTCTCTATCTGCTGAGGATTTGCAGACATCCTCTCAAATAGGAGCCACAGTTATCGTAATCAGAAGGCTGTGCGCAGCAAAGCGTCTCAAGGGATATCGCACGCGACTTAAGCAAACATGGACCTTGATCATTTCGGAGCATCGACGAGACGAAAAGGAAATAAGCGAGATTCCCTTCTACCCCAAAAGAGGGGGGGTTGAGATGAACACGGCTTCTGAACCTCAGAGCGGGACGGCGTTATCAAACTTGGGGAAGACGGTAATAGAGCACCCTAAATTAAATACAGCTGCGCTAATCCGTCTCGACCAGGAAAATTCTGTTTGATAACGGCGCATTGAGTTTCATGGTCCCACATTGCTCAATGCCACCGAATGGACCACCTTCAGAAACAGCGAATCTTTAATTCTCCCTTTTTTTGTCTAATTTTGTGACTCTTTCTTTATTAATATCATTTGGATACTCGTTAGATCTCTAAGAACACCCGCTACTTTTCTTTCATGTGGCGAGTCATGCTCTAACCCCAGCAATAGAGCTTCCATTTCCTTTTTGATGAGCGTTCCCCGCCACAGTCTACCTACCCGCAATGACCTACATGTAGTGATTGTTCCCTTCTAGATATCAGTATATCCTATATTCTTTCGACATCCCTTTTCAGTATCGTGCTTACTATAGCTTCACTACAAAACAATACTCGATATTCAACCCTAGTGGTCCTACTAGATGAGACTGTTATTTGTCATTTTCGCTCATTTTGTGTTTTTCATGGGTTAGCTGTTATCTGTTGTCAACTCTGGCTAACTCAGCAACATAACTTTTCTTGTAATGGCTAGATTTAATATATTTATCTTTTTTGACGATAAGTTATTACACTTTATTGTGTTATTCCTCAAGACAATTTAGCAGCTTTTACTTCCTGCAGTCTCTTCTGGTTCTCTTTTATCAGACTTGTATAATGGAAAAGTAATTGCTTTTTTCTTTGGCAAACTATGATATTTTGTCTCTCAGCATGTTGTACTAACTAAAAGTATACGACTTCGAGGAATGATGGAGCCCTGATCTTCTTTATCTTACTGATAATCTAGGCCGCTTTCTCATATGTCTCATAAACCTCAGACTTTCTTCAACCTTGTACGTTTCCCTGTTGTTACCCTAAGTCAAGTGAACTGCACCGCGTTACAAAGCACGTAGGTCGCCTATATTAGCGCATTTACATAACACACCATAAGTGCCCGTAAAGTATATTGGTGGTGAACTTGATCCTGTATCTTTACAAAATAATCTGCCCATAAGGAAATTTTCTTAGGTGTAATGCAATTTTATTCTGTTACCCACCCTTAATCCAGGATAAAACCTTTCGGATGTTTTGTAATATGGTCATATAGTCATCACTTACACCTCGAGCTAGATATTGTAAAAACATATAGGCTTCACGGTTATCTTTTTACAAAAGAAACTAAGTACTAGTTCGCTGAATGCCAAGCTGGCTTCAGCTAATTACGCAGGGATGTTATTGACATCTCTTTTGCTTTAGCTATGAGGCCTAGGAGGAACTGTTTCGTCTTAATGTCATGCTAGGAATCATTTTCACGTAACCGATCTTATAAAATTTGGGTTCTGCACTTCCTAATTTAGAAGTTTTAGGAAGAAAGATGTTGCCTGCCTCGGGTCCAGTCATATACATTTTACCCTTGTCCATTGTGACGAGAATGTTTATCTCTTTAGTAATCTTCTTTCGATAAGGCAATCTACGTGGATAACCTAGTGGTCTAGTTTTGGATTATTTCAATCTCCCTGGTCACCTCTCAGATCCAATTAGCCTCATCTTTAAGGGACTCGCTACACAAATTTCAATGTATCATTTTCTGTTGTTAAAACGTAACCGGCATATCTCTTTACCAAGTAATCGGTGAGGTTGTTTGGTTCTAATTGACGAGAGGGTCTCTTAAAACCAAACTCAGTCCCAATTTGTTGCCATCGGCTGCTTCACCGACAACCTCTTAAATCACCTATCTCAAATTTAGTAGTGAGGCAATACCAATGCCATGCTCACAGTCCACGATAAATTAATCTAGTTCAATTTGGATATTGTAGGCGTGACGTATGTCTTCGCCTCCATCGCTACACTCTGCATGCTTGAGCTAGTTCAGAGCCAAGACTTTTGATTCTCTTAAAGGTTTTCCATCCTCCTGCGGTATCAGGCTCCGATTAGTGTATAACTCACACTCCATTCCGGATTAAAGAGTTAAACTCTACAAGGAGACCTTATTTTTTCCGTCGAATATCAATGTGTCAAAAATTCTCGTTCGTATCCGAATTCTCTTCTGCGGATGAGCATTGTGTCACTGTGACAGATCTTCAAAGGATCACTTTTTCGCGCTGAATGCCATCAAGGATTGTATGATAACCTGCCACCAATAGGAATATTACTGACGCTAGTTAGTGCTCGTTGAGACAACTAGGATTGCGGAATTGGAGTCGTGGAGTCAATAGTATTAGCCTGGAATCGGAGTAAAAAAAACAACACGTGCCATTCCGATTCTATATCCTGATTAATTTATATGCAATTTAATATAAAAAATGCGTTAGTGTTACCATACAGCACTTGTTATTTATATTGGAAATCTTGTTACCACATTATGTGCTTATTTTCATTTCATACCGTCAAAAAACAGCATTTTCGTCTATTAAATAAGTCATTAAGTGTTGACCACATTTGTTTAAGTGTCGGAGAAAAATGAATTGCAATCGTCCACAATTCTCTAAAAGAAACAAGTCTCTGCGATGTCATTATACTATGGATGCCCTATAAAACTTAATGGATCATTAGGGTAAATTACGGGGAAAATGCCATTTCGTTTACAGAAAAATAGTCTTTACTTGACACAAACAAATTCTGCAAATATAATAACTGCAAACGCTCTGATTTCCTCTGAAACGGGGTCAGAATCATAGCTCCTTGCCCTCGCCCCATATGTGTGCTCCTATTCTTGTGATGGAATAACGTCTATGCATCTTCTCTTATTCCCAAACGCCGTTTCCTTTGGTTTGCAATAAATCTGTAGCGTCGGAGTCGGGTATTTTCCAAAGTGTGGAGTCGTAGTAGAAGTCAGATTCCCGAGTTCTCACTCCTTAGAACAAAGGGAGTCTCTACCGAATGCTACTGTTTCTCTTACATTTCAATAGGCAACTGTTGTAGAAATAGCGCTTTGCTGTCTTCCTTCCGGTGCAGATTTTAGAGAAGGTGCGGGGTGTTCGGATTCCAAAGGCAAAGCGAAGATGTTACAACGAAAAGGGGATGTCGGGCTCATTGCATAAACCCTCACCTAATTATTTACATATGTACAAGTTGAAATGGATAAACGGAGAAAATACATATCAATAAAAAAATCCTTACATTGCTCAAAATAAGCCTGAGCACAAATAACATCGATCGAAGCTCCTGTGATTAAACGCTTTAAAGTTGATGATTAACGATAGAGTGAAACCAGCTGCCTACATTCAGCGATGAATTCTGCCTTTCCGTTGGTAAAACAATAAAGTTATAACAGGTTAATTTATCATACCGCAAAGTTTACGCATAATATATACGAGAATACTTTACATTGCAATACAAGTAGAATATAATCATTAAAACTGCATTAAGTGTCACTCTCCAGGGGATAAAGAACTTTAAACTGACCAGACAAAGAACTCTCCTACTCAAGAATATGACGAAAAAAGAAAACGGGAGAGCTAATTGGCCATTAAAGAAGACAGGCTAGTGGAATCAAGGAGGCAATTATATTGACAAGTCATTATACATGTTAACGAATGAATAAAACGGTGCTGCTTCATTATGTCAGTAGTGGAGGTACGATTTCAGAGTATGTATACATGTAGGTGCAATGTACGTACATAGATAATGTTTATGTGCATGACAAAATTGATTCCACACATGGAGATCCCTTTTAAGAGAACGTGCCAAAAATTAGGGATGTAGGAGGGTAACGAAATTTGAAACCCTTATGTTGTTTAACATTCTCTTTCGAATGATATAATTCCCGAAGTCCTCCCAAGGTTAGCCCTGGAATATTTTTGTTTTGGTAATAACATCATAACTTCGGCTGATTCTACCAAAATTTAAAACCATTATGTTGTTTTAGATTTTCTTTTGAGTGATAGAATTGCCAAAGTCCTCCCAAGGTTAGTCTGAGAATTATTGAGACGTTTGAAGGTCGTAAGGTCATAAATCAGAATAAGTGAGAGCACGTGAGGTTTTGGCCAGCAGACTTTGTTTTATTTATTATTTTGTTTCTCCCTTTCTTACAGAGGAAATTATAGCACAATTAACAAATTATCAGCCAATAGAGAGCTATAATTCTGCCTAACATCTAAACATCACTATTAAATATAAAGTAAAAAAATGCCGAGTACGAAAATAAAAATGGATCAAAAGAACGAAGACAATTGTTAATACTGAATATCATGAGAAGATATTGTACCTAAAATTCCCAGCATCTGATTTAAAAATATAACGAAATACTAGATGGCAGAGAGAGAGAGAGAGAGAGAGAGAGAGAGAGAGAGATATATATATATATGGCAACCTACAATCGAATAAAACGAAAGAATGAACCAGAGAGCGGAAGAGAATAGAAAGAAAGTGTGGATGAAACTCAGAGATTAATATTCGATTTTATACACACGAATATAATCGACTCCAAATAAAAGATAATAATTAAGAGCAAATACAAGGGAATATGACTAATTAACCGATTCACAATAATACCTAGCCCTAAGGAGCTGTTGGAGGGAAATAAGACAATTACCACCCGAAGGATCAATGGGAAGCCATTTGAAATTCCAGCTCAGGCTTTATGTGAGTGGATAATTGCATTATATGGTAAAAAAAGTCCTGCTGTCAACCAAAATCTATTATTAAATAATGATTT
The DNA here is from genome assembly GCA_963969495.1 of Ceratothoa steindachneri. Taxonomy (NCBI): domain Eukaryota; kingdom Metazoa; phylum Arthropoda; class Malacostraca; order Isopoda; family Cymothoidae; genus Ceratothoa; species Ceratothoa steindachneri. The sequence continues at coordinate 155,416,205 of OZ018327.1, read as the reverse complement.
ACAAATGATATTGAATTCTTTCAACTTAATGATACATTGAGGCCTAACAGGAATCATGAGAGTCTATTGTGTTTCATTGAAAGGTGAATTATTGTGTCCAAATTGTTCCTCTTTTAGAAAGGGCCGCAATATGATAATTACTTTTTGAATATAATAAAATAAGATAAAATTGATGAATTAAAGCATGTAAGTACAAATGTATAATGTGATGGATGAAACACAAGGAAACTTATGGCTTCCAACCAATGGCAATAATGAAACGAGTTCAAACAGCGCAGATTCCTGATGGGTAAAATCACTAGACTAAAATACATTAAAAGACAATGGCACCATGTGCTATAATGTAGCTGCAGAGGATTAATTCATTTGATTTAACCTAGATAAAATGAAGTATGTAATTTATTAAATTAAGACGTATAACTCTGTGATGTTGACGTCTCTACTTTGGATATAAGTAATACCCTCCCAAAAGATCTGAACCCCTTCTTCAATATCTTTTCCATAGAAACTCGTAGGTTCTCAACTTTGGTATATGTTAAACTACAGGCCTTGCATATCAAGGCTATAGAAATTTGGATAAATAAAACAAAAATTATCAGCAGATAAACAAATGACTATAAACAATGAAGGCTCTAAAATGATCCGCACTCTTAGGTTCTTGTAAATAGAACCGAAATTGCTTGTATAACAACTAACTTAAAATCAATATCTGTACACAAACTTGTCACACACTAATTCTGAAATTATATTAGCTGTAAACGCTTTCATTACCTCTAAAACGGGGTCAGTATCACACATCCCCACCTTGCGTGCTCATATTCGTGTGACGGTATAACGTCTATGCATCATTTATTATTGTAAATCACCATTCCCTTTGTTTTGCAATAAATTTGTAGCGTCGGAGTGGGATATTTGACAGAATGAGTGGAGGTGTAGTAGAACTCAGATTCCCGAGTTCTCACTCTTTAGAACACAGAGACTCTCTACTGAATGCTACTGTTGCTCTTACAGTTCATTCCCCCCCCCACCCCCCTCACTGTTGTAGAAATAGTGCTCTGCTGTTCTCCTTTCGGTGCAAATTTTAGAGAGGATGCTGGGTATTCTGATTACAAAGGAAAAGCGAAGATTTTACAACTAAAATGTGAGGTCTGTCTCAATTCCTGTACCTTCGCTTGATTTATTTAGATTTAGATATGTACAAGTCTAAGTTGATAAACAGAGAAACCTGCGTAAATAATAAAGAAAATTGACGTTTTTCCGATATAATCGGAAGTTAAATTAAATAGCAATCAAGAGAAAAGACCTTAATTTGCTCAATTTAAGCCTGAGCACAAATAGGATCGATCGAAGTCCTGTTAAAAAAGCTTTTAAAGTTGATGATTAACGATAGATGAAACCACCTGCCTAAATTCAGCAATGAATCCTGCCCTTCCGTTGGTAAAGGAACAAAATTACTGCAAATTTTACACATAATATATACGAGAATACTTTAAATTGCAATATAAGTTGAATATAATCATTAACATTGTATTATGTGTTACGCTCCTCGGGATAACGACCTTCAAACTGAACTTACAAACAACTCTCCTACTCCAGAATATCACTAAAAAGGAAAATGGGAGAAATAATTAGCCATTAAAAAGACAGGCTAGTGGATTCAAAGGCGCAATTATATTGACAAGTCATTAGACATGTTAACGAATGAATAAAACGGCGCTGTTTTAGTATGTCAGAAGTGGAAACATGATTTCAGAGTATGTAGACATGTAGGTGTAATATACGTACATACATAATGTTTATGTGCATCTAAAATCGATTCCACAAAAGGAGATCCCTTTCAAGAGAGCGTATTTGATATTAGGGATGAAGGAGGGATTATGGACAACGATAGGTCTAACACAAATCTTGGTCACTTTTCCCCACGCAACTGCTCAGGTGTCCCCAATACATTCTCAACCCCCATTTCCTTCTTTTTGTTCATTTTTTATTTCTTTTTTTTTGTTTCTCCCTTTCTACAGATGGAATTATAGAATTAATTAATTAAAAACCAATAAAGAGGTATATTTATGGCAAAAATCTAAACATCACTATTAAATATAAAGTTATAAACACCGTTAAAAATGCCGAGTACAAAAATAAAAATGAACCAAAAGAACGAAGACAATTGTTAATACTGAAAATCATGAGAAGATATTTTACCTAAAATTCACAACATCTGATTTAAAAATATAACGAAATACTAGATGGTAGAGAGAGAGAGAGAGAGAGAGAGAGAGAGAGAGAGAGAGAGAGAGAGAGAGAGAGAGAGAGTAACAACAACAAGGAGTAACAACAAGGAAAGAAGGTACCCTAGGAGACCTTACGGTCCATTCAAAGAGGGTACCTTTGGACTAGCAATTGAGCAGGCACAAGGCTGCTCAATTGTTTTGCGTCCCTAAACGGCCACTTTTCAGGACTTTGTCTAGTCTTGACTTGAATTGGTCAACCGATTCACTGTTGACAACTTCCACTGGAAGTGCGTTCCACATACCGCAGATACTGTAGGTGAAAAAATTTCCACACAGATTGCGGTTGTAACGCTTCAGTTCAAGTTTGAAGCCGTGATTGCGCGTTCTGTTCTCACTCAGTGTGAACATATCCCGGTAGTCAACATTGTCGAACCCTCGAAGTATTTTGAAAACTTCGATGAGCTGACCACGCAGTCTACGGGTTTCTAGCGAGAACAGATCTAATTCCCTTAGTCTATCCTCATAACTTTTATGTCGGATAGAGGGAATCAGCTTGGTTGCCCTGGCTTGTACGCGTTCCAATCTCGCGATGTCCTTTCGCAATGAAGGACTCCAAAATTGTACGGCATACTCCAGGTGCGGTCGGACAAGTGAGTTGTACAGGCACAGTACAATCTCCTGGTTCCGATAACCAAACTGGCGCTTAATATAGCCTAGCATCCTTTGGGACTTTTTCTCCACCTCAATGCACTGTTTCGAGAACTTGAGATCACTAGTGATTGTTACACCCAAGTCCTTCTCAGTGTCGGTGGATTCAATAGCAGTGCCCTTAAGGATATACTGAGATTGGGGGTTTCTGTGGCCGATATGCATTACTTTGCATTTGCCCACGTTAAAAGGCATTTGCCACGTGTTCGACCATTCCCCAATCTTCCCAAGATCTTCCTGCAGGCGGGCAGTATTTCCCTCCTTTGCAACGTTCATACCAAGCTTGGTATCGTCGGCAAATTTGGAAATCTTGGCAACCATGTCACCGTCCATGTCGTTGACGTAGATGATGAATAGTAGTGGTCCCAGGACAGAACCTTGAGGCACCACGCTAGTAACGGGCACCCACTCAGAAGACTCTCCATTCACCACCACCCGTTACCGTCTGCCACTTAGCCAGTTCTCGATCCAGCCGGCTACCTTTCCGTCTATGCCTAGCGCTCGCACTTTCCGGAGAAGGCGGCGGTGTGGTACCTTATCAAAGGCTTTCTGAAAGTCTAGGTAGACCACATCCACCGCCTTGTCCCGATCGTGCTCACTGAACACGAAGTGGAAGAATTCCACAAGGTTCGTCAGGCATGACCGTTGCCTTCGGAAGCCGTGCTGGGAACTCCTCAGTAGCAGGTTTGACTCTAAATACGACGTCACTTTGTCCACCATGATGCTTTCCATGAGTTTACCGACTATCAAAGTCAGACTGATAGGTCGGTAGTTCTACGGTTGGTTACGGTCTTCTTTCTTGAAGATAGGAGTCACCTCCGCCTCACGCCAGTCTCTAGGAACGCATTTGGTCCGGATTGACATGTTAAAGATAGCGCACAGATGTCGTGATACTTCATCGCACACTTCCTTCAACACTTTAGGTAGAAACCCGTCCGGTCCAGGGGACTTATTCGTCTTTAGGTCAGCGATCTTTTTCTTTATTTCTCCTTCGGTGAAGTCCATTGCCTCCAGCTTTTCCCCCGAGTAGGAATCCGTCGGCTGGGGAATGGGACCACACTCTTCAGTAAAGACTGAAGAGAAGTAGTCGTTGAGGAGGTTAGCATTTTCTGCATCTGAATGCTTTAATGTCCCCTCCTCATTCCTTAAAGGGCCAATCGTTCGACGGATTGGTTTACGGCTGTCAACATATCCAAAAAACTCCTTGGGATTCTCTTTACAGAGTCTCGCCACTCGGAGTTCCTCAGACCGCTTAGCCGCCCTTATACTGGACTTCACTCTCCTGGCTAGCCTCCGGTATTCGTCAAAGTCACCCGAGATCTTCGATTGCCGGTACACATTTCTCTTCTCCCTAAGCAGTTGCCCAATTTCTCGATTAAACCACTTTGGTTAAACAGAGGACCGACGGGGGCATTTCAGAGGGATAAAACGCGATTGAAGACCCATGAATGTGGTTTTGAAACTATTTTACGAGTCTTCAACAGAATCGCACTCTTCTAGCCTCGCGTCAGTCAGTCCCACGCGTAGACCTGCAAAGTCTGCTCTTCTCAAATCCAGTTTCCTTGATTTACTAGTTGCAGGCTCTGCCTTCAGGACTTTGACTACAAATCTAATTAGTCGGTGGTCACTGCCACCGAGCTCTTCGCCAACAGAAAGGTCCTCAACGATGTCATCCTCAGAGGTGAAAACCAAGTCGAGGATATTGTCTCCTCTCGTTGGCTCTCTCACCCACTGAGTGAGGAACTCGTTGTTCGTGAACTCCAGGAGTAGTGCGTTCTCGCCACAGGGTTCTCTGGTTCCCCAGTCAACTTGTGTGTTGAAATCACCCATGACGATACACACCCTGTCTTCGACAAGTTCTCCTAGCAGCTGGTACAGATCTCTGTCCTTTTCAACGAGTTGGGCAGGAGGTCTATAAAGCACCAGGGTCCTGTATTTGGCAGGACCTATCTCTAGGTCAACACCTTGTAGTTCATGGTCGGATATGATGTTGCAATCCGTCGAGTTGAGAGTATCCTTGACATACAACATCACACCGCCACCCTCTCTGTCTGGCCTATCTTTCTGGAAGAGCTGGTAACCGGGAATCGTGAATTCACCTTCAAAATCTCGGCTTGAGGTTTTTATCCACGACTCCGTTATGGCCACCATCTCAGGTTCCTCTGTTACTACGAGGCCACAGAGCTCAAGAAACTTATTCCTGATTGACCTCGCATTGAACACAAGAACTTTGAGGGAGTCCCCTAGTGTAGGACTCCCTACGCTCTTCCGTTTCCCGGTCTCTCTGTTTTCGTGGTCACACCCTTTTTGACGACCTCCGAGAAGGTCGTTCCAGGAGTGACACGGGCATGCTGGCACACGTCCGCTTTCGCTCTGTTTCGAACGCTCCTTTGGGTGCGTTCCACGACATCTTGAATTAGATTGGCGAGAAAGGCCTTCCCTTTAAAGGAGAGATGTACCCCGTCCATTTGGTAGAGGTCGTCTCTACCGATAAAGGTACGATAGGGGTCCACGAAGAAGACTCCTTCTGCCGTACAGAGATCCGCCAACCTTTTGTTCATTGCGACGTTTCTTTCGTGAGCGATTCGGGATGGAATTCTTCTCGGAAGCATCCCAACCACCACACGTTTGCGGGTTTTGAGCCCTATGTCGTCCACGGCTCCCATCACTGTTTGGATGGTCTTACCACTGAGGCCAACCTTACCCCCTCTGAGGTAGAGGTCGTTGCCGCTCACCATCAGAGCAACAACAGAATTCTCAGAAATCTGAGCTTTCTCTGCCTCTACTCTGATGGTGTGGTTACCCCGTCCTGACAGGCAGCTTACCTTTACGCTAGTGCAAAGGCGGGCCGCTAGCAGCGGCTGCAGATCCCGTGTTTGCGAGTCACCAATGAGGGTGACCTTCGGACACTTGGTCTCTGAAGACGGGGTCTTCCCTTGTGGAAGAGGCCTCCCCTTTTCCTCTTTACTCTCCACATTCTTATCTTTCTTTTTCTTCTTCTTTATCTGTTTTTCTTCTATTTTGGGTTCTACTCTTGTTTCAACTATCTTCTTTTTCTTTTTTTTCTTCGTTTCTCCTTTCTTCTTTTTCTCCTTTTCTCTCGCCTCAGCTGGCTTAGCCTCAGATGATGCCGGAATGTCCGCTTCATTATCAGGAGATTCCGAAACGTCAGTGGGCGGCGCCTCTTCTAGGCATCGAACCTGAGCTACGTTAAGGGCTTCGAGCTTCTCCAACTTTCCCTCAAGGACCTTAGCTCTCTCCTCTGAGGCTCTATAGAGGTCTTTTAATTTTTCCACCTCTCGCGTCAATATGCAAGTAGTGCAGATACTTTCAGGGCTGCATTTTAAGTAGCAGCCCTCCGGAAAGTCAACGCACCACTTTTCCAACTGGCATATTGCACAGTTGTGTTTGAGACGAACGGGTCCTTTTTTGCCTGTCATTTTGAGCGCTTTCTTTCTCTCTAAAAACTCGTGACCAATCAATAATAAAAAAGGGGGGTTGGTGAGTTCTCCCAGCGTGAGTCGCTCCCGCCTATCGATCGGAGAGGTTTCGGATCTTTCAGAAGGCACGCTCCATGTGCTGCTGTTCGTCCGACCGAGTCGTCAAACCTCGGCGTGCCGTGGCTCCCAACCAAGCAGCACTGACGGTCCCCGAAGGGGCCATCGATTTCTCACCAGGTGAACAACAACGAAGCACGCCCCGTACTAAACTCCTACTAGTTCCCTTCACAACGGCCAGGATCTCGGAGTAGCGTTCAATGGATATCCCGCCACACCAAGGAACTCAACCCAAGGCTTTTTATTGGCCTGGCAACCAACATGGGAACAAAGGGCCGTCACCTCGGACCAATGCTACCATAAGCACCCGTCAACGGTCACTGGGAACGGTCAATAATTACGCGCCAGGGAAGGGGTTAACGAGGCACTACCCTCATCCCATTCATCGTGCCCCAACGCCTAGGACACCTCTAGTCCTAGTCTCTTGCAACCAGTGAGCGTCGATTGGCGTTGTTTATAGAGGTTCCAAAGCCTCTCTTCTGACGCATGAGGTAGCTGCCAGGTCCTTATAGGTAGATAGAGGAAGAAAGGGAAAAAGTGACACGATAGGAGTAGGCTTTTTTTCTCTCTCTTTTTGTATGAGTGGGAGATAGCATAAAAGTAAAAAAAGGAGAGGGATAGAGTAGAAAAAGGAAGGAATGACGCACTTAGTCTGGAACCTCGTTTCCGACCAAATCGACAAGGGAAGCCCTACCAGGGGTACCCAGAAGAGGTACCCCCGCCGACATAGCTCGAAAAGTCCAAGGTCCACACAAGCTCTCTTCCCGCGACAAGGGGGCGTCACCTCTCCCTCTATTTTCGTTATCAAAAAAAGAGAGAGAGAGAGAGAAGAGAGAGAGAGAGGCTACAATCGAATAAAACGAAAGAATAAACCGGATAGCGGAAGAGAATAAAACGAAAGTGTGGATGAAACTCAGAGATTAATATTGGATTTAATATACACGAATATAATGGACTCCAAATAGAAGATAATAATTGAATGCAAATACAAGGAAATATGACTAATTAACCGATTTTCAATAATACCTAGCCCTAAGGAGCTGTTGGAGGGAAATAAGACAATTACCACCCGAAGGATCAATGGGAAGCCATTTGAAATTCCAGTTCAGGCTTTATGTAAGTGGATAATTGCATTATATGGTAAAACAAGTCCTGCTGTCAACCAAAATCTATTATTAAATAATGATTTACAAATGATATTGAATTCGTTCAACTTAATGATACATTGAGGCGTAGCAGGAATCATGAAAGTCTATTGTGTTTCATTGAAAGGTGAATTATTGTGTCCAAATTGTTCCTCGTTTAGAAAGGGCCGCAATATGATAATTCCTTTTGGAATATACTAAAAATAAGATGAAGTGGATGAATTAAAACTTTTACTTAAAAATGTAAAATGTGAGGGATAACACACATAGAGACTTATGGTTTCAAACAAATGACAATAATGAAGCGAGTTCGAACAGCGCAGATTTATGGTAGTTAAAATTGCTCGAGCAAAATACCATATTGGAAAATGGCACCATATAGTAGGCTACATTTTTATAGTAAACCTTTGGTATCTTTTTTTACTTTTAAATAATTATCTCAAGAATAAATGTAGCTGCAGAGTATTAATTCATTGTTGGTAACCAAGATAAAATGAAGTATACAATGTCCTGAATTAAGAGGTAGAAACTGTGTGCTGTAGAAGACTGCTTTTCATATAAACAGGACCATCCCAGGGGATCAGAATGCCTTCTTCAATAACTTTTCCTGCACAAACCCATAGGTTTCCAAAATTGGTATACGATAGCCTATAATGCAAGGTTATACAAATTTGGATAACTAGTACGAAAGTTATCAGCAGATAGGCAATGTACAAAGGATATGCAGTCATTTTGAGACCTTATCTTTTCCAAAGGAGACCTACAGTTCAAGTGGGATCCGAACCACGAGTCTCTACAGCGTATGGCAGCCGCCGTGAACCCGATCTGAAGTTCAGTCAACTCACCACATCCGATTTGGATTACCTGTCAAATTGGATGCGGTGTTTCTTTTTCGCTAAATTGTATAACCGTTAATACTAATAATAATAAATAAAAGATATATTTTCCTTTTTTATTGGTAGAGGATTACGAGGTAAGATTAAGGCCAATTAGTGCATCCGACTCAGTTAGAATATTTAATAATAATATTAGTAATGCTAATAATAAAATACTAATACGAAATAATAATGCTAATAAGAAGGGTTAGGTAAGAAAAGATGAATTGATTAATTCTCCTTATCTACCTCGAGCTCAATGACGAGGGTAGATAAAACACTGGAAAAATATCCTTCAAATTACAATCGTCCATTAAATTATATCTTCGCCATCTTTACGACGAACCCTTGAACTTAGAATGCATTCTGGTAACGGCCTTTTACTTGGTATTCCCACTAGAGCGAAGAGTAATTCAGCCTAACAACAAACTTCAGTTCAATCTCTTAGCCAGCGTCGTCCAAGTAGTATCCAGGAAAAATCCTCCCCCGCCTCTCTCAGTCCGCAAGATGATCGTAAAGCTGCGCCAGCATAATGGTCTTTAAATTGGAGTCATTGCAGAGACCGCCAAGCGCTCTAAAAGTGTTATATATATATATATATATATATATATATATATATATATATATATATATATAGAAAAATATCCAAGAAAAATTGGTACGGTTAATGTACTGGCATTATTAGACAACTGATTTTACCGTCATAGGAAACTGTTATTATTATCAATATATTAACAGTGTTATCTGAGCCAAATACATTCGAAAGATGGGAAAAGATCCAAGACAAATTGCTACGGTTAATATAGTGGCATTATTAGACAACTGATCTACTTCAGGTCCAGCGTGCCATCCTTTCGTCCTCGAACTAGGAGACCACCGCCCCTATACTTCCCACATCCCAATTCCTCGACGCTGGTTCAGTTTAGGTTTATGTAGTCTCCAGGGTAGATAATGATGCTGTCTTTGAGGAGTATTTCCTTTATAGTTTCTCTCCATATCTTTCCTTTGAAGGCTCATTTCCATGTTTCTTTGCGTAAAGTTTTTAACGCGTTCACCTGGTTATTTCCTCTTTAGGGAAAGAGAGGGGGTTTTAATCGATTTAGACCTTGAAGTTAAGCTCGGCGGCCTCAATCCTCTTTGTCTTTTTCCTTCTTCTTCTTTTTATTCTCACTTGCTTGTCGTTGGTTCATTTTCTGTTTCGAGGGATACTGTGTTTCTCCATTTTGTTCATATCTCGTCTGTTGGTTCGTTTGCTCAGTAACTTTGGTCACTATGAGGTTGAGAATTTATGAATGAGTAGGATGGGTTCTCAAGGAACTACACTTTTTTCATGACACTTTTTTCTAACATGGTATTGAAGGTTACTGCGAAAGGGCAAGTTGTTCATAATATCATTAGGCACGTACAGTATGCACTAATTCCATAGGATGATTCGTTCGAGACGGTGAGGTGTGTTTTATCTCTTTCACTTTCCATACTGTGTTTTAGTTACGACTGCATATTTCGCGTTTCTGTTTGCATCTGTTTGAACTATTTTATCTTTTTTCCTTTCTTGCTATTATTTCCTTTTTCTGTGGCCAGGACATTACCATTATCTGTGTGTCCCCCGGCAGTTGCGACATTTCTTCTGTCTGAGTTGGCTATAGGTTTACCACTAGTTTTTGTACATTGTTTAGTTACATATGATTCCATCTTGTAGCATTTGAAAGATATTTGTCTGTTGATGTGTTTCTCTTTATCTATATTCTCTGGAGGAATTCTCGTGTTGAACAAGGAAACGCTGTTCTGGCTGATCTTTTTTGCCATCTTTGTTTTTAAAGACACTCTTTTGAAAACATATGCGTGCTCTATAAATTTGATAATCTCTGCTATTTTGATCCCTGGATTATAATTGATTCTTCTCAATATCTGTTTTAATTTCATCACTGTTTTCGGAGCCTACCAACATCTCCATTTTACGGCATAAGAGGCTCCAGTTGGTTGAGATCTAGAGAAGAATTCTTGGGGTGAGTACTTTTGAGTATCTCTACCCCTTCGATCGAAGCAAGCTTTTCTACATCGTTTCCGGCGTAACAGAGTACTATGTATCTAACTATGTAAACATATAGAGAGTTTCAATAAGTTTATACTTTCTGTTTTGGTTTCGTTCAGGATGGTTCAAACCTCCCTTTCCGAGGTGCGGGAGGTTTCCCGCTCCGTATTGCAGTTTTCCTCCTCGATATATTTTTTTGATTAGCGCTTAGTTATAGAACAGATGTGGTTAGTAATGTAGCATACAATTAGATACCATCTTTCACAAAAAAATTGAGGGGTAAAAGAGGCAAGCAAGGTACACGAAAAGTTACAGAAATAAAGATTAATTCGGAAACTTTAAAAAAAAAAAACAATTATATAGTAAAATGACATAAATGAATTTTAAGTACAGATCAAGAAAAATGCTCTTTAGGTTCTTGTAGCCGTCGGAAGTCTATAGGTGTCTGTTCATTCTGTGATTGACGGAAAACCAGGCTTCGAGGACCCCTCGGCTCTTTTTATTTTCCGATCGTTTCCAAACCTTTGTTTCTTCCCAATTCATCTGGTGCTGTTCGGTGTTATGTTGCGATGTCATGGTTGGAAGTTGATCTTTCCTCTTAGTGGTTGTCTGTTGTTCATTAAACCTGGCGGGTAGTTGTTTCCTCGTCTACTCGTTATACTTGGCCGGGCAATCGTTCCACCAGATCCCATATCCGTCGCTGGCTTTCTATTTGTCGTCTTGCCTGTCCTTCACTTAGGTTACTTAGCTTCATAGTGTTGCTTGGTTTATGTACCACGTCGATTTTGTGTTGGTGGAAGAATATTTGCCGTTATCTTCTATTTATTGTCTATTTGCTTATCATTAGGAGATACTCTCCTCCACCTCCGTGAATATTTGCTTATCCACGTGATTTCTCTATTGAAGAAAAGCCACTTCCTACTCTTCGCTGGGAACGTGAAAGCAAGGAACGGGGCAGCTGGCTACATACGGGCTGACAACGGCGGTAAGAATCTAGATTCACTGATCAGAAGGGGCATCACAAAATAAATAGGGCCTGACCTTCCTACATACCTTTACCCATGTTGAGCCACTATGCTTGACGTCGTTCTCACTGATATAAACCTCCCCCTCCACTACCGTATCCCACTTAAGAACCATAAATAATATGAAAATCGTACACAGTTGCTGATATCAACAAATGTATCTCCAGGATAGATGCAATAGCCCTCCCTCAAACTTCATATAATATCACTGTCCAAAAACGTCTTACGCTGGAGAGAGTGATGCTATAGCAGAAATTCTCCCTTATCTGCAGCAACATCTCCAGCATTGGCTACGCAAATCTAATGGACTGCCATACAACAACGCAGGTGGCAATTTCCCTCAAAGTAGGCGCAAAAGCTGAATGAGAGTTAGGATCTACTAATTGATTAAACCCACGTCAAAAAGAACCTAAAATCTTTCCGGGCGGCCATCAAGTGATTGAAAGGACAGAGTAGAGAGCAAAGACTAAACGGTATTCTATAGAATGCGTGACAGCAAACTCCTTGCATGATGTAGAAAGGTTTTTTCACTAAATCTGGAAAGAGAGTTTCATAGTTTCTGAAGAAGAGAAAAACTTTACCTAGGCCTCGAGGATTGGTTCCTTGAATACATAGAAAGGAAAAGGAGACCAATTATCACCAAACAGAACTGCAATCTTCTCTTGACTCCATAGCAACTCATGGTAGGGCAATCCCATCCACTACTGCAGAATTGTGGCTGTCAATATCCACGTTTCAACTTAAGGCTTCTGGTCTCAGTCAGATCACCACTATGTACCTGAAAGAGACACCGGGAAGATTTTTTGGAAAGCTGCTGAACCTATTTAACGGGTCTCTGGTAATGGGATACCTGCCTGGCAGCCTAGAGACTGCAACGATGATTTACATTCTCAAAACTGGGAAGTTCGTAAACCAAGCCATTAATTACAGGTCAATCTCATTGCTGGAGAGCGTTGTAAAGCTTTTCGAGAAAGTCTTAATAACATATTACAGCCTATCTCACAACTTTCTCTCAACTGAACATGAAACAACATGGATTTTTTAAGCAAAGAGGGACAAGGAAGGCCATAGCCATGTTGAACCAACATGTGGTAAAGAGATTGCGAGGGGACGAAAGGTTGATCTCGTCTGCAGAAATGCCAAGAAGGCATTTAAACAAAGTTTGGATGGTTGGCCTGAAATAGAAACTGTCACAAAAATCCTCTGTAACTCTTTAACTGAGAGGCGAGCAGACATCACCTAAGTTGAGAACCATACAGGAGACAGCTACGATCTTCTCTCTTAAGTCCAACATAGGGATGCTTCAGCCTCAATCTCCTCACTCTCTCTCTCTCCCTCCCTGGCGTACAAGCCACGGCAACCAAGCTGGGAGAGTTAGTGACTGACGCCCCCTTGTCACGGGAAAAGAGCTTGTGCGTCCCCTTGACTTTTAGAGCTATGTCAGCGGGGGTACCTATCTTCTGGTACCCCTGGCAGGGTTTCCCTTGTCGATTTGGTCGGAAATGAGTTTCCAGACTAAATGCGTCTTTCTTTATCCTACTGTATCCTTGACCCTTTTTTACATTAACCCTATTTCTTCTACTTATACAAAAAGAAAAAAAAGCAACAAAAAACAACCCCTATTCCTATCATGTCACTCTTACCTTTTTTTCATCTATCTACATATAAGGACCTGGCAGCTACCTCATGCGTCAGAGGAGAGGCTTTGGAACCTCTATAAACAATGCCGAACGACGCTTACTGGTTGCGAGAGACTAGGACTTGAAGAGTCTTAGACGTTGGGGCACGATGAATGGGATGAGGTTACTGCTCCTTTAACCTCTTCCCTGGCGCTTAATTACCGATTATTTCCAGTTACCGTTGACGGGTGCTTTTGGTAGCCTTGGTCCGAGGTGACGGCTCTTTGTTCCCATGTTGTTTGCCAGGCTAACAAAAAGCCTTGGGTCGAGTTTCTTGGTGTGGCTAAATATCCATTGAATGCTACACCGAGATCCTGGCCGTTTTGAAGGAAACTAGTTGGACTATAGTAAGAGGCGGGCTTCGTTGTTGTTCACCTGGTGACAAATCGATGGCCCCCTCGGTGATCGTCTGTGCTGCTTGTTTGGGAGCCATGACGACTCGGTCGGACGAACAGCAGGACATGGAGCGTACCTTCTGGAAGACTCCGAAACGACTCCGATCAATAGGTGGGAGCGACTCACGCGGGGAAAAACTCACCAAACCCCCCCTTTTTATATATTGATTGGTCACAAGCTTAAGAAATATAGAGTGTTTAAAATGGCAGGCAAGAAAGGTCCAACAGTGCTAAAATTTACGTGTGCCGCATGTAAGAAGGACAAGTGGTGCGTTGACTTCCCGGAAGGCTGCTATGCGAAATGCTACCCAGGCAGTGTATGCACCACTTGCATCATAAAGAAGGAAGTGGAAAAAGTAGTGGCCTACTACAGTGAGAGGACTGCAGACCTCGAAAAGAAAATCGAGAGGCTCAAGGAGGAGCACGCCCACCAGATCCGTAGGCTCGAAGAGAAGTTAAACGAGCTCTCGAGTCCTGTGGCAAACACCACCTCTGCAGAGAGGCCGGGCCCGAATGTGGCAGAAATGGCAAAAGGAAAAAAGAAAAAGAAAAAAAGACGAAAAAGGGAAAGAAGAAAGAGGAAGAGAGAGAAATAGAAGAAGAAAAGGTAGAAGAAGTTATTGAAAAGGATGACATGGGGGAAAAGATGATAGAGAAGAAGAAGAAAAAGAAAAAGTAGAAGAAGAAGAATAAGAAGAAGAAGAAGAAGAAGAAGAAGAAGAAGAAGAAGAAGAAGAAGAAGAAGAAGAAAAACAAAAGACTGAAAAGACCGTGACGGGGAAGAGAGAGGATTCGGAGAGCTTGCCTCAGTAAACAAAGACTCCGAGCTCAGCAGGCAAATGGGCCAGGGTCAGTCTTGTGGGGGATTCCCAGGCACGGGGCATGCAGCCCCTGCTAGCGGACCGCCTTCGCACAAGCGTTAAGGTGAGCTGCCTCCCAGGCTGAGGGAATAAGCAAGTAAGAGCTGAGGCCGAGAAGTCTCAGATTTCTGAGACTTCAGTCGTTGCCCTTATGGTAAGTGGCAACGACCTCTACCTCAGAGGAGGTAGGGTAGGCCCTACAGGCGAGATTATGAAGACAATTATGGGCGCTGTCGACGACTGTTGATGGAAAACCCGCAGACGCGTCGTGGTGGGGATGCTCCCCAGGTGGGGTCCACGCCAGACTGCCCACTTGAGGACCTCCTCACTAAACCAGCGCCTTGCAGAACGGCGGAGGGTGTCTTTTTTGTCGACCCCTAGGCCGTATTCTATGGTAGAAAAGACCTCTCCTAAAGGGATGGGATGCACCTCTCCTTCAAGGGCAAGGCTTTTCCTAGCTAACCTCATCCAAGATGTCGTGGAGCGCACCCAAAGGGGTGTACGGCCCATTGTGAAGGCGGACGTACGCCAGTACGCCCGAGTCACTCCCCAAACAACCATCTCGGAGGTTGTCAAAAATGGTGTCACCACGACAACCAAGAAGCCGGAAATGGAAGAGTATAGGGGGTCCTGCATTAGGGGACTCCCTGAAAGTTCTTGTGTTCAATGCGAGGTCAATCAGGAACAAGTTTCCTGAGCTCCGTGGCCACATAGCGACGGAAGAACCCGAAATGCTAGCCATAACAGAATCGTGGATAAAAACCTCAAACCGAGACTTTGAAGGCGAATTCACAATTCCTGGTTACCAACTCTTTCACAAAGATAGGCCAGACAGAGTGGGTGGCGGTGTAATGTTGTATGTCAAAGATACAATCAAATCTACGAACTCCAAAATTATATCCGATCACGAGCTCCTAGGCGTTGACCTAGATATAGGTCCTGTCAGATACAAGACCCTGCTGCCTGCCTGCCCCATTTCACAACCCGTTGAGAAGGACAGGGAACTGTACCAGCTGCTGGGAGAGCTTGTTCAAGGCAGAGTGTGCATCTTTATGGGCGACTTCAACAGACAAGTTGACTGTGAAACAAGAGCAGCCTGTGGCGAGAGCGCGCTACTCCTGGAGGTCGCCAACAACGAGTTCTTCACTCAATGGGTCAGAGAACCGACGAGAAGAGACAATATCCTCGACTTTGGTCTTCACCTCTGAGGATGATATCGTTGAGGATCTGTCTGTAGGCAAAGAGCTCGGTGGCAGTGATCACCAGCTAGTTAGATTTACCGTCAAGATGTCAAAGGTAAGGTCTGTTGCCAGGCAATCAAGGAAACTTGACTTGAGAAGAGCAGACTTTGCAAGTCTTCGTGCTGGGCTGACTGATGTAAGGCTAGCGGTATGAGAAGATGTTGAGGATTCATGAAACAATTTCAAAAATAAGTTCATAAGTCTTCAATAAAGTTGCATCCCTCTGAAATGCCTCCATCGCTCTGCTGTTCAACCAAAATGGTTTAATCGAGAAATCGGCCAACTGCTTAGGGAGAAGAGAACTGTGTATTAGCAATCGAAGATCTCGGGTGACTTTGACGAGTACCGGAGGCTAGCCAGAAGAGTAAAGTCTAACATAAGGGCGGCTAAGCGTACTGAGAAACTCCGAGTTGCGAGACTCTGCAAGGAGAATCACAAGGAGTTCTTCGGCTATGTAAATAGCCGTAAACCAATCCATAGTAGGATTGGGCCCTTAGTTGACAAGGAGGGTGCATTAACTCAGCCAGATGCAAAAAATGCTATCCTGCTCAATGACTACTTCTCTTCAGTGTTTACTAAAGAGTGTGGTCTCATCTCCCAGCCCACGGATTCGTACTCGGGGGAAAAGCTGGAGGCAATGGACTTCACTGAAGGAGAAATAAAGAAAAAGATCGCTGACCTAGAGACGAATAAGTCCCCTGGACCGGACGGGTTTCTATCCAATGTGATGAAGGAAGTGTGCAAGGAAGTATCACGACATCTGTGCGCTATCTTTAACATGTCAATTCGGACCGGATGCGTTCCTAGAGACTGGCGTGAGGCGAGGGGGACTCCAATCTTCAAGAAAGGAGACCTCAGCCACCTTTCCATCTACCGACCCATCAGTTTGACTTCGATAGTCGGTAAACTCATGGAAAGCATGGTAGTGGACAAGATAACGTCTTATTTAAAGTCAAACCTGCTACTGAAGAGTTCCCAGCACAGCTTCCGAAGGCAACGGTCATGCCTGACGAACCTTGTGGAATTCTTCCACTTCGTGTTCAGTGAGCATGATCGGGATAAAGTGGTGGATGTTGTGTACCTTGACTTTCAAAATGCCTTTGACAAGGTACCACACCACCGCCTTATCCGGAAAGTGCGTGCGCAGGGCATAGACGGCAAGGTAGCAGGTTGGATAGAAAGCTGGCTAAGTGACAGACGGCAACGAGTAGTGGTGAATGGACGGGCCTCTGAATGGGCGTCCGTATCTAGCGATGTCCCTCAAGGTTCCGTCCAGCGACCACTACTGTTTATTATCTATGTCAACGACATGGTCGGGGACATGGTTGCCAAAATCTACAAATTGGCCAACGACACCAAGCTTGGTATCACTGTGGCAAAGAAGAGGAACACTGCGCGCCTCCAAGAGGATCTTCAAAGGATTGGGGAGTGGTCGGAACGTGGCAAATGCCTTTCAACGTGGGGAAATGCAAAGTAATGCATATCGGCCACCAAAACCAAAAAATCTCAGTACATCCTTAAAGGCACTGCTCTTGAATCGAGTGACACTAAGAAGGACTTGGGTGTAACTATCACTAGCGACCTCAAGTTCTCGAAACAGTACATCGAGGCAGAGAAGAAAGCACAAAGGATTTTTAGGCTACATAACGCGCCAGTTTGGATACCGTAACAAGGAGATAGTACTTTGTCTGTACAACTCCCTCGTTTGGCCGCACCTGGAGTATGCCGTACAATTTTGGAGTCCTTCGTTTTGAAAGGATATCGCAAGGTTGGAACACGTACAAGCCAGGGCAACCAAGCTGATTCCATCTATCCGACATAAAAGTTATAAGGATAGACTAAGGGAATTAGATCTGTTCTCGCTTGAAACCCGTAGACTGCGTGGTCAGCCCATCGAAGTTTTCAAAATACTTCGAGGGTTCGACAATGTTGACTACCAGGATATTTTCGCACTCAGTGAGAACAGAACGAGCAATCACGGCTTCAAACTTGAACTGAAGCGTTACAAGCGCAATCTGTGTGGATTTTACTTACAGTATCTGCGGTAAGTGGAACGCACTTCCAGTGGAAGTTTTCAACAGTGAATCTGTTGACCAGTTCAAGTCAAGACTAGACAAAGTCTTGAAAAGTGGCCGTTTAGGGACGCAAAACAATTGAGCAGCCATGTGCCTGCTCGATTGCTAGTCCAAAGGTACCCTCTTTGAATGGACCGTAAGGTCTCCTAGGGTACTTCCTTTCCTTGTTACTCCTTGTTACTTGTTACCATCTACACGAGGCATCTGCGAAAGCCGCTAAATCCACAAACACTAAAAATACACTAGGGGGGCGATATCACCCAGATTATGGTCCTAAAGAGGAACAACTAAAAGATGATGTCTAGAGCCACTAGTTGTCAAACGCTGGAAGTTTCAAACTAACGTTGCAAAGTTCACCTCAGCTCTAATCGGACGAGACTGGACATACCCCTCGAAATAGACAACACAATAATTTCCTATTTTTAATGCGTGACAGTGCTGGGCTTCAGCATTACCAAATTATGCTTAATATGACAAATAAATACTAGAATTGGACTAGTTAATTCCGATTCTGATTGACAGGGCAAAGCTCATTACCCAGCGATCCCGCGCAACACAGCATCAAGGCACAAAATGTTAAGGCTGAACAGGATGCTTCACCGAGGAACACGATTCAACACCAATACTGCCATACTAAATGGTACGAGTTTCGGATCTCAATGAACCTGGATGAGCAAACCAGGCTAGAAGAGCCTGTAAACTCATTCCTTTAAAAAGAAAGCTGGGTTATCTGGAATAGGGTCGCAGAAACTCTCCATAGGGTGGCTTTAGTGGACATAAACTCAGAGGTGGAGGTAGATACATTCAACTATTACCTATCAACCTCGGGGAAGGCGGAAATTGAGCTTAGATTTAAATGAACCCATCCATCTCTTGTGTAGAAGGAAACTGAAAAAAATTAGGTCACACGAATAAGAACTCCGGAAAATATATCGAAAATGAGAAAAAAGAACAAGAAAAATAAGAATAAAATTTCCAAAAAAGGGCAATTATAACAAAAAGATCCAGAGTAGGAAAAAATGAGAAAACAAAACCTGGTAAGGAAACAGCGGAGATAGCCTCCTCATCCGGCGCACTATAACTCTTCAACTCACTTTCCCTTTCAAAAGTTTCCGCCTTGCCGGAAACAATGTCTCTTTCTCTACTACTGAGTTTTTTCGAAATTAGAAAAATACATTTTTCAGAAGAAAAAGTTATTCCGTCTATCTTGTCTTTCTTTGCGGTATATTTGATATTATATATAAATATATATATATATATATATATATATATATATATATATATATATATATATATATATATATATATAAGATAGATAGATAGATATGTATGTATGTATATATATATATATATATATATATATATATATATATATATATATATATTAAGAGAGCAGAGGGTTTGCGCGTTGCCAGTCGTATACGTATTTTTAAGATAAATAATAAGATTGCATTTAGGAAATTCATTATATTTTAACTTCTTGCTACCAACCTTTCGGTCAAGAACCCATTTTCAAGGCTACAGCATCAATAATGTATACAACATAAGGATATTTTTAAATAGTTATCATATATTTATATATCAACCAGGCAATGGCTTCGCCACTCTGCCCTACGGAAAGAGCTTGCGTTTCGCTACTAAGATTAAAATTTTAAATCTATAAAAAAGGAACTGTAAACTAAATTTTCCCCCTTTTCAAAATATCACGTTGCTAAAATATAGAGTTATAGATATAGAAGAAGAAGATCTATAAAAATAAATTTCAGGAACTTCACCATTTTGTTTTTTAATATTATAAAAGAATTATTAGAAATAACTTTGATAAAAAACAAGTCATAACCAAACTAAGATGAAATAATTATTCAAATACTCAAAAAATTCTCCCTTCTTAAATTATAGAGTTAGTGATGCTAATGATGATGATTATATGGGAAATGAGAAGCAGCAGAGGTGGCAGCATTCAAATTATGTAAATGCAGGGGGTTTTACTATTAGGGAAAGGGAAATATGTATTTGTTTTTTCGCTAACTCTATAATTTAAGAGGGCGATTTTTTTTAGTATTTGAATAATAATTTCATCTTAGTTTGGTTATGACTTATGTTTTTTATTAAAGTTATTTCTAATAGTTTTTTATAATATCAACAAACAAAGTGGTGAAGTTCAGAAATAAATATAAACATCGAAATTTTGTGAATTTTTAAAGCCCAAAGAATTACAAATGGTGAAGTTCACAAAAGTTATTTTTAGATATCTTCTTCTATAACTATATTTTAGCAACGTGATATTTTAAAGGGAGGAAATTTAGTTTAGGGTTCCCTTTTTAAAATTATTATAATTGGCGAAGTTCAGAAAATTTATAAAAATTTAACCATGGCTGCTTTTTTTTAGATTTTAAATTTTAATCTTAGTAGCGAAGCGCAAGCTCCCCCCGTAGAAGGGAGTGGCGAATCATTGCCTGGTTTAAATATAAACTGAAATTAATCTGTTCTTGGTGTCTTCGTGGTAGAAAAGGGAGATAATGAAAAAATTCGAATTATATCGGATTCTTTTTTATGGGAGTGGTTAGGGCGTATGTGGTTCGTGAGTGTTTATAGGTGTAGTAAAAGTGTAAATGAGCTTGTGTCCGAGTTTAAAGTGGGGTTTGTAAATCTAATGTAAAGAGATTCAAGTGTGGGGCTCCAGTTCTGGGGCTGATGCCTATGTAGATGTGCGCAAATACGGCCAAATACAATATATATATATATATATATATATATATATATATATATATATATATATATATATATATATATATATATATATATATATATATATTCACCTTCACCGCAGGAAAGAGAAAACGCAATAATTTTTCTTCGGAAATAGTTTTTTCTTACTTGGAAAAAATCCGAGCTGGGGTGGGATTCGAACCGTGCACATTGAGGTAGCGAGCAACCGCTTTGATCTCAATTAAACTGCGTGACTGAGTGGTCTAAAAGGCGGTTTAATTGAGATCAAAGCGGTTGCTAGCTGCCACATTGTGCACGGTTCGAATCCCACCCCAGCTCGGATTTTTTCCAAGTAAGAAAAAACTATTCCCGAAGAAAAATCATTCCGTTTTCTCTTTCCTTCGGTGAAGTTGGATTTATTTCATTATATATATATATATATATATATATATATATATATATATATATAGGAAGATGAAAACCAAGCAGGGTATTGATAAAAGCATCTTTATTTGTCTGGGTTTGAACGTTTCGAGGTCCTAGCCTCATCATCGGCACTAAGAAACTAACATATTTAAGGGTTAAATTTCTAGTTTTTATAAAATACTAAAATTGAATAGTGCAATTTAGGATAAGCTACTTAATACAAGAATAAGAATTTTAATAATTCATGATCAATATAAAGATTGGATGCAGTTTGATTTATATTTAAATTATGTCGTAGAATAGGCTCTCGACGATATACCATATATAACTATTCGTTGAGGGAATTATTCTAATATTTCGAGCGAGTGGTAATCTAATTGATCGAGGTTAGTCAAAAAGGGGGGATGGCCTTGAGAGGCTTATTTATCTTCAATATGCTTAAGAAGTGGAACGGAGCACAAGGATAAATAATATGGCTACCCTTAATTAAATATAGTTTTATTAATTAAACTATCAACAACACACAAAAAAAATGTTTACATATGACTACCATTAATAAAATATAGTTTTATTAATTAAACTATCAAAAACACACAAAAAAAACTGTTTACATAAACGGAGAATGAAAAGGGTCGTGGGAATATCTGACTAATCCGAGGATTAAGATTTGGAGAGATTTAAAAAGGTAAACAAACAAAAATTAAAGTGGGGAATGGTTCGCTAAACCATTTAAAGCGCAGGCTTGCGTTGACAAAAGGTTAAATTATTAAAGGTAATGCTCAGATTACGTAATTACAAAGTTTTTGTGCAGAGGAAGACGATGCGAAGGAATCTACGGTCCACTAGCGATTTCCAGCAGAAGGGTTCTTCGGGGGGTTGTCCTTAACGAGGGGGAAAGACTGTCTTCGAGGAATGAGAGCGAAGTGGGGCTTGGAAGTACGAGCGATCCTTGTGACAGCAAATCGGAGATGTTCTAGATGAACAATGGAGGTTATTGTTGAAACCAAGCGTTCTCTTGAAGAACGTTAAAAAGGGGGGGAATTAGATTATCCTGACGTGATTTCTTGGAAACGAGAACCGTTTCTTGACGAACGGGCTTGGAGAACAATGGCTGTTCTAACGTTGTTCTCTTTCTGAACAACAGGGGGGGGGGGGTGATAACCGTCTCTTGTCAAACGGGCTCAAAGAACAATGGCTGTTCTAACGTTGTTCTCTTTCTGAACAACAGGGGGGCCTTGTTGACTTGGCGTCTCGAAGGCACGAACCTTGGCACTCAAGGGATATTGTCCTCTTCTAGACAATAAGGGGGTTCTCGAGGTAGAGAGTTCCTAAGTGCACAAGGGAGACCGGATCGGCGTGATGCCTCGCGAAGATAATCGGGATCTGCTTCAATTGGGAAAAGCTATGGTATAAATACCCGGAGCCATCTTCATGGCGTAGGGGATAATTGAGTGGGGAACTTTGGGAAAATGTCCTGGTGGCGCCTGGAAAAATATCTTATCTGCCCATAAGCCTAATTCAATCTGGCGAGATCGACGTATGGAGGCGAAACGGGGGAGTGAACCTCCTTGATTGAACATTGGCTATGATGGGAGATAACGCGCTTCTGCTTCCTCTCGCAGGCAGGATGCACGTGGGTAAATATGTGGGTAAGCATGGTTAACATGTGATAGAGGCTGAATTAAAGCGGCCTTAGACCGTTCTATCACAAATTAGGTTTAAGTTTTAGGATGTAAAGTGATTCTAATATCCGTAGTTCGTTTGGATTGTGGATATGACTAAGTATTTTAAAATTATCCATATTAATTTCAGGCTTTCATACTTTGATGTGATCTCGTATGGGCGAGGGCTCTGGTTTGTTTAGAATCAGCCCCGTGCATTTCGACCTTCCCTGATGCTGCTCGATGCGACGATGGATTGACCTAATAATGGTTGAACCAATATAAGATGAGTCGCAAGATTCACAACTCTATTTATAAATTACAGTGGAGCGGCAAGGGAATGGAATTCGGTCGTTATAGCTGAAATAGGATCCAATATTGTGCCCATTTTTTAACATGAATTTTGGGTCGAGATATGGTCCAACAGAAATTATTATAGACAAATTAACCATTTTCTTTAGTCTTCGATACTTTGGTAACAAAATAAAACGACATTGTAAATGAAATTAAGAAGACTCTAAATAAATTCTATCCATATCTCTTCCCAAAATTTTGCGTTAAATGGTCGCTGTTTACTCTGCACCTGGCATTGAAGTCCCCTATTAATAATGTAGTTTGAATGATTTGATTAAAAATTTGATTTCATCTGTTGTTATATAGGCTCCTGTACCCAGGATTACTTCCCCCCTTTTCAGCTAATCTTGGTGCTGAGGTTAATTTGGTTATGTTTTCTCGCAACTAAATGTGGACGATTTGCTGCTTCTCAATGCGATGCCGTAGTTTTTCTTCCCTTCTTCTGAGGGTATTGTACCTTTCTCTTGTTGGTCCTAGAAGTTTTAATTGATCGTAGATTCCACTTAGCTGTCGATTTTTTCTCTTCATTTCTTCCCTCCACTGATAATGGTAAGAGTAAGAAATCTCGTCCTGGTATGTTCCTTTCGTCCGACGCGTTGATTGTCTTTGTTAATTGTTAATCTTGAGTTTTCCCCGTCGATTTCCTAGGGGTTTTCACCTGTGAGATCTTTTTAATTTTGCTCTCATATTGTCTTTTCTCTCAGGCTTTTTTACCTCTATTAGATATTGATTCATGGACATAAATTTTCTAACCTGGTTACTACATGCAATGGCAATCGGCTGCATATGGATATTAAATGGCAATTTGAAGCTGTTTAATGTGATATCTGTCTTCGTAGCAGAAATGTCTGTGACATATGTTATAAAGTCCTTTCTTCTTCTCTTCAAAATATTTCTTTCTAACATTATTTCTAATTTAGATGCTCTTTTGGTCGTTGTATAGTCGCTGTTTACTCCGCACCTGGCATTGAAGTCACCTATAAATAATGTAGGGTGACCTATGCCAAAGATTGTCAGTAGGTTGTGCAGGAGGAGATGGTTTCTTCCAGGCGCTTGGTAGCCTGTGGCCATTATTATTAGCATCATTTAATTTCTATGTGCATTCAGTGGCTGTGAGTGACGTAGTCCCTCACAGCCTCGCCTCCTCGCCGTCTTCTCTTATCCTACCTTTAAATGCCTATTGGCATTTTTTTTTTAGTGAATCTTGCGATTTAATCTTGGTAGTAATTTTTTCTGCCAATCATTTCGGGTGACTATCTAAAGTTCTGGATGGTTCTACTTATGACTTCTTTTAGTGATTGCCTCATTATTGCGCTTATCAATAATTCTTTAATTGTTTGTAACTCTTCGTCTCGCTTCTGTGAGAGTGTTCAGTTCATTTTCCCTTAGGAATAATTTGTACTTCATCCTGTCTGCCTAATGGTTGACCTTCCATTCTTTTGATGGCTTATGTATCGGGAGCTGGTTAATTGTTAGCATGGATGCTGTATGGTCGCTAATTGGGAAATACACAAGTTCTATGCAGTAATTAAATGGGAGATTGAAATTAGACAGAAGAATATCTAGTTTTGATGCTAGGTTATTCTCGATGTAAGTTAGAAATTCCTGCCCTGGCATTTGAATCATTCTCCAATTTAGCATCGTCTTCAGGTGCTTTTCTGCAATGTTTGTGTTCATGTATCCGTTTTCCGTGCGGTGTGCGTTTATGGCTCCCATAAAATTGACAGGAGTTCTATTTCTATTGCAGTGTGCACTTATATTAGTCCCTTTGGCATTTTGTAGTCCAGCTCCTTCTTTACCACAATGGCAGCTCCATTGAATCTCTATTTTGAAGCTATATTTGATATGATGTTATAGTTCCACATCTTCCTCCTTTTTACCTCTAAGTCTATTTCATGTCCTGATATAAGTATTATATCTGTGTCCTTTTTTCTAAAATTGTCTCCATGATTGTATTCTCTATCATTGCATCCGTTTTTATTTATCCGTAAAATTTCTAATTTCCGTCATTCCATGATTAAGGTTTCGTTAGTTCCCTATTCTTGGTAGCCTCGAAAAATTATGCAACTTCCAATCTGTTAATAAAGGAAGAAACAACAACGATGGAACAAATGCAGTAATTATATAAGAGAAAATAAAATAAACAATAAAAAGCTTCCGACAAAGAGCCCAAGGTAGGTCGTGTCTCACTATATTCAATTACCTTCAAGCTTCCCCAAAAATTCTGAAGTAAGTGAGAAACATACTAAATGATTGCTTGAAAATGGGAGACTTTCCCGATGATCTGAAAGTAGTAACGTTGATATTCATTTCCAAGGCTGAAAACCCCAAAGATTAAATGCTTAAAAATACAAACCCGTCCGACTATTATATTTTATCTGGAATGTATTCGAAAAAACAATCAACAACAATATTTCGAAGTACCTCGAAGATAACGGGTCTAAGAAACCACTGAAAATTTAGCTTCAGGAAAATCATAAGTGCGGAGATTGCTCGAGTTGTCATCCCGAAGAAGATTGCGAAATTAAAGAAAGAAAAGAGAGCGTGTACATCCCGTGTCACGACATGTCCAAGGACTCCGAAAAAGTTTGGCAGATGGATATGCAAAGTTATTATGTGATTATGAAATGGAGAGACGTACTTATATAGAAATTAGATACCACCCTGGGGTTAAATTCGAGATCGATGCTAGGATACCCCAAGGTGGGTGTTTGAGCAGGTGTCTCTATTTAATCTACACGGCAAATATACAGCCATTTAGAAATGAGGACCGCCTAAACATCCAATTCGCCGAGGACATCATCTAGCTGATATTTTGCCCTTACAGGAACGGACAGATCCAAGCCAGAATGACGGCGAAAGAGATACGCAGGATCAATAAACACGAAGCAAAATTGAAAAGGAAAACAAGTAGAAATAAAATTCAGATTGCACGCTAACCTCACCAAATGGGTCAAATAATATCAATATAGTAACATAAACACTGTCATGGACATTGAGTGGCAAACAAAAACGGACATAGACATAGACGCACATGAACCAAGCGCACAAGATAATCAAGACGGCCCAGACACACGTCTGAAGACTAGAAGTTATAATAAACGATGATAAAAAGACGATCTTTTGTATGATAAATTTAATAAAGTATTGATAGAAGACTTAGAAAAGAGCGAGCTTTTCTCAAAGTGTCAAATTTCGTGACTTTGTTACGATAAATGGAAAAAAACAATATGGCATTCAAAGAAAAATCAGATAAAATACCACAAAATAAAAAAGGAAGTTAATGACATAGTACAAAATAAAAGATGGAGAAGCATGAAATACCACAAAATAAAAGACGGAGGTAGATGACATACCACAAAATAAAAGAGGGAGATAGATGACATACCACAAAATAAATGATGGAGAAGGATGAAATACAACAAAATAAAAGAGGGAGATAAATAACATACCACAAAATAAAAGAGGGAGATAGATGGCATACCACAAAATAAAAGAGGGAGAAGGATGAAATGCCCCCCCAAATAATAGAGATAGGTGACATACCACAAAATAAGAGATGGAGATAGATGAAATACCACAAAATAAAAGAGAGAGATAGATGACATACCACAAAATAAAGGAGAGAGATAGATGAAATGCCACAAAATAAAAGAGTGAGATAGATGAAATGCCACAAAAAAAAAGAGTGGTATAGATGAAACAACACAAAATAAAAGAGAGATATATGAAATACCACAAAATAAATGAGAAATAGATGAAATACCACAAAATACAAGACGGAGATAGATGACATACCACAAAATAAAAGATGGAGATAGATAACATACCAAAAAAAAGATAGATGAAATACCACAAAATAAAAAGAGGGAGCTAGATTAAATACTACAAAATAAAAGAGGAAGATAGATGAAATATCACAAAAGAAAAGAGAAGGATAGATCAAATACCACAACATAAAAGAGGGAGCAAGATGAAATACCACAAAATAAATGAGAGAGAATGATGAAATACCACAAAATAAAAGAGGCAGATAGATGAAATAACACAAAATAAAAGGGAGGGATAGATCAAATACCACATCATAAAAGAGGGAGCAAGATGAAATACCACAAAATAAATGAGAGAAATTGATGAAATACCACAAAATAAAAGAGGGAGATAGATGAAGTAATACAAAATAAAAGAGTGAGATAGATGAAATGCCACAAAATAAAAGAGAAATAGATGAAATAACACAAAATAAAAGTTGGAGATAGATGATATACCGCAAAACAAAAGAAAGCGATAGATGAAAGACCACAAAATAAAAGAGGGAGATAGATGAAAAAAACACAAAATAAAAAACGGAGATATATAAAATACCGCAAAGTAAAAGAGAGAAATAGATCAAAGGCCACAAAATCAAAGAGCCAGATAGATGAAATACCACAAAATAAAAGAGGGAGATAAATGAAATACCACAAAATAAAAGAGGGAGATAGATGAAATATGACAAACTAAAAGAGAGAGATAGATAAAATACCACAAAATAAAAGAGAGAGATAGATGAAATACCACAAAATAAAAGAGAGATAGTTAAAATACCACAAAATAAA
This sequence comes from Ceratothoa steindachneri, assembly GCA_963969495.1. Taxonomy (NCBI): domain Eukaryota; kingdom Metazoa; phylum Arthropoda; class Malacostraca; order Isopoda; family Cymothoidae; genus Ceratothoa; species Ceratothoa steindachneri. Next base: position 155,388,637 of record OZ018327.1, on the reverse strand, counting down.
AGAATGACATAGACGAAAGACTACAAAATAAAAGAGTGAGATAGATGAAATATCACAATATAAATTAGAGAGGTAAGATGACATGCCATAAAATAAAAGAAAGAGATAGATGGTATAGCACAAAATCAAAGTCGGAGCTAGATTGAATATCACGAAATAAAAGACGGAGATAGATGAAATACCACAAAATAAAAGAGTGATAGATGAAATACCACAAAATAAAAGAGTGATAGATGAAATACCACAAAATAAAAGAGAGAGATAGATGAAATAATACAAAATAAAAGAGGGAGATAATGAAATCCCACAAAATAATGGAGAGATAGATGACATACCATAAAATAAAAGGGGGAGTTAGATGAAATACCACAAAATAAAAGAATGACATAGATGAAAGACCACAAAATAAAAGAGTGAGATAGATGAAATATCACAATATATATTAGAGAGGTAGATGACCTACCATAAAATAAAAGAAAGAGATAGATGGTATAGCACAAAATAAAAGACGGAGCTCGATGAAATACCACAAAATAAAAGACGGAGATAAATGAAATACCACAAATTAAAAGAGTGATAGATGAAATACCACAAAATAAAAGAGAGAGATAGATAAAATAGCACAAAATAAAAGAGGGAGATAATGAAATACCACAAAATAATAGAGAGATAGATGAAATGCCATAAAATAAAAGAGGGAGTTAGATGAAATACCACAAAATAAAAGAGGGAGATAGGTGAAATACCACAAAATAAAAGAGATATATAGATGAAATACCACAAAATAAAAGAGAGAGATAGATGAAATACCACATAGTAATAAGACACTAGAGAATTCGCTCTGATGGGAAGATTGCAAACGGTCGGTGTTGGGGATAGGAAGGTGCGTTGTCAGAAGAAGATAGTAAATAACTGGGATTGGGTTATGTCGGGCACACGGGGAATTCGATCAGAAGGAGAAGGCAAATAGTGAGTGTTGGGGCGGGAAGGGAACGCAAAGGTGAGGGTTGGAGCCGGCAAGGTCTGTAGTAATTCGTCTCCAGGTGGGAGTATCAACTCAGAGAGGATATGCAATGTATTTGCGGCCGGGAGGGAAGGGATGCTTGTTAATGTTAGAGGTAGGGAGGGAGAGACTTTAGGGGAAATTAGGGTGCGTTAACTGGGGGAGGGTACTCTGTCAGGGAAAAGGGTCAAAATGGCGAGTGATGGGGTGGGTAAGGGCTCTTAATCAGGCGAAGTTGGTAAACCGTGTTTTATGGGGCAAGGAGGGAACGCAAGGAAGAGAGTTGGGTATGAAGGTTATGCACTCCGGGGGTACATTATGGATGGTGGACATTAGGGTTTGTAGGGAACGAAAGGGTGGGAGCTTTGGACGGAAGCCTAAGTGCTCAGATTCGCAATCAACAGAGGATGGAATTAGATTGGTAAGAGAATCAGGCAAAATTATATCATGTATGAATGAAAGACCATTGATATTGCGGAAACACCAACAAGTATCAGGGAAAGACCGTTTCCATTGCAGAAACACCAACAAGTATCAATGAATGACCCTTCCCATTGCAGAGCACCAACATGTATGAATAAATAATATAAACATGAAAGACCCATTCCATTGCAGAAACACCATCATCGTGAATGAAAGACCCGTTTCATTGCGGAAACAGCAAAATGTATGAAAGAAAGACCCTTTCCATTGCAGAAACACCAACATGTATGATTGAATGACCCTTTCCGTTGCAGAAACACCAACAAGTATGAATGAATAATGTAAGAAAGGAAGACCCATTCCATTGCAGAAACACAAACATGTATGAATAAAAGACCCCTTCCATTACAGAAACACAAAAATGCATGAATAAAAGACCCTTTCCATTGCAGAAACACCAACATGTATGAAGGATAGACCTTTTCTATTTCAGAAACACCAACATGCATGAATAAAAGACCCTTTATAATGCAGCAACACCAAAATCTATCAATGAATGACCCTTTTCATGACATAAACACCAACATGTATGAAGGATAGACCTTTTCCATTTCAGAAACACCAACATGTATGAATAAAAGACCCATTCCATTGCAAAAACACCATCAGGTATTAATGAAAGACTTTTTGCATTGCAGAAACACCAACTTATATAAATGAAAGACCCTTTCGATTGCAGAAACACCAACATGTATGAACGAAAGACCCTTTCCATTGCAGAAACACCAACATGTATAAATAAAAGACCCTTTCCATTGCAGAAACACCGACATGTATGAAGGAATGATGAAAGCATGAAAGACCCATTCCATTGCAGAAACATTACCATATATGAATGTATTATGTAGGAATGCAAGACTCATTTCATTGCAGAAACAGCAACATGTAAGAATAAAGCCCCTTTCCATTGCAGAAACACCAACATGTATTAATGAAAGAATCGTTCAATTACTGAAACACCAAGATGTATGAATGAAACATGTAAAAATAAAAGACCCTCTCCATTGCCGAAACACCAACATGTATGAATAAAAGACCCTTTATATTGTGGAACACCAACATGTATGAATGAAAGAACCTTTCCATTGCAGAAACATCATCATGTATGAATGAAAGACCCTTTCCATTGCAGAAACACCAAAATGTATGAACGAAAGACCCTTTCCATTGCAGAAACATCAACATGTCTGAATAGATCATGTAAGAATGAAAGACACATTCCATTGCAGAAACGCCATCATGTATGAATGTATCATGTAAGAATGAATGACCCATCCCATTGCAGAAACACTAACATGTATAAATGAAAGACCCTCTCCATTGCAGAAACACCTACATCTATGAATAAAAGACCCTTTCCATTGCAGAAACACCAACATGTATGAATGAATTCTGTAAGCATGAAAGACCCATTCCATTGCATAAACACCACCATGTATGAATGTATTATGTAGTAATGCAAGACTCATTTCATTGCAGAAACGGTATCATGTATGAATGTATCATGTAGGAAAGAAAGACCAATTCCATTGCAGAAACACCAACATGAATGAATAAATCATGTAAGAATGAAAGACCTTTTCCATTTCTGAAACACCATCCTGTATGAATGTATCATGTATGAATGAAAGACCCATTCCATTCCAGAAACACCAACATGTATGAATGTATCATTTAGTAATGAAAGACTCACTCCATTGCAAAAAACCATCATGTATGAATGTATCATATAGCAATTGAAGACCAATCCCATTGCAGTAACACCATCATGTCTGACTGTATCATGTAGGAATGAACGACTCATTCTATTGCAAAAAAAACATTATGTATGAATGTATCGTGTAGAAATGAAAGGTTCATTCCATTGCAGAAACACCATCATGTATGAATGTATCATGTAAGAATGAATGACACATTTCATTGCAGAAACACCAACATGTATGAATGAAAGACCCTTTCCATTGCAGAAACACCAACATGTATGAATTAAAAACCCTTTCCATTGCACAAACACCAACATGTATGAAGGAATGATGTAAGCATGAAAGACCCATTCCATTGCAGAAACACCACCATATATGAATGTATTATGTAGGAATGCAAGACTCATTTCATTGCAGAAACATTATCATTTATGAATGTATCATGTAGGAATGAAAGACCCATTCTATTCCAAAGACACCAACATGTATGAATGTATTATTTAAGAATGAAAGACTCACTCCATTGCAGAAACACCATCATGTATGAATGTATGAATGTATCCTATAGGAATGAAAGACCAATTCCATTGAAGTAACACCATCATGTCTGAATGTATCATGTAGGAATGAAAGACTCATTCTATTGCAGAAACACCATTATGTATGAATGTATCGTGTAGAAATGAAAGACTCATTCTATTGCAGAAACACCATCATGTATGAATGTATCATGTAGAAATGAAAAACCCATTCCATTACAGAAACACTATCATTTCGCAACTCTGCCATTCTAATTCAACTACAGCTGCCTTCCATTTCCATGGATTTTCACCCGATCAATCTCTACTCTGATTCAGCCTTCCGCTTGCAGTCTCGAACCAATTCATATTAACATTCGTTTCCTCCTTCACGCCCACACTGTACGTGTTATTACAGTTCTACCAAGCTAATTATAACCACTTCATCGCCCGCATGCATCCCTCCTGTCTTTTTTTATTCTTGATGTTCGCCGTCTTTTCTTCCCCTAGGTTCTCAACATTCTCCCCTCGTTCCGAAGATAACTTCCCGTTTCCATCCGGTTCCTCAATCATCTTTCTTCCAATTACTTTTATTAATCACATATGTATGCACCCAGGCCCATCTTTTTCCATAGCCTGGAGCTCTCACTTTCGCAGTGGATACGGCGTTGGTTTTCTAGCGTCCAGGTGTCGGGTTTGATCCCACGCGAGAACGGATACAAAAGCATCACACGCAGAGGTTTGGGCACTGATTGGCGGAGGCACTGTGATTTTCTCCGAGGTTGTGCGTATGCTTTACACACATACCGAATCACATCAATGCTAACTTTTTCCTCACTTCTTCATTTCACAACATACACTCTTCTTCTCTGTTTCAATGAATTTTGCCGATGGGTAGTGATATCAACAAGCCGCTGATGACGAGAGGGTTTTCCTGTTTGCTGGTTAGTGTCCAAAACACAAAATACTTCCCGACACCTCTCTCTCATCCATCCCAAAGATGGACTGGTTCATGGTGCTTTCGGGCTCATTGTCATGCTGATCTTTATGTTTGTTTTATTATTCAGTTAAGGGAATCCGCCCTGTCCAAGAGATGGATGGCGTTGCCTACCTACAATATCCCTAGCCTGCTCTTCTGTACTAGGGAGCATCTGCGAGCACACCTCCCGAATCCTCTCCACTACACGTTTCAAATAATCAGCATTCATTAATGTACTTTATACTACCAGTTCCATCCTATCCACCATTACATGCGTTAATCTGCTCCACACTTGCCTACTCCCATTATTATTCTACTTCCCATCCTTGCACTTGCTCTTCCCTCCAGCGCTGATATAACAGCATCTACACTTTCCTCCTGCTTTATCGCTCCTCATACACACAGTTTAACTTTCCACAGCAAAATCATCTAACCCTTAACAGATTCTTACTTCGCAGTTGCAGATCAATCATACTCGTACATTCCTCTTCTCTCCTTTCCCATTACACACTCGTTCTCTCCATCAACAAATCATCTCAATTTCCCAAATTACTCCATCTCATCCTCATTCTCTTTATTGCAAACTACATACACTACAACCTTGCTCAGTTTCCCCCGTGAGATTTTCCAATTCAATTTCATTAGCAACACATTAAACCGACCCATCGCATCATGCTACTTGTCATTAGCACATTCATCTTCTCTTAAACCCTGACACAATTTCATTTTCGCGTTACATCATGCATGCAGCGGCAATATTCCTCTTGCGAACATATTCACCATCAGATCTTTCCCTCATTTCACACTCCAAACACTCACGCAATTCACACGTTGAAGCGGGATCTCTGGATACCACGCTCACTGGACAATACTTTCAGGGGTGTGGCTTCCCAGACCAATGACCCTTACCCGGGATTAATCACATCCCCTTAGACGGTACGGGATCTCATTCCACCTCACACACAGGTTTAAGTAGTATTTAATAACGTTTATGTTAAGCCATTCACAGATGATGTACCTTGATAATGTCTAAATTCAATTGTAGTTTAGGATTTCATTTCCGACCACCAAGTCACTGCCGCCATCCTCCTTGGCACAAAATAATCGACGCGACTTGTGGATGACGTCATTTTAGGAGGCGAACACACGAAATCCATGAAAAAAGCGCTCACCTAAAGATGCCACTGCGGTCTTTTAAAAGTTTCTGGCAAGCTCCAAACGAGAGGGAGGGGGTGCACCCATTGTAGAGGGTCGGTAGGCTCGGGAGATTGGCGGGAGCTCCCGATACCAAGAGCACCGCTCCTCGGGCTCAATATGCGGGTTTCCTCTCCTTGCTCTGACCGGGACGAGGGAAGTCGCTGCCGTGTCTCTTGTGATCGAGGTGGGATTTGGAGGCCAGATTTTGGTGTCATGGAGTTATTTGGAGGAGGGAAGGGGGGCGGTCACCCCATATTATTTTACTAAGTTCCCAAAGACCACCGTCTCGCATCATGGTTATATGTACAAATCTATTTTTCGATGTCATGTGTAAGGTTTCCCACTAATTAGCACCGATCGGTATGGTTTTACCACTCCCTCACACCGTGTGATGCCTACCAACATTTATTACGAGAGTCGATCCATGGGTAGGGATGATAAGATCATTATTAAGCGTAAACTAATGCGGTCATCTACACTGAGGAAGTTTTGAAGGAGCATCATATAGTGGCAGGGCAACACGTTCTTTTATTCATCGTTTTTGTTATTTTCTTTATGATTGCTACTTATCCTTGGTTTAATTTAGCGGTTCAGTTATCTCGCTTTTTTCCTCCAATTTTTTGGTGGCCGCCATCATGCAGCCCTCTTCAAGGAAGCGGTCTGTTAACAATGGCATCTTAGGAAGTCAATGACGGAAACTTAAGGTTGTAAGAGCTTGAAATTGAAGGCAGAAAAGCTATTGCTGATGAAGGAGACGCTAAAACCTGTAAATGGTATGGAAGTCACGAGTATGAGTTAGTTCGAGTGTAAAATTGAGAAGAAAAAAAAGGTCAGAAAGAGGTAGGAAATTGCTTTTGATGCAATCAAGGGAAGATAAGCACACTTAAAATGAACCAAGATAAGGACCCCCTTTCCCCTAGGGGGTGGTTATCTTTCCTTGTTTTTTTTAGTGGCGAAAGTGCGACTCTTTCGGAATGCAGACGTGGCACTTAAAAGGTAGGCCGGTGGAAGATTGGCACTGGTTCAATTGAAGCTTGGTTACAGTGAAGTGAGCAAAGAGAATTAGGAAATTTCTGGATCGAGAATAGTTAGAGCAGATAAAGTGTGCTTTAGTGTGCGTTACGGTCTAAAAAAGGAAAGAAGAAAATAGAATTTAAGTAAAATAAACCGTAAAATATGGAAGAGATCTCGGCCTGGAGGCTGAATTGTAAGAGAGGTTGGTTTAGAGATTAGTTGATGTGGTATGCGATATAAAGGGGTTTGAGTCATAACTGCATGTATAGAGACTGGTTGGAGCCCTAGGGACGGGATAAAAGGCATTCAGCTCCACTGGTCTTACCCTTCCACCCTCTCCCTAGTCCTCAGGAAAGATAGGTGGTGATACCAGGCAGAAAAGGGTGGATTGTTCTTGATAGAAAGGAAAGGCGGGAAAGGAAGCGGTGCGTCGGCTGCTGTTGTGACGCGAGGAGTGATGGACGAGCAGCTCCCTTGAGCTCCATTTATCAAGCGAATTCTCGTCCCTGCTCTATTATGAGGGCCGGTAGCCAGGGTCAAGGGAACCTTCTTTCTGGCAGCTTCTGCCGCTGAGATACGAACGCTATGGTCGTAACTCACGAGATAAACGTAGCTGTTCCAATTTAAAGGGCAATTAATTTGATTGAGCTCATTGCCAAAAATTGGCTTGACAAATGGGGCTTTAATTTTACTTGCCAAATGCTACACCACCGAGCGTAATAAGAGAATGATATTCCTTTATTAAAATTATTTTCAAAATTATGATGAGTAGGTCGATTAAATTTCCATGCTACATAAAGGTATGAATTTAATATATTTTATGAAGACTTCATATGATACTATCATACATTCAAGAAATTACACTAAATACACTAACAAAACAAAATCTTCACACGTGCGAAATAAGAGAACGATCATTCGCAGAATTGCTTAGCAAGCAAATATACTAGAAACAAAGCAAGATTTGACAACAATGAAACTTAAAACAATTAATAGGAGTTGTTTAAGCCTATGCTTTCTATTACTTTGGCATAACGACAACCACAGCACCTCACCAGTTTCTTGCAAAATTCCGGTGTTATTTTGTTTCATTCTTGCTTAATTTTTCCATAGATCCTATACAGTTGAAGGGTACCTCTCTCGAACTTTGTCTCCATTGATCTTCCAAATGTTCTATTCTGTGTTTAGGTGTAGGGTCTGAGCAAGCCACTTCATTACTTTGATATCCTTTTGTTCGAAATAGTATTTTACTTGCTTTTCAGGAAGGCATGGTGCGTTGTACTGCATAAATACTGCTGGCTAGTTCAGAGATGCCCCAAAGGAATGTATAACACCTTGGTGTCCGAGGTTTAGATACACATTTACATTTACTATTCCAATTATTCGCACTAGCAGACAATCTCCTTAGAACGAAAACATACCTTATAGTAAGACGTTGCCTCTTTCATGCTTGTCAGACCGTTTAACACATTTAGGGTTAAGTCTGTCACCTGTCACCTACAGCGCGTATAACAAAGCGTCTGGCATCCGATCCAACTAAATTAAATTTACTTTTTTCGCTGAAATGAATTCTCTCCTAATCTTCAACCCTCCAAACAACAAGATTTTCAGCATATTCGAAACATTCCTGCTGCATTCTCGAAGGGATCTTTCACAGTGAACCACAATGTTTATGCAGAATCAACTGATATTTGCAGAAGATATTCAGGTTTTAATTGCATTCTATAAGTTCAGAACGCGCGAAATCACACTCTTGGACCTTCCTACCTCTCTTGAAATCGCAGAAAGGTTCCTCTCCGAAGTCTTCAAGCGAACAATTATCTGATAGAGTTCATGACTCATTTTTACGTGTGGTGGCTTCTCTGTAGAGTGAGTAAGACAACAATGGCCGCTGTACATTTATTAGCTACTGAACAAAATGTTGCCAGATGGTTGCAAGGAACTTCTACGATGTTCCTCGAAATCGTTCTTTTATTTTACGCTTGTCAATATTTTTTGTTAGTTCATTTAATATTATTTCTTGAATATAAGATTGTATTAAATCAAATCTTCATAGAATATATTGAATGCATGCCTTTATGTACCATGAAAATTTCATTTACCTATCCATAATATTTTAGAAAATATTTTAATAAGACAAGAGAAGAATACAAAGAAAAGTGAAGAGATTAATTTAGTCAAGTTACAGCAAACAGCAGTCGGAGAAGAAGGTTTCGGAATTGATTTAAGAGGGGATAGGAGGAGAGAGATAGGCTGGTGTCTATACACCCGCGCGACGTGTGCTTGTGGCCGTTATTGTAATTGGTATGTATGTGATTATTGGTCTGAAGTGTGTTTTTTACAGATGTAACTGCATTTTTTTACTGCTGAGAGAAAATCTCTTCAGCATGTAGTTTGGTTTTGGATTATACGTTGTGTTGGTGTGTGTGAAAGTGTGTTTATCAAATGTGGGTTAGGGGTGCGTTCGTATATTTGCATGTTGTGCACCATTTTAATAAAGAAAAATCGTTCTCATATTTTGTTCGGTAGTCTTCATCTTGATTGGTTCGATTCATGAACGCATTGAATATCTTAGATAAAGATCTATTTGAACACATGAACACATTGAAATTTTAGAAAGAAATCAATTCGATCACTTAATTCACTATATATTTTAGAACGAAATTACTCCCTAAAATGAGTTCATTGAATATTATTTAAAAAATTCAACTTTAACCCATAATTTCTTTGAGTATTTCAGAAAGAAATCCTGTTTATTTCCTCAATTTAATTTATATCTTTTTTATTAAGGGACTCAAACGGAATCAATTTCATCATTCCTTTGTGGGTCTTTTTTGAGACCTAATAGTAATAATATCAATACATTTGAAATCACATAAAAGAACTAATGTGTTCTTACTCAACCTCTTCATACAATGAAGAAATTAATGTATTGCTCTCAGACAGTACCACCTATAATAAACTTGAGCTCTTTAACTACTTGTCACTCCAATAGAAATTAGAAACTTTGCTTTAGAACTTTCTTAATTGATAAAAATCTTCAGAATTGAATTATTCTTTTTGTCTTATACTCAGAGGCTTCCAAAGCTCCGCGTAACTTTAAAGTTAACAAAGACCCCAACTCAAATTTTCAGAAAATAACTTTGGTTAAATTTGAAGAAATAAATATCATCGAATTCTTGTTAGTTGCGGGGGACGAAGAGTCGAGGCTTTGGTGTATTAGCGAAAAGAACTTTTGCAGCATCGACGAATCCCTCTTTCTTTCCCTACGACTACCCAAGATTTCGAACTTTATTCTTAATTAAATTTGAACACGAGTTATTTGTTGCTACAAAGGATTACTCTCAAACCGCCTCGTTTCTCCCATAGTAATCCATTAACTCACTTCCAGTTCATAAATCTCATAACTGCCATTTGGGTTTATTCTCCTGGAATAAGAATTGGAATTTGGGGTTAAGTTTTTGTTTATTCCAAACTTTCTTGCACGAATCTTCTGGTCTTTAAGATATAAGCCCAGCAATTTATAGGAAGTTTAGAATAAAAATGAGAGCTATACACATAATTACTTTGTACAAATTTATTATATTAAATAGTCAGAATTAAGATGCATTAGTGAACAATATTACACCCATCTTAGAATTGCGATGGTATATTTTGACTATGCAGTAGATACAAATGAGTAATGATTATATTTGGGTGAGGTGCTGCGGAAGTATCGGTAATTAAAACGACCTTGAGCGTTTTAATATGGAGGGATTCTCACAAGAAGATTGTCCTTGAACATTTGTTTGCACATTTATTTTTTGATTTTCATGAGTTAATATAACCTTGCATATTCGTGTAGAGTCTTTTTTAGGGAAATGCCCTCTTGTGTAAAAAACGAGCCCCTCCTCTTGGTAATTTTCATATGGGAAACATCTCACCAAAGATGAAACAGTGCGGCCAATGTATGAAGCCCATGAACAGCCTTGGATACCCCCAAATGGGATTTGATAATATATTAAGGAACATAATCCTACATTTCCCTCGTAGAGCATCGAGGATTCTTGTCTTCATAATTTATTAAGAGACCCAATTTTTTGAAATGTGAAATAATTAATTTATTTGGAATGAAAAAATATGGTTCAAAAATGTAATGAGCCAAGCAATAAGTAGCCACTTTCACGCTTCATCTGCCACGCTTGTGGGGGACTCCATCCACGGCAAGCAAGTGATTCTATCCAATAAACAAACAGGAACTGTGTATTTTGACCTTCACCTTTGCTATCGCAGTAAACAGGATCATTTCCACTCACCAGTAGGGCGCTGGATCTTTTTCACACAGCCATGGGGCGCTGATTCCTTTTCACCAAGCCGTGTGGCGCTCGATCGTTTTCACTCACCCGTGGGGTACTGGATAGATTTCTTTGTCACCTCGAAGTCCTCCCCATCAGCTATAAGTTGACGAACCTGAGGGCTTACGAATATGCCTTCTTTAATCTTGGCATCACTTTTTTCATGGAAGATCGCTTTGTGGTACTGTAAATATGGCTTGTTATGTTGTAGTGTTTTGGTGAATTGCTTCATTAGGCCTAGTTTTATATGCAGTGGTGGCAAAATGATTTTCTCCTTCTTAACTAGTGTCTCATGAAATACATTATGGTATTCATTTTTCATAGTTTCCTGAGGTGACCATTCTAAGCGTACATAATTTTATGATTTGACCCTACTATCCCATTTGCAAAGGAAGCACATAAACCTGGTGTATCCAGTTTGTAGCTTATTAAGTAGGGCTACTACTTTCAAGTCCGCACAAATTAGCCACTCATGCTCCTTGTAACTTATGCGGTCTGGAATCAAAACAAGGTTTTCATATGTCTCTATTAAAATGACTAGGTGAGCAACTGGAACTGAAAGGAATGTGTTCCCAATGTGAAACAGAATAGCCTTCATTCTGTAAAGGGATGCATCTCTGAGTAACCTCCACTTATTTTGCTCATAGCTCTGATATTATTACAATAAGTCAAATTCTTTTCAAAAGTGAATAATTAGTGTAGAACTGCAGAACGCTTCCTAAATACTGTAATTCGAGCATGTTCATCCAAAAGGTTCCATTGTTGCAGACGTGAGTCTAGGGGTTCAACTGTTGCTTATTGGTGTTAGATCGTGAATTAGGTTATTAAGTTCTAGTTGGGTGATGAAGTGTAGTTTCTTGTCAGATTCCAGCTGTGCCACATATGGTGTATCTTAAGATTCTGAATCGTATGAGTTATTCGTGTCAGCGCTTGGTACCCTCAGAATGCGGTGGTGGTATATGAATAGCCCTTGAATATCAAACTGGGCGAATAGCAGACTAAAGATCTGGATAGACGATAGATTTCTTGCCTTTTCTGTGGCGATCTGCAGTGAAATGAAATAAAATCAAACTAAAAATGGATAGTAATGGATGTGATCACTTCCAGAAATAGTGGAAGTACAACATATTATGTATTTTGATCTTTTTAATTAATACATCTCTTGAAAATATATCAAAGACCAGGAAAGAAAACACAATGAATGCCACCCACCTTTAATATCTGTTAAGTAGAAGTAGCAATCTGTTGAATGGTCCTTTCGCTTCCTCCAGACCAGTGGTACGCCAAACCTGAGGCTAGGAGGCTCTTTGCCTTTCACTCAGGCAGAGAGGAAACTTTTACACCTGACACAACATAAATGAGGTGCCCAGCGTTTGTCCTGGTCACCAACTTTACATCCAAACTAAAGACCATAAAGTTTCTTCACATGTTTAGTCAACTGTCTCTTGTATTGTCTTAATGTAACTGAACCACATAAATAACAGAAACTGTCTGGTTTTTTTTTGTATTCTCTAGGCATCTTTGCTCTGTCTCCTGTAAAGAAAAAACACTGTAGTATGTGAAAAATAATATAAATAGTAGCAGCAACAAATATAAAATAAAAAAGTAAAAATAGGAAGCATTTTTAGTAAGTTACAAAGTTATCAAGCGTTACGTAAGTTACCACGGATTTGGATCCATATAACTAAAATATTTGAGTATACTTTAATAAATTTCAAAGGTTAGGTTGACAAATACCTTTGGAACACCCCTTTGAAAATATATCAAAATACGTTTAGAACTTTTAGAGTTTTCAGTTTCGGCCCAAGCCTGTTTGCATTCAATCCCTACGGAACCATCAGTGTATTTAACGTAAGTACGATGGTAATTTACGAGAAATTGGAGGGTCGCAGAAAGAAACGGATGTTATATTCGTGATTTACGCAAAAAATTCCCCTCGAAATCAGAAAATTAGAAGAAAATTTACAAATTTCAAAATTATTTTTCATCAAGAAACAACAAACCACAATTTGAATTACGTTCCGTGGACGCGCAATGATATAAAAAACAATTGGAGGTAATAATAATGAACGTACTCTGATAATATTGTATCATATATACATTATATCGCGCGCACACACACGCAGAGAATTTAATCACTCTATTTCAATGGATTATAAACCTTACACCCTTGGGGGGGTTTCTATTCTGCTAATGGTGTTTCCGATCCCAAATTTTAAAAGCAGTTACTTGTATTTTTTTTACAATATTTTTTATTTGTTAGTCACCTTTTGTTTACAGAGCTTCGCTTTTTCATTTCAACGTTTTCTCCCCGCCCTCTCTTTTTCCTTTACAATTCTCTTCCCTTCTTTGGGTAGGTTTTTCCTAAACTTACGGTATTTTTGCTTTTTCCGTATGTGGTCAAATGGTCCAATGCCTCAAAAGTACTATATAAAGCTATTTTTAAGCCATTTTAACTTTAGCTTGTAGTTTGACCTATTCTACAGATATTCTTTTTTATATTTTATTAAAAAAACATCTGTAAGAAGAAATATTTTTACGCTTTAGATTCTTTCCGTCAATTTTTAACTCTAATTCAATGTATGTGTGGCGTAAGTTCCCTTATGAGCTCCAGGAAAAGTGCCTTTTCTATGCTACGCGAACATAACAGGTGTTCGCAAACGGTGTGGTATCCAGGTGGCAGAAGGATCCGAGTATGGAGTGCCTAAAATCCACAAACTCGGTGTGATTTTGCCACCAAAGTCAGATTTTCTACTATAGGGAGAGATGCCCATCAATCAAACCTCGTTTCATAAATATATATTCCACCCTGTCTCCCTCATTTATCCATCGTAGGTGATCGAAGAAATCGCTCAAATAATTTATCGTATACGGACGGGATTCACACGCCAAACCCACTTCATTCGAGCGCAGAGCGAAACGCTCGCCGCAAACTCTGTCAACAAATAGAACCTAAAATATTGCAATTTCTTACTGACGGACGAGATGCAGAAATCCAAAACCGAGAAGTAACACAATGAGTTAAAAGAGTCTCTATCTAATCTCACCAAACTGGCGATTCTACTAATTGCTCGTAAAACGTCTGCAAATTACCTTACGTATCTTTCATCAACTTAATAGACACTCATCTCTCCTGCAATTATAAATATCTAGATAAACTGGAAATGTCACAGCTAACCAAGCTCTTCATCGAGACATCAGAAGACGCTCTTGTTACATGCACGCGAAGAAAATTCATAGAGCAGAGTTTTTAAAGTAAACATTTTCCGTGTAATTTTCGTTATTTTATGCGTTACTTCTGTTATTTTTAGAGAATAGAAAATTCATATAATCCATTCTAGCTCGGTCATTGAAAATCGATTTTGCAGGGCCAAGTCGAAAATATGTATAATTATTTGGTTAGAATGTCAATGTTGAAGCTAACTAAGCTCTTCACCCACACATCGGAAGATGCTTTTCGTTTTCGTACAGCAAGGAAACTCTTACCCAATGTTTCTTAAAACCTTTTTACCGGAATTTACGAAGAGCGTCGTATGAGGGTTTTAGGAAGAACTTAGTTAGCTGTAACAATGCCATTTAAACCGCATATTCACAATTGCGCAATACAAAAGCAATTTCCGAAGGCCGACGTAGAGTAGATTATGTATTCTTCAATTTTCTTTGATAGCAGAGACAAAATGGTGAATGCTTATCATCATCATCATCATCATCATCATCATCATCACTAACTCTATAATTTAAAAAGGTTTTTTTTTAAAGTATTTGAATAATAATTTCATCTTAGTTTGGTTATGACTTATGTTTTTTATCAAAGTTATTTCTAATGATTCTTTTATAATATCAAGAAACAAAATGGTGAAGTTCAGAAATTAATATAAGTATCGAAATTTTGTGATTTTTTAAAAACCCAAAGAATTATAAATGGTGAAGTTAAAAAAATTTGTAAAAATTTAATCATGCTGCTTTTTTTTAGATTTTAAATTTTAATCTTAGTAGCGAAGCGCAAGCTCCTTCCGTATGGGTGGACTGAGTCATGTACGGGAGTCCCATTATTTGAGACCTAAATCCAATGTAAAAGTTATAGAACAACCTGAAGATAAGGTTGTTTATGTACATAGATGAAAGGCAATTAAAATCAAAAGATACGTTAGGTAAGCTATCCAAGTTGCTGCAAGAAAGTTTTTGTTGATTGCATCAAAACTTCGACTTCTTCAGGAAGCAACAGACTTCGAAAAGTTAAACAGAGGAGTTCCTTTTTCCAGTTGCTCTTGCACAGCTGTTATTTAAAATTATGTTCCATCTAAATTCCCTTAATTCCATTTGTTATAATTACTTCAAATAATTTATTTAACTAAGTTATACTTTGTTACTATATGATTTATTTATATATTTAGGTTAAAAAATCTAAGTACTATTACTAAATAAAGATCTACAAATGATCTCTTGAGAATAATTAACCATCTAACACTAATTTGGCTTATTTTCGGTTCATGCAAGCATTTAGATTCCATATGCGCATTACATTTTCTGTTCACGATTCTCTTAAGAGAACTTTTGCTCTCTTCAATAAAAAAACATATAATATCTAGACTATATATATATATATATATATATATATATATATATATATATATATATATATATATATATATATATATATATACCAGGCAACGGCTTCGCCACTCTCCCCATACGGAAGGAGCTTGCGCTTCGCTACTAAGATTAAAATCTAAAAAAAACAGCCATGGTCAAATTTATATAATTTTCTGAACTTCGCCAATTATAATAATTTTAAAAAGGAACTCTAAACTAAAATTCCTCCCCTTTAAAATATCATGTTGCTAAAATATAGTTATAGAGAAGATATATAAAAATAAATTTTCTGAACTTCACCATTTGTAAAAAAAAACCCAACATAAACCATAACCAAACTAAGATCAAATTATTATTCAAATATTCCAAAAATCCCCTTCTTAAAATATAGTTAGTGATGATATATATATATATATATATATATATATATATATATATATATATATATATATATATATATATATCGACGATGAGGAATCATTGCTGGATGGTCATCACTTTAGAGCGCTATTATAGTCACTTTACGTTATGGCGAGATTTTCGTGGAGGTGTTAGCATTTGAGGCTGCTCCTCAACTCATAAATTTAATGCTGGCATTTTAGCTTATTCCGGAACAGTTCTCTACGGCAATTCCTCTACTATGTAGACTCAAATTCACTCTCTTGAATCTTCGGTTATAAATAATAATCAACTTTAACAAAAAATCATTTAGATCGTGAATGAAAGTGAGTGTTATACATTAACGCGGGCGTTAAATTTGTGGCTAAATGATCCTCGCGGTCGATTAAGAGGACATTTTGGCTACAATAGTCCTGCCAAGGGTGAGAAAGACTACGTAGAAGGCAGAGTACGTCTTTCAGCACGACGGTGCTCTGTTCCACACGGCCAAGACCGTGGAAGAGTGGTTGCAGTTGATCAAGAATTTCATGTGGAAGAACTTTTGGCCATCGCAGTGGCCCGACCTCAACCCCCTCGACTACAGTGTGTGAACGTATGTCGAGGGTAATGCCTACAAGGTCCACCACAGCAACATCGACGAGCTGAAGTCCTCCTTCAACCACGTTTGGGCTTGAATGGGAGAAGAACTTCTTAATCCGAATTCAGGTCACTGTATACTATGATTGAATATGAATATATATATATATATATATATATATATATGTGTGTGTGTGTGTGTGTGTGTGCGGATATTGGAAACTCACAAATTAGTAAATGTAGCAATAATTGGAAACAAATCACCCAGGAAAAATAAAAGCTTTACATATAGGTAGAGGAAGCGAAGCTCCGCCCACGATATCCAAAATGGAAGGTTAAAAAACACAGATAACGTGGGCAATGAGACATAAGAAAATCAAGTAGAAGGATTAAGAGAAAGTAAAGGAAGAGTAAAAACATATAAAATCTCCACTAAAATACCAGAGAGCGAGAGAGAGAGAAAGAACGACAAATTGAAATAGACATCACATAGAATAATATCTTTAAATATGCACACATATACGAGTACATACGTTATAATATAAGCAGAAAATACTAAAAATAACTATAGGTTAAAATGCACCATATCATTTAAAATTAGCTCTTTTATGATAGGATCAAGTCTCTTTAAACTTGTTCCTATCATAAAATGATCCCTGAGTTCCAAATGAGTCAGATGGAGAAGAGGCGCTGGGGCTGTGGAAGGAAGAGAGAGGAAGGAGGAGATGAAAGATGTGGAAAAGGAAAGTATAGTAGGAGAAGAGAAGTTTATCTCAGTTGACCTTCTTCATAGATGAGGATAGAATGGAATACTTGCATTGTTTTAGGACCTACTAATTGACGTGAAATCCATGTCCTGATGAGCCGGAGGGAGCTATGTACGCAAGATAGGCGAAGGAGGACTAATTGACTGAAATCGTCAGATAATTGGCTATGTAGGCATTCAAGCTTGCAGGCATTCTAGCTGGTAGCATCTTTACTGCATAATATCGAATACAGCTTGGGACTGAGACTGCCCCCTTGGAAGAATCGAGTTTCCAATTCAAACTCGCTTTCTTTAAAGTCATTGAAAATTAAATATGATCTTTTATCAGTTAGATAGTCACATATAATTTTATCTAGGTTGTTGTTCATCTGGTGATTTAGGATTTTGTGTTGCCTGCCTTTTATCCTGGTTCTTTCAGGAACAGATCGATGTTTTTAGTCGCGTGCGAGTCTAGTTACGGATGACTCTACATCTCACTATGGCTGTCAGTCCCCATTTTGTTTGTTGTTTTTTTTGTTTTGGCAATAACATCATAACTATTCAGCCGATTCTAACCAAATTTGAAAACCTTATGTTGTTTTACATTTTCTTTCGAATGATATAACTCCCAAGATCCTCCTAATGTTATTCCTTGAATTATGTAAAGTTTTGAAGGTCGTAAGGTCACAAATCAGAATAATTGAGAGCACGTGACTTTTTGGTCAACAGACCTTGTTTTTTCTTTGTTCTGGCCTTGACAATCTTTCCAGTGATGATGTCAAGTGCAATTGGAGTGTCTCTACCTTTACGTAATCTGAAATAATAGTCGTTATTATGGTTATTTTCATTTACATATTCTATTTAATCTATTAAAGATCTTTCGAAGAGTTCTCCAATGAAGTTCAGAAGCGATATAAGGCAGTACCTAGTGAGGACATTCGGTTGTTTGCCTGGTTTGGAAATGAAGATTATTTTGGCGAGTTTGCAGTCGTCTGGGAAATATCCGGTGTTTAGGCAGGCATTAAGTATATTTTTCAAGGTTTCGATTATCTTTTGCGGTGCCTTGGTAAGTGTGATCTTGGTTATTCCTGAAGGGCTTGGCGTTTTAGTTCTTCAGTTGCTATTGCAGCTCCAGGAGCCAGGTTAAAACACTAAATACCAGTGTAGTGTTTCTATTTTCTAATATTTTTACCCTTTAATCGTTTCTTAATATTTTTTGCTCTGTGCTGTGCCTTTGATTCTGTTGATTACCCTCCATTTTCTGGGGAGTGTAAGATATGAATAAATCGGCCTCAGGTCCTGCCTCCTTCCCGTGATGGGGTATGAGGAGGAAAAAACACCCCGCTCCACCCTTCTTGGCTCCCCTCCACCGTACTTCCTCAGTAACGGCAGGGGCCAAGCAGGAGGAGAGGAAGAGTAGTAAATGAAAGAGGAGAAAAAGAAACTATAGTAGAGGGAAGGAAGTTAATCTCAGGTGACCCTCTTGTATTAGTTAGGGATAGTAGGATAGAATGGAATTGTTCTATTTTGCTTTGACCCACTAATTAACTTGGAATCCGAACCACGCCCTTAATTCATTCTTTTCCACTCCATCCTTTACATGTTGTTCAACCTTTACATAAACGCAACTTGTATAAAGTTATCGAGTAAACCGACCAATCTCTGGTTCATTTATTCTTTCTTTCAGTTTTGTGTTTTGTAGCATTGATGTTTGTATTGTTTAGTCATTACTCAGTTGTGTATGTATTGTATGTTTATTCACATATAATGTCTCTTATGTATTGTGAAGGTTTTTAATAGTTCCACAAGAGCACTTATTTGTTACACTTTACTATAGTAGCTTTGTGTTGTATTATTTTTTCTTTTTAACTTTAAATACACTAATTCTACTACCTATTTTCTACTCGGTTTCACCTCGGCTATGTTCATTTTTTTTGTTTTGTTAATCTTCATTGTGTGTCCACTGGTGTTTTCACTATTGCCTGTTGAATTCTTCCATTAGAGAATATGGAATTAGAAAGAGTGTTTATTCAATTGATGGTGTTTTCTGCAAATGTCGGTAAAAAGTTGTCGAGTTTCACACTATTTTTGATGACCAGGTTGAGTGCTTCAATCTTAGCTTCTATATGTAGGGCTCTTTGGGTCCTTATATCGTTTCCTCTAGTGTTGGAAATTAGACAAAGAACTCTGTTTAAAACTTTATGGAGTTCCCTTTCTCTTGATTACTTTAAGGTGTTTAAGGAGATGAAAGGGGAGATGAGCGCCTCCTTTTCTCGAGCTAGGTAGATTTTTCTTTTGTTCCTTGTTCTTAAGCCCCTTAGTGAAACTAAGAGGCTTAGCACAGGAGTAGTTTTTATTTTGCTTCGGTTACGTGACTTATGTAGTCTCTTGATGTTATCTTTAGCTCGACTACTTTGCTTTCCGGTTGATACCGGTAGAGTTTGCTGCTATCTTTTGTCTCGAGATTGGGACAAAATTTTACAGCCTCTCTCAACTTGGTTTATATTACCATTCTCTATACTGTTAGCCCTTATCGAACTCTCTCATCCCTATATTGGATGAAGACCGGTTGACTGATGTCATCAGCGAAATGGATATCCAGGCATTCTAGGCGTTGTCATGTCCAGTCAATAGATCTAATTTAGCGTGGGGCTGAGACAGACCCCCAGTAGGAGTTCAGCCTACAATCCGAACTCGGGTTCCTTCTAATCATTAACTACCAGGTATGTTCTTCTATCTATAATAGAGTAACAGTCAATTTTCCATATTTTTATTCATTTGGAGGTTCAAAATCTGTACTGCATACTTGTGACGTAGACTTTGTCAAAGGCTTCATCTATATCTCTTAGGCCCAAATCAATGGATTTTTTATGCTTTGGTCTTAGGCTATTTTTTTGTAATGATGCCAAGTGACATTGTAGTGTCTTTGTCTTTAAAAAATTTAAACTGGCATTCGTTGTTTTAATTGTTCAGTTTTCTTGTATTTTGGATAGTCAGAGAGGAAATTATTGTTGTCCGCTACTGGCATTCCAGCCCCTTTTGCACTCATTGGAGTGGGGAAAGGGGAAGGTGGCGAAAACGAACCCATTCTTTTGTCTTTCTCCCCTAACTCTAGTAGGCCAAGTGGCCTGAGAGAGGTTGGATACAACCGAAAAACAGAGAGGGAGAAATTAAAAGTAAAAAGAACAGGTGAGAAAGATAAATATTAGTCGCATTGATTAACGTGCCATAAGACTTCACCTCAGGAGGTTGAGCGAAGAAGAGGCAGATGCTTTCTTCCAACCGAGTCCTTTTTGTATGTAGAAATTGACTGGCTGGGAGCACCTAGTGATTAACAAAACCTATGCTAAATATATTCTGAAACCTATTTTAAATCTATCCTTCTTCCTAATTTATCTTTAGTCGATCATTTCCAAACTAAAAAAGGAGGAAAGATTCTTCTAATATTTATTCATTTTTTTTCTCATGTTTCTACTCGGTATCAAACCGTTAGGCCCATCTAGTGCTTGGAAAACAAACTATTCTATGCCGTTAGTTATTTTTATTTCGTTACGAGGGGCAGTCAATATGTGTTGCGAATCGGTAAGGCAAAACAGAGGAAGGGGGGAGGGGCTGTTTGTGGGGCTGTTAGGACAAGTAATGACAAGTCAGGACCTGCAGCCGCACGCTCCTGCCTCGTCTATTTAAGAAGCAGTAGCTGATCGCAGATCGTCAGTCACAAATTTATACACAATGGAGAAGGCTGAGCACCGCGCCCTGATGAAACTTTTGACCAAGGAAGGCAAGAATGCAAAAGAGATCCATGAACGCATGGTTGCAGTGTACACCAATACCGCCCCTTCCTATGCAACCATTGCTCGCTGGAATAGGGAGTTCCGCCATGGTAGTGAGTCCCTTGAAGATGACCCCTGTCCAGGCCGCCCGTCAGACGTGACCAACGAGGAAAATGTGGCCCGTGTGGAGAGGATGATCCTCGAAAATCGACGGGTGAAGGTCGAAGAAATCGAGCGAAAAATTGGAATATCACATGGAAGTGTTATCAACATCATCCACGACAATTTGGCCATGACCAAGGTCTCTGCCCGTTGAGTCTCTAGAAATCCACGCCCCATGATCGACTTCAACGTCGTCAAAGTCCACAAGGCCAGAGTTGCACAAGCTGCCCTGTGCGAGTGCGGATTCGAGGAGCTCAACCATCTCCCATACAGTCCAGCTCGTCGCCCAGGAGTGGATTGAACAGCAGTCGGGAGATTTCTGGTTGTCGGGAATTCGAAGCCTCAGGGACAAGTGGCGCAAGTGCATTGAAGTCGAGGGTAGTTATATTGAAAAATAATAAAACACTTTTCCTCATATCTCATTTCCTTATATCCGAATTGCAAAATTTATTGACCGCCCCTAGTATATACATCATTTATTACTTTTATTTAAAGGGGCTCAAACCCTCATAATAGTTGAATTGTTGGCTAACTTGAGTAAGGAGAGTGGCATGGATCAGAATTAAACTTACAAACTGTATCCACCATTCCATACACCATTGGACAATTATGGTACCATATATTCGGTCAATTGTTCTTTTTAATCCCGTGGTTGGTCCAAAATTAGTGTTGGAGACGTAGTTTCCTTGTTAGAGTGGAATTATTTTTATCATTTCCGGTGTTTCCTTAACTAGTCTTTATTTTCCTCTATCCTTTCCTTTTTCGAGTCAGACTTTTATATATAACTTTCTCTCTTGTTTCTTTCTTCCAGTTTGTAACCGAAGTTTGGGTATCCTCGGTTCGGTCTTCTCCTTTTGTTATCTTCAATTATATTAATGATGTTTCTCCTAATTCTTCGATAAAATTTCTTTCAACTTGTTCGTTCTTTTCTTTAATATTTTGTTTACTCCTTGCATTTTGATACTTCTACGTAGGTCGTCCTGTTTTCTTCTTTCAATTTTCTCAGGGTTTCCTATAAAGTACACTGCTTCGGTATTTACCTCCTTTATCATTTGTGTGATTTTTTGATAAGCTGTGCAATACTGATGCAGGGTATAGCACTAATAACCGCAATATTGCGGTTTAAACCTCTTTTGTTCCTTTTGCTTAAGTCTTTAAAACTGTATATGAATTTTAGACCTGGTATCATTTTTGGTACACCTTCTTTGACCTGTGTTCTGTATCAGTTTGTAGCAATTTTTATTTCTAGAACTGGACATTTGGTTGAGTAAGTGTATTTGATTCCTACCATTTTGTTTCATATTCATTTGCTATTCTTATTTATTGCGCCGTCATTATTGCTTGCATTGCGGCGTGTCTGAATAACTATTACATCAGTTTAGTCAAATTATCCGTAAACTAGATATTAATACTAGAGAAATTAATCGGTAGTGGATTATCCGTCGTATATATTGGGTATATGGTTGGGCTCAAGCATCCTCCTTTTGTTAACCCTGCTCTTAGTGTGTATATAGATCACCTTGTCTTTTATATGCTGACACAAATACGTTGTTCTTTTTATCATATAGTCGCATAGGATCCTCTCTAATATTTTCACCTATGCCCAGTTTAATGAGCTCATATTGCATCTATCTTTGCAAATTTTGTCTACGCCTTTTAAAACATCTCTGCAGACTTTATCTATAATTATTTTTCCTGCTTGCTTATTTTTTCCTCTCTGTACATATTAGCGCACATTGCCATTTCTGTACTTCGAAAATCATACTGTTGATTGTTATATAGGTTGGTTTCTACCAAATGTTCTACGAGGCTTCTATTTTTTACTAATAATTTCCAAAAGTTAAACTGTCCGAAAATTTTGTTTCCCATCCTGTGGATTTATTGGTTCCGGGATGAAGATTGTTTTTGCTACTTTGAAGTGGTTTGGGTGGTAACTTTTATTCAGGTATGCATTAAATTTTTTCTTCATAAGATAACCTTGCCTGGTCCTAAGTGAATGGGGGCTTTCTGGCGAAATGATTTTAGTGCGCTTTCCAATTCTTCATTGTTAATGGTTGTTCCCACACCATCAAGGCATTTTTGTGTTTCTCTACCTGATTGGCGGGGTGTATTCTTTCCAGATTATCGTTTTATTGTCATCATTCGTTCTTCGAAGTCAATGATGTTAAATATATCCCTCAAGTGGCCTGTAAGGATCTCTTCAACTTCTTCTCTGATTATTCAGTGTTGAGAATGTTTGGCTCCTTGCGGCCATGGGGCCGATCGAAACCACGAAGTCGAGCTTGAGGTCAGTCCACGTGAGCGAGGACCGAGAGAACAGTCAGAACATCGAATCACTTTACTCGATAAGCGAGAGATTGGAATCTCAAACGCACGCTTCTCTCGTCTCCCAGGATGTTATCAAGAAACCCCCGCGGGAGTGTCTCCAATCCCTCAAGCGCCGTGCTGGTTCGTCGAGAGATCCCCCCCCTCCCCTTGTAAGAGGCAGTAACGGATCTGGCTGTTCCCTATATATTGTTGATCCCAATTGGGCATCGACAATATATGCCTACTTCTTACAACGAAACACGTCATTCTCGATCGCGCTCCTTTTTCTCGACGAGCAGAAGGCTATAATTATACCTAAGGATGTGAGCCCTAGTCAATTGGCCCATCCTTGGTTTCGGTACATTTCGTTTGACACGAATACTCCCTTCAGTTAGAGTTACTACTAGAGGTTAAGCTCCCCATGGTTAAAGCCCCTTGAATAACAATTCGATCCTCCGTTTCATCTCTGAAAGTCTCGAACCCAAGCCAGGCTGAGACGAATCATCTGTGTCTCTTCCGGCCCGCCCTCTCTATTATGTGTGTTTGTACAGAGGCTCGTATCGCCTCTCAACCCCCCCTTTCGTAAAGCCCACTCTGAGTAGCTCTGATACGTTCGTTCCTTGGATACATAGAGTATCTATTGCCTTTATTTCATTTAATCTATTTATTGTGTATAACTGTGTATATATTAAAGTTTATTTTTATACCTACTTTTTCATATGCCTAAGAGCCGGAGCCTTCATTAGTTAATATCAGCCAACTGCACTTAATCTTTGGAATTTAAATTCCTTCGTACTCGTCACCCCTCCCCCCATGCACTTCTATCTCCCATCTCTGTCGTGACCGGAGTAGAATCAACGTCACGCGTTTACCTTGAACGACCTCGCCTATTTGGTAGAAGTGACCTATATGTCACGGTCATTCTACAACATTCAGAGTCTGTGTATTAATTTTATTTCACGCTTATGTGGGAAGCCTCCAATTGATTTAACCCTATTCAAGAATTTTGGTGGGGAAGCTTTTCATCGTTATTACCTCATACTATTTAATTCTTTATTTTTCTATAATTTTGCCCGAAAGTCCTTGCCTACATGCTCTTATTCTGGAATTTGTGTGTAGAGGGGGGGGGGAGAATGGTGCAATGGTTCTTACTCTTTCTTGTTTCCTTTTGAGTTCTCGATAAACTATTTTCATTTTTGCGATAAATCTGTAGTAAATAATCGTTTTGTTAATCAATCAATTTTTTCATAGATTTTTTCTAGATTTGCGTTTTTCAGTTATTTATGTATATATTGTTCCAGAGTGATTTTGTATCTTTGCCAATCTGCCTTTCCATAAGCTTTTCTGATTTCGGCTGGGATTTCGATTGGATTCTTTTTGATAGTGATAAGAATTCCTCTCTGGCCAGGACAAGGTACTATATTAGGTTTTATGGAGTAAGTGAATGGAATGTTATTCCCACCAAGGCAGATATCTAGTTTCGTCCTCGTTATCCCTTGAATGAACGTTGTGAAGTCAGGACCGAGTCCTTGAATGATGTGCATATCCAACAGTAATTCTAATTATCATCCGGTCCAATTGTTCGACCTTGAAGAATATATGGAGGCTCCTTCCGTTAAAAAAACTTCGCAAGGTTGAGGATGGAGAGTAAGTCCTGCTCGGAGGTTGATATGCGGTAGCGATTGTATGATATCAAAAATCCATGGCTATTTCCGATGCGACAAACGATTCTTCTAATCCTTATATCTCCTTCTATCTTATTTTCCTCTTGATGACTATTGCTCCTCTCATCCCATCTCCATCTTTCTTGGGTATAGTTGTGGGTTAGTACTTAGCAGTTTCCTATTTTATTCTTTTCATTTCCTATATTGATGCTGACAATTATGTCAGCATCAATTTCTCTGAATATATTTCCATATTGTATGCGTTTTTCGATCTATCAGTTCGTGTTAATGAAGAGGAGTCTTAGTTTTCTGTCTCACATTTTGCTGCTCATTTGTTACTATTTTTTTTTTACTTTTACTTCCCACGGCTTGTTTGTTCTCTTTGGGTTTGGTTCTTGTCTAGCTTCTTGTTTCTTGGGTTTTTTTTGCCTTGCCTATATATAATTTTCCGTTTTCTTAGGAGCTCGGTAACTTCTTCAATTTCGTTTTGACTTTTATTGTTTTTTGTTTTTTTTTTGCTCAGATTCCACACTCGATGTCTCCTTGCTGTTTGTCTCCTTCTCAGACTTAGAAGGATTGATAACGAAATTCTGTCGTATATTTCTGCAGAATTCGGCTTGTTCGGGAATTTTATTGCAGAGAGTCAATTGTTTATAATATCGATTTGAGTTCGGAAGCGTAGTTGCCTGTTTGTGCAATATTTATTATACGCGCATATATGATACACGTCATTATTTTCATGTAAACTTCTTGGTGCCCTTAATTTGATTATTTTCTGTATTTTGTTGCGTTGCGTTTGCATACGGAAACTTTGGTATCAGCTGATATTTTACAGCTATTCTTTTTTTTTGTATTTCTTTTCTTTTGAGGAATCGTAGGGCCATTGTCATATATGTTTTTTTTCAGTTCATACACTATGAGACGGTCCAGATGCATTCTCTCTAGAAATAGTTTGATTCTGAACATTCTGAACAAATCTTCAAGTCTCCTCTTGGGCATGTTTGGGTTCTAGGGATCTCCTATTCGTAACATTTGAAACATTTCTGTATGTTTAATATTTTTCTTTTAAACTTAAATTCATTGGATTCTCATTTTTTAAGATATTTATTTGTTTGTGGCTGCTTTATCAGCCATTTTTCGGTTTCAAATGCGATCTTAAAAACATATGTATGTTAGATGAACTTGGCCAAGGTTCATTTATTTTCGATTTCTTGTTTAGTTCATCTGTTGTGTTTGCTCTTATCCATGCTTCAATTCTTCTGTAGATTACTTTGCGGTTTTTTAAGACTTGGGGCGGATTTTTGCTTCAAGTCTTATTTCTTTAAGTACGCTTAGTCCTTTTGCCAATAAAATCTTGTATACATCTTGTAACTCGGTGCACATGGCGATGTAGGCATTCGTGAAATGGTTAACTACACTGATGAACGCAAAACCAGTACAACACAAAGCTACTATAGTGATGTGAAATTTTAAAAAAGTGTTCAAGAAATAACACAACAAAGTAAGTAGGACTAAAAAAAAGCCCTTCAAAATACACAAAAAAAAACAATAGATAAAAAACAAAACATCAGAACAAACATCCAATACATACATAACACTACACAACTAAATAGTATCTTAACAAAGATATACACATAACGGCATAAATGCTAAAATATACACAAGAATGAAAAGAAGATTATAAGAGAAAATAAAATGGTCGGCTCACCCAATAACTATAAAAGAAGTTGCGATTAAATACCAGTAAAGAAACAAATATAAAAAGGAAAAAAATGGAAAAGGAATAAGAGGGTTCGTATTCTGATTCCACGTTAATCAATAGGTCCAAAACAATGGAACTATTCAATTCTATCCTCCTATCTCCCGCTAAAAGAAGGACAACTGAAATCAACTTCTTATCTCTTACTCTAATTTCCTTTTCATCTCTCTTTCGCCTCTTCCTTCTCTCCTCTCGCCTCGGCACCCGCCGTTTCTTCTGATTCCGACTCACCAACTTGTTTGAACATGGGGAAGGAGGGCGGCAGGAAACCGGGAGTCTTCTCCTATCCTGCCCCACCATGGGTGGGAGGGGGTAGGGTGGGTCAGCCGGCCGATTCCTCTATCTCTTCCGCAAAATAATCTATATATTTATTTATTTACTTTTATATCCCCATTCGGAACGGCTATGGTCCTCCATGTTGTAACAATTCAACCATAATATTGTATATTAATTTGCTTCTTTCTTTTCATATGTTCGGATGGTATTTGCATGTTAATTAGTAGTAGTCCATTCATTGGTGATTTCGGTTGCTGCAAATAAATAACTATCTTAAAAACCGATGTGTGATTGCCGAATTTAAGACCTTTTGTAATTTTGGATTTCTTCTTTTGAGTTGGAGCCTACCCATATGATGCTCCTATTGTAGGTAATTCGTAGTCGAATTATTAGCGTTACATGTTTTTTATGCCCTCAATTTCTCGATGTCGTTTTCGGTGCTGCAGTTTACGACGTATCATTTGGGGACGTCGATAATCTTAATTAAGGCGACTGTTCGCCTCCCTTCGAGCTATTGCTAGAGGTAGGAAGGAGTTGGACCGGCAGCCGAATAATCTATTTCTACCACACTTTTTTTCTGTTCACCTCGAGTGAGTGAGTAAGTCAGAGTTGAGAGTTGAATGACCTGCCTCCTTTGGTGAAAACGCGACTTTTGAAATTTGCTCCGCCAAGCATCCATTAATCTTCCCCTTTGAAATATCTGAACAAAGAGATCGATCGAGGCAAAACAAAAACAGATATTTAGCCTCGGCCCTGCGCCTATGTCGCCCTAACCCATGCACTTCTCCCTCAGAATTATTAAGTAGACCGGTATAGGTTTTTTCATATATAGATATATCGTGGTATAACTGACTATATAATTTAATATCTATTATTAGTATGAAGGGGGAGAGGTCAGGCTATTAAAGCGAACTGTCCAATGACTGAACTCTACGTTCATGCACGGATTAGAAAGGTCAGGTTGAGGTGCGGTGTCAATACACTTAACTAATAAGGTCGAGTCCAAGGTTGGCGAGATTTGAATAACGAGGCCGAGAGTGACGTTCAAGTTTTTCAAAGATAAACATAAGAAAATATAAATTTTATTTACAAATTAAAAATGATCAAAATAATATAGAGGAAAATTAAAGGTTGGATAATGATTTATCGTTACCGGGGGGAAAGTCTAATTTCTATTAATTAGTTCCGATCTACCTGCTCAGATCCAAATGGGCTCACAAGATTAAAGGGAGGGGGGAGAAGGGGGCTTAAGAATTGGAGGGCGACAGCGACCTCAAGGAGGCTTGAGGAAAAGTAGGAGTTTGGCGAGACAAACTTCTCAGCGTCTTCAAAGGAGGGATTTTCTGCTGGAGAAGAGTGTGAAGGAAGGGTATGGTCGGTACCTTACTTCCGGGGCTGTGAAGGCGCAAGTTCTAACCTTAGCTGGGGATTGCGGGGGGAGTTGGAAGCCGTGGTGATTCTCGGAAGAGATACCCCAGGGTAACTTCGACGGGGCTGGGTGCTTCGAGGACTCGAAGGATTGATCTGGCGCAGCTGCTTCAGAAGACGGCGGAGGCAGAGGTTTCCGTTTGACCCTGGATACCTTACCGGGAGGGGGATGAGGTCCAGCCTTCGGTTGGGTACACACAAAAACACCGACTTGGGACGAGAGATGTCTTCTTGTGAGCGACCCTTGTTCTTTACTAGTTTTTAAAGGCTAAAGGGTTTAAATATGGAAAGTCTCCTCATGCGAGAGATGGGGAATAAGCTCCAATTTGGGGAATTCCCAGGGGGCAGCTAAGGCGCCAAACTGTTGGCGACAAACAGTTCTTTTACCCCCTCTCTCTATCTCCGTGGGGTAAACTGCTGTAATTTACGACATCGTAGGGGATGTTCTTTACACTCTACTTGGATCGTACGATGGGGTTAGGGGATCTAGGCTTGCTTCACCATGTGACTCTCAGCCGCGTGGGGTCTGGCTAACCACGTGGCTTCCAGCAACGTACTAAGCACTGCAAAGAAGGGGGGTAAAGGGGTATCCTTCTACTAGATAGATAGATGAAAAATTACGTTCATGTCAATCCACTTAGGTAAGGGTAATAGTATGGATTCCTTAATCCGCTAGAAAAGAATCTTTGAGTTCCTCAACCCTCTTTAGGAGCCCCACCAATACGACTCGGCAACTACCCATTTCTATCAAAAGAAAAATATTAAGAAGGCATTTTTGTAAGAATTATCATTTACTTTAACAGAAAACGAGAATGTGTTTGTTCCTGCGGTTTTCCCCCCATCTATTTTTTGATAAATCAACAATAAAGTTTATATATATATATATATATATATATATATATATATATATATATATATATATATATATATATATATATATATAGCAGCAGGAATAAGAAGACCCAGGTGATTACACTAATCATTTATTGGCCGGACTATTCGGACCTTTACTAGGACCATCTTCAGCGACTACATCGACTAATCAGAAGGGGAAGGAACGGTAATTGATAAAAGTTAAAAGAATGCAATAAATAATGGCTAAAAAAGCGGAAGAATGCAAGTTAAAATAATAAAATTGACAATTATTAAAATTAGAGTAAAAACACTAATAAAAATATATAGAATTAAATAATTCTACCCAGTGTGATTAAAAAAAAATAATAGAAAGTGAAATTATAACATAAACTGACTTGAATATCACATATTAAAAGTTCCTAGAGTAAACCAAAAATAACCTATTATATTAAATTGTAAAAAACAACAAAAACCCCGAAAACAAATCAGAATGAACAAAGTGACTAACCTTTATCGTGGCAGTTGAGAAATCAACTAACTAAACATATAAAACTACTAACGAAATTTGTTCGGTTGGTCGGTTGGCTAGTTAATCTATTGAAGTGTTGGTTGGTTATATTGTGAATAGTTTAATTGAGGAGGAGTAATTATTTAGGGTTGGATTTATTTTATTGATATATAGTGACTCTAAGATTTTCAAATCGAGAGAAGTTAAGGCTGAAGATAATATAGTAAATGAATTAGAATTAAGAGGAAGTTGGTGAAACTCAGAATGTTGCCTGATGGAAGAGGCTTCAGGTTTAGAAATGGAAATACCAGTCCTATGAGACAAACCCAAGTGCTTCGCGATCCTGCATTTGAGTTGTAAGTCATTTTGGCCTACATAACGACTGTGGCAGGTCGTACATGTATAATTGTAAACTATACAGGATCGCCAGCCCAAAGGGATTGGCTCCTTATGGAGAAAAAAGTAATTTAACTATACAAGGTTGGAATTTATACAAACGAATTGGCATTGAGGAAAATGGTTGTTGTAGGTAGAGAGAAGGAGTTTGTTAAACTCTGATGTTAAATGCTCGAGATAGGGTAGTTTAATGAAAACCTTCTGTTGAGAAACAGTAGTAAGTAAGGGTTGAGGATAATATATTTTGGAGAGAAATTTGGCTACTAACTGGTAGAAGATGAAATCGGGGTAATAATTAAATTTGAAGAAATCTTTTAAATAAGTCAGTTCTTCATGAAAGGATATCCAGTTAGAGTATATATGGTAGGCTCTAAAAATTCGGCTTTTATTACTGGATAATTTAAAATGATTGGGAGAGCTACTAAAAAAATGTGTACCTTATCTAAAGGTGGTAGGTTTTCTGTAAATGGATATATATATATATATATATATATATATATATATATATATATATATATATATATATATATATATATATTCAATTTAAGAGGGCTGAGGAGGCCGTTCTCGGTCATCTTCCTTTTTCATGTTAGGCCTTTTTCCACCCTTATAATAAGAAATGGCTCCTATCATTCTTCTCTCATATTCACCTTCGACTTTTTCCTTTTGCAGTGGTGTAAATGGAAGCGTCGTTAAGGCACAACTTGGCACCACGATCAACATTTCCTGTGTCGTCCTCAATCGAGACGATCACGAAACGGTAAGGGACAATGTTTATTAATTTACCGAAAGAATTGTACCTTTAGTGACTATAACTATATATTCAGTGGTAATTTCGAAAAGTTTTAAATGTTCTTATAGTTGAGTAACCCCCTTCACTTAAATATTTTACATAATTATATAACCTATCATCTTCTACAATAATTTGTCATTTCAAACTCCTTTGAGATCTTTACCTTCCCTAAACCTTGTAGACCGGGAAGATTATGAAGATCATGTGGACATTAGTTCAATGACGAACTGTACGTCTAGCTGCCGAGTGAATAAGGGCCATGGGTTGGCCGAAAGGATGGACATGTCAATTGCGTTCTGGAGTTGTCATCACGGATGACTCCTCCTTTTTTGTTTACATTACTTGAGAGTTTATTTTATGCCTAAGCCTGGTTAGTTCTTAGCAGTGACCTCTGCTGATAGAATTTGTTTGGATCCCAGAGTTTAGATTGAAGATAATCAGTTAATCCGACCCTAACCGAAAGATGTTCTTCCTACCTATCGCCTTTCATTTTTTTTCCTTCGGTTTCGAAGTAGTGAACAGGAACGAGTTTGAAAAGTAGCGAATCCACAAAACAAGACTAACAAGAGAGAGGCAATCAAAACATTAATGCTCTATTAATTAATCACGAATCAACGGACGACGAACATAAGTATAATCTACGTTCCTTCGTGGAATTATGACCAACTTTCCTTTTCATGGTTCCCATAAACGAACTAACCTCTTGGAATTTGATTCTTCGGAAACTTGGTCACACTTACCATTGGTCTTGGGTGTTGACCCTTGGACATCCCTCGCTTATACCTTCACCAGAGTGCAGGGGTCACCAATCTTTTTTCACAGTGGGCAAGATAACTGAAAGAATGATGAGCGTGGGCAGCATAACTAGCATAAATAGTTGCAACACATGTAGTCCGCCTCCGCTCAGCTACTAAGGCTTAATGGATATAACACTAGAATGCCCGCAAAATATGTTTATCTTTAACGCCTAAAGAGGTCAATTTGACTATTCTCAAAAAATCAAGATGGAGTGAATAAAATAAAATTAAAGAAAGTTTAATATTAACTAGGCAGCAAAAAGGATATTAAGATTTGGGAAACTGGCGTTTATTTATCAAGATATCATCAATGTTTGGTTTGAAATTGCTGGATCCACTCAAGATAATTTCTTTCAAATCTTCATTAGTCAACCTCGTTTGATGTGATGACTTCACATAATCCATTTTTTAAATTATTTGCTCACAGACTTAAGTTGTTCGAAACAATCATGCCATAACAGAGGCCAATTTCTTCAACTTTGGAAACTCCTCATTTCTTAAGCAGCGGTAAAATTCAACGTTTTCCTTTTCTGTACTTCCCTTTTATCAAGTCATTTGCTTGCAGTTCAATGAGCTCCAAGTGTAGTTTGACTGGCACGTCAGAATCAAACGGATTCTGGAACAATAGAATGTCACCCTCATTTTTGTTTAGATCTGAAAATCTCAAAAAAATTATTCTTCAAGTCGCGAATAATATTTTTTGAAAACTTGAGGATGACATCTATAACTCTAGCAGAAAACTCTTTGAAACCTTGAAAATGAGGTCAGCTTCCTTCTTCCAGTTGTGCTTCAAACAATGACACCGTTCTCCTAAATCCTTTGATGATTCCGTAATGACAGACAAGTTCATCCTTGCCTTGAATTTTCAAGTTAGACTCATTCATATGGGATGTAATATCAAACAAAAATGAAAAATTTTACAGCCAGGTAGGATTCAAGAGAATTGGATCAGTTCTATATTTTTCGCTTCGTAACTTATACAAACTAAAAAGGATTTTACCGTAGCTGAGTCACATCACTGCTGTGTGATAAGGCAAATTACAGAAATCATAATCAATTTCTTTAAGAAAAGCCTGGAACTAGCGGTGATCAAGTTCGTGACTCCGAATGATGTTCACCACAGAAACGACTGGTTTCAGTATGCAAGAAATATCGAAATCTTTCCTTCAGAGTGTTTTTTGATGTATGATGCATTGTACCAGTTCCACTGAAAATTGGAACTGGTAAAGATTCAGAATGAGGTACTGGCCGGCTTGCCGAGGAAATGGTGGGGTAGTCGATCTTGTGTCGATTTTTCTTGCCAATCCCTTTAGTATTCACCAGGCAGAAATAACAGTCTGACACATGATCCTTTGGCTCTCACCACACCATGAGGATTGCAAAAGGAAGACCATTTCTCTTTCTTTCGTCCACTCACGAAGATGTTCCACACAACTATGGCAAACAGCATGTGGGGCCCACTTCTTATCTTGTTCGCCAAGAGGAACATCATAATATGCCTTATAAGTGCGGATCACAAAGTTTGATATATTGTGCCTTTGACGAACTAGCATGTAACAGCCACATATGTAGCAGAAGGTGTTTGGATCATTAACGCAATTTCATCTTGAAGAAGGCATCACTCTAACATGAGACCTTAAAAAAGAAACAATAATGTCAATATTTTGCACAATAACACTTATTACTATCTTACTACTATGTACTGTGAAGTATTTGCTTTCTACGAGCGCCCTCTCTGTCCGTCCGGAGGGCAGTTTTCGGAGAAACGAGAAAATAGAAATTACAGAATAACCATAGCATGTAGGTAAAAATGGATTATATATTTGAAATCAGCATGAAAAAATGAATTAAAATTGGTTGATAAATCTAAGTCTTCAGAAAATGTGATCAAAATTGTTGCCCTGTGTTATCTTAAGAGTGATTCTTGCAAGCCTGGGCTAGGAGGAATTTTGGTCCTTCAGCATGACAGCAACCAAAAACACACATCGAAATTGGTTTTTTCTTGGTGGAAAGAAGCGATTTACAATGGGCATCACACTTGTAAGACATCAACCCGATAGAAAATTTATGCCATGAACCGAAGGTCCACGTCCTTGCAAACCCCCCAAAAACATCGATGAAATGGACAAAGACGAAATTTCATCTGAAATTTGTTTGAATATATTTAAAAACTATAAAATAATCGTTTGGGAGAGTCATTAAGCAAAAACGTTAAAATTTATAATTAGTTACCGAAATTGTGTGCGCTATGAATACTTTTTGAGTGCCAATTTTCGTACAAAGTACTCTTCTTTTCTATCAAATTTGACTATGGCGAATGATTCTGATATCGATAAATGGCGTGAATACTCTCTGAAGCAAGCATTTATATTAATTATTATTATTATCATAGAAAGAGTGACATAGAAATAAACAAAAAGAGAAACAGAGAAGTACCAGTAATTAGGTCTGCTGAACAAAGGCGTGTGCCATCACTTATTCTGATTTATGACCTTATGAGCTTCTAAACTTTCAATAATTATCGGACTAACCTTGGGAGGACTTTGGTAATTATATCATTCGAAATAGAATTTAAAATAACACGAAGGTTTCAAATTTCGTTAGAATCGGCCGAATAGTTACAATGTTATTACCAAAGAAAAAGCAAAATAGGGACCGACCTATCCACCGACATAGTGATTGATAGAGTTGCACCCGACTAACAATAAAACAAGGAAAAAATGTAATAGACCTGGTGTATTTGAGGGAGGAAAGAAAGAAGGGGGAGGATCATATGCCGACAGGTGACCACCCTAGTTTCTGACCTTCACTCATATCTTAGGCCTGATCTCAATCCTTAATTAGGCCTAGTCTCTGGTAAGGATCTCAAGTTTGTCCTCGCGTGTACACTGTTGCGAGAGGGCAAGTACATACAACTTGTGTATGCAAACGCTAATGGGCGTCCTACTGTTTTGAATCGGTCCCACCACTACTATGACAGTCTCTGCCCTCAAATAATAATCAGTAACACTATTCAAAACGCCCACAAATTGGACATAATGTAAAAGTCTATCTCTACCCCCCCATCCTTCCTGTGCCCTGAGAAACACCCTGAACTCAACATGACCTTCGCTCATATTCCAGTACAATAGCCTACCACCTCCCTCCAAACACTACTTTTGGACAACAAAAACACTCCCTAATCACACTACAAAAAAAACACACTACACAGATAAGCTCCCACTATCACAAAACAAAGCAGTCAAAATCATCACAAACCACCCCAATATCACACTTCCACGCAGAGATCAAAGTCCTATCTATTGGATGGAGTCCATCTAAACACGACACGAGCCCAACACTAGGACAGAGCACTAAATTAATCTCACCCAAACATCACCCCACAACAAAACAACCCATTTTCCCCCCAAATACTAACAATGCACTACTACCAACTCCATTAGAATAACCTAACACCTACCCACTCAAACCGCAACCCGATAAAAGACACCCACGCTCCCCTTACCTCCAGACACTTAAACAATCTCCCGACAAACATCCTAAATGAATTACATCCCGAAATAGATAATTCAGAGAAATCACTACATAGGACACTAATTTTATCCCAACTAAGATCAGGCATCTCGACTATCCTCCAGAAATACAAACCTTCCTCGCTCCAACGCCAATGTAATCTAGACCCAGACAGCTTTAAATATTTTCATATCGACTAACCCAACCTCCAACAGGCATGAATCATTCACTCCATTATATAACTAATTAACATGTAGACCCGTCCGGTGGATGTGCTGACGACCCAGAGTGGCACAAAAGAGTGGTACGAGGCTACAAGCTACAAGTTGCCTTCCTTAACCTCACCACTTAACCTTACCCTTCCTACGCTGGAATAAACTTTTTTCGGGTTGTAGATCAAAATCAGTTATAAGAAATATGAGCGGATAAGTTCCTACTAGGAAATTTCAAAGAAGAGGCTATTTTAGGTGGAATTGAGCTGCAAACCCTGGACGGTGACATGCATACTCTTTACCATGGTTGTTTGTTTAGAAGGAGAGACCCAAGTCATGGCTTGAACCTATAAATCTTTAGATACTCTCCATAATTTTTTTACAAGAAAGAAAAAACATCAATGCCTAATCATGTTCAATAAACTGCAAAGAAGCACGCATTTGGGCTAAAGAGATCAACAAACAAAAAAAGGGAGCAACAAATTGGTGCCTAGTTCTTCAGTTTGCGTTAAGGAACAAAGGCTCTTCATATGATTCTGAATTCCATTGTGTTTTCGGTGACTGTGGAAAATCAACTTTTGTTTTGCTACTTATAGATACAATGGCAGGGGAAAGAATACTTTCAATTCTATCCAAGTAACGAATTCTTCTTTTAGGCAGTTTGGCGTCCATATTTTCAGAACGAAAGGATCTGAGCATTTAATATGGTAGATATTAAAGATATCAAACGATGCCAAGAAGTGTGTGAGGCTCCAAGACGATTAGGAACTTTTGTTGCATTAACTGAGAAGCGCCTCTCATAAGTAATCAAGAAACAGTGACGGAATTGGAATTGAAACTGCTTCTTCTAGTGGATTTGGGTTATAGGGTGAACCTTGTTCTTTAAGAAGCCTGAAAACGTTTCCGATCGTGTTGAGGTGTTTTCTCCTCGACATGGCTTCATATTTTGGTGTTGATGAAATACAAAATCTGGTAAAAAACATGAGGATTGATTTTTTAATCGCTCATAATAGCCTGGAAATTCTCTAGAACTAACCCCTCGGAACACATTGGACCAACTCCAAAATGTTACATAGAAGCCACCACGATAATCCAAGATCATCTGCAAAAATGCTTTGATCACTCTTTAATTATATGTAAATCTCTTTGAGCCTCTTCTTCGATCCTAACTCTCCAGATTACAAGTCATTCGAGAAGCTCAAGATCTCCCCACAAATTATTGAGCGTGTTTGTGATTCTAAATTTCTTTAGGTATTTTAATAACAACGGGGCCATATGACCCATTATGTGTGTCGTTAGGCCATGCTAAAAGTTGTCTTTCTTTACTAATTTTCGATTCAGTATTTTTAAGTCTGAGGACCTTAAAAATACAAGGGGAAATGAAGGAAGAGTAAATGCAAATTAGAA
Source organism: Ceratothoa steindachneri (assembly GCA_963969495.1). Classification (NCBI taxonomy): domain Eukaryota; kingdom Metazoa; phylum Arthropoda; class Malacostraca; order Isopoda; family Cymothoidae; genus Ceratothoa; species Ceratothoa steindachneri. Next base: position 155,351,243 of record OZ018327.1, on the reverse strand, counting down.
TATATAAATTTCACAAGATTGTCTCAATATTAATTTCGATTTTTCCATTTATTCTTTAGCAAATTTTACATGCTGTATTAAAGAAATATAATTGATTTTTGATATAATAATCCTGTCAAGTAATTGAACTATATGTTTAGAAGTAATTCCCATTATACTGAGTTTACAAATTGGCTAGACCAAACATCCCCTTTTCTTGGATCTGTTTCACATCAAAACAAACAAGCAGCACTACAAACAAAGCGAATTGCCTGTCAGAACTGAACTCGAACTAATTTCATATAATCTTTTTCAAATTCTCTTATACAACTCACATAAGATTCTAATTCAACCATTACTCAAAGTTTGGTGTAATAAAGAATTGTGCCAGAGCACTCAGCAAAAGAAGCCAAGTTTTCGCTTTTATGAAAGAGAAGTTTCGGTATCAACGATGCAAAACAGAGGCAGAAATTTTTGATGGTCCTCAAATCAGTGAGCACAAGAAAGACGTTTATTTGACAAGTGAATAGAAGACAGTGAGAGGCATAACATGGTTGTCATTTAAGGCTATTCTCTCAAACTTTCTGCCCAATCAGCTAAGTCCAGACAATGAAGGTGTTGGAGAGAAGTTTCGTGCCAAACTTTCAATCTCTCAATTAACGCATGATGGTAAAGATGCACTTCGTCCGCTCGGATCAAGCCTATTTCCCAGACAAATTCAGTGAATATAGTGTATAGCAAGGCGAAGATTTCCATCAAGATGTTCTTGTGGTAGAAGAGATGTGCTAAAGCCACTGGGATGTGATCTTGCTAGCACATTACTTCTGGTGTATCAAAAGAGTTATTACATAACTATAACCAATGAAAATATTATCTATTTCCTCACTAATTGTAATTCTGGTGTCATTCACATATATTTTCGATATTGTAGTTTACGTATTTTGCTCGATAAAACAAATAGGCTAATTTCATACGTTATTTTTATATTTCTTTAAATTTTAAAATTTATGTAAAATAAAAAGAAGATTTGATTGAGGAAACCTAGTAAAAATTAGCTAAGAAAACTTTAGATCAAATATTCTTGATCATTTAGTGAAAACCAATAACTTTAATGTTTATACCTCACAGAGGGCTACCTTTTATAGTCTTACACATGGTATCTGGAGGAGTAACATGTCCTCCTGGCCTGGATTCAAATAAGGAAGGCCTGGTTCACTTGGTTGACTAAACTCCTTGGCCGGGCTTGGGGAAGCTGTTGCATTTCTCTTTCCCTCTATGTATCCACTTGTTTCCACAAGTATCCTCTCTTTATCTCCATGCAATAGGGTTGATGTTGCCGCTAAGAGTACTCCCTGATGCAACTAGATGACAGGCATGGCCTCCTACTCCCAGTGCTGAGCTCTTGCTAGCCGAGTTGAAACAGTGTTGGTCCACTAATCTATCAGTAGCAGGTTAGATCCCAGCATGAGGTGACACAAACCTCAGTGCGCGTAGAGATATGGCTACTAATTGGTGTATAGACTGGTCTCAGCCCTGTACTGGGGTGGGTAGATCTTACGTTTCTCACCACACATATGGTCAATTATGACACTGCTTTCTTTCCTCTCCCATCTTCGCAACATAACACATGCTCTGTTCCAAGGAATCCTGATGATGGTTATCTATATCCACATACCTCTGATATGGAACGGGTCCCTCTACCATGGAGCGATCAAGTTTCAACCTAAATGGTGTTTGGTTTCAAAAGATGCTTCCTGGCATCTCTTCGCCTAGATAAAGGTAGGTTGGTGAACCACCACCACCACTACTACTACTAGTCGCAGTGCTGGGGTATGATAATGATAGGTAATGTTATTGATGTACCGATTACACATTTAGGCCGATGCCGAGCTTTGGTAAATTTTCAAACCATTAGGTAAAGCTCAACTATTTTAGTCGCTTATAATGCTCTTAGGACTGTCAAGGCTCCAAGACTATAAGGCTAATCACCTCACTTTGCAATACGATTTCCAACCTTGCCTGCCTAACAACGTGGATAAAAAGCATCGACCAAATGATGCTCATTTAGGTTGGTCAAGCTAATTAGCAGAAAATATTCCTAAATTATTATGTTTTTCTCATGCGATATATAATAAAAAAATCTTTTCCACGATGAAACTGAAGTTTTCCTTGTTGGTATTGCTTCGATGGTGGAGAAATCTAAAGCTCTCTTCCCTTCCCTTAACCTTAGCGAAACCAATGTCTCTTCCTCTGATACCGCCAGTAATCTCGGTGTTATTTTCGACGAGCAACTCTCGTTTAAACCGCACATTCATCGTATCTGCAAGTCTTCCCTCAGTTTCCTCCGCACCTTTTCACGTGTTCGATCCCATTTTGATCGACGAAGCCCTGAGACTGCTAATCATGCCTTCGTCACCTCACGCTTAGACTACTGTAATTCTCTCCTAGTGAATCTCCCTTCTTCGTCACTCCGCCGATGCCTCTATTACAGGAGCTACACTGGTTACCTATTCGCTTCCGTACCCACTATAAAATTCTTCTCATCACCTACAAGGTCCTAAACCTCGAGGGTCTACCTTATCTCTCTCCCGTCGTCAAACTCCTGGGGCACTGCGGTCTAACCTCGCTCCCCTCCTGAACATTCCTCGTTCTGTCCTCTGCTCGATGTGTGACCGTTCCTTTTCAGTCTGTGCTCCTAGACTCTGGAACGCTCTTCCTGCCGAAGTGCGATCCTCTCCCTCCCTTGCTACTTTTAAACGTCTCCTGAAGACTCATCTCTTCAGAATTGCCTTCTCTCCTCTGTAAACTTTCTTTACACTCGCTACACAACCTGCGCTTTGGGAGGGCTAACAGCCCTGAAGGGCGCATCATAAATACCTATTATTATTATTATTATATAATGAATGTTACAAAACTAGAATGCAACTGTGATTAGTGGAGATTGAACAATGGTGAAATGGAAAATCACAGGAAATAATCAATCTCAGCAACTATCCCAGTACCTTGTCGTGCATCAAACACATCTTGAGATATAATCTTCAAGGAAGATTAATCTCAGGATTTGGAGATTTAAATTGACCTGTCCGACCACCATAATTTTCCACTCAACTATTTTTTGCGGGATATTTGAAGAACTTGGTTTTAAACAAATAATCTGAGACCAAGACAGGATTTAAAATCCAACATCTTTGAAAGAATTGAACCCCTAACAACGACATTCTCTCTGAAATGCGAAATAAGGTCACTTAGTTATGTAAATATTATGCGTTTGATGTTGCCTATTCACAAAATGATGTTTATCTTAGGATATACAATAAAAAAGATATTGAAGATTTATTCGAGTGTCATATCTTTCCTTTGGTCATTAATGCCCAATCTTTTTCCATTAAAAAGATCAAGCTGATTGATTTGTATCATGGTGGAGATCGATCCCTTCTTTCAATTACTCTGTAACATTAGCTATTTCATAATTGACTCGGATGATTACGTCTTCAAGGGATTTTTAAGTACTAACTTTTTAAGTTGTTTTAGATGGAGAGGAAATGCTATACTCAGGCTCAACTATTAATCACTTTTTTTTATGGCAGTATTTGTTTGTAATAGGTAGTAAACAAAGATGTTTCGTTGTATTTCAAATTTGATGTGGCAAATAGTGGGGCAAATTGATCGTATAACATTTTTTGCCATTTTCTCTCGGTCAGAAATTTTAATTTAATGATCCTTTTAGAGCCAAGTCAAAGGATTTTGTTATCAATATACAACCTGGAAAGTCTAGACTCTTCAAGGATTTGCTATTAACACACAACTAGGAAATTTGGGGCTATTCTGTGGCGGCTGCCTTTTCTTTTATCTCTCTTTGCATTTCTTACACGTAAATGTGATTCTTTTATGCTGCAGAAAATTTGGCCCCGAGTGCAAAGTGAACTGGAAAAATCCCATTAGGGAACTTTTTTTAGTTCCTGGTGCATGGGATTTTTTTAACTGGTCCTAATTAGTTTTTCAACGCTGATTTCAAATTTAAAATCATTTTTTGTGTATATGCTCTAGTTTTTATGGTTATACTTTCTTTGAAGATGAAAGCAGTAAATATGATCTGAAGTTTAAAGATGGTCTCAGATTTTGAAGTCTCTGATGACAATTTCGCATCCTATGCTAAAATCTCATCAGTCCATCAGCGTTTTACTCAGACACGTGATTTTGCACCCAAGAAGAAAGCAGCGGAGCTATTAACATCAGGGCTAAATGAAAAAACCTTCTTGACACCTCTGTAAAAAATCTCATATTCCAAAACATGAGACCAGATTTTTGTGAACTTTTTTTGTCAGCAGACAAGCAATTTGTTTACCCCAACGATATCCCGTGAAACTCTGAAAGCAGGCATGGCAAATATTGTGAATGACCCGATCGTCAGTAGAGAGAAAATAATTTCTCTCACTATATCTCAAGCTCGGCTTGATGTGAAATTTGTATAAAAATAAATAAGAAGGAAAAGACAGTAGCTGTCACTCGTGGTGGTCATACAAAACTTTCTTGCTAACAACATGGCCAATATCTATGATGAATTGATTGATAGAATTCTGTTAACTTTTCGTAATTTTTGATGCAACATGAGTGCAAGCTTTATTTCCTGAGTAGATACATTCATCTTTTCCATGAAAACCTTGGAGCTATAAGTAGCGGAGAGAGAGAGAGAGAGTGTGTACTGCCATCAAAAGATCATGACAATGGAAGACCGTTATCTAGGGCGAAATGATAGACATAAGATATCAGACTACTACTGGAGTATCAAACGAGATAACCTTCACAAAGAATTCAAACGCAAGAGCTTGAGGCGTAAATTCTTGCCATAATAGGGAAAATTTGAGCTGCCTTTTATTTCATTGAAACTAATACAGGCTTCTGATATGACTAGTAATAATGCATATTTTTGTTGCAGATATTTTCTTTTTTCCTTTATTTCAAATTATAGCACTCGTGATGAATACATACGATGTTGAGAAAAATACAGATCTTTTGCCTAAACGGTTGTTTCTAGTCTACTTTCATCATTCTATGACAAAAAATTACTTAGAACATGCCATTATGCAAAAGGTGTCAAAATTAACCATAATATGAAAACACTGCATTACAAAAAGTCGGTAGCTTATAAAAAAATAACTTCGGATTCGAATTAAACACACCCAATTTAGGTAAGAACAAGTGCCAGTATAAAATGCAACACAATTTTGTTTTTTAGTGAAATCTTTGCATTTGGCGTTGCCCTGAAAACATCTGTGCGGCCGTAGAAACATAATTTCCTGTTTCTTTAATAATTTGTGGAACCGACAAAAGCGACTGAAAGGTTATAACCTTCCTTCAATTCAAGAAGGGTTTTAGGATCACGCCAATGTCCACCGAATTACTGGAAGTGAAATCATTCCTTGAATAATAAAATTGCTTCTGAATCAGTTACCTTAAAGAACCCACTCTATTCCACTGGTTAAATGATTAATATGCCACATTACTGGTCACAATATCTGTATGTTCCTTAATGCGCGCCTAACTCTACTCCATTTTGGCGTAATTAAATGTGAAGTTGACGAAAGTAATGAAAAGAGTAATAACCAAAGTTGAGGTTTAAAAAATGCACTGCCGTGGAAAACTTTACCATCTCTAAATTTTTTGCTCCCGAAGGCTGCATGGAAGCCTCCGAAGACAAGTTCCTACGCAGTACAGGCACTCGAAAGCATAAATTTAGACTTCTTACTGTGCAAGGAAGACATCGCCAAAGCATGCCAATTTCTTCGAAACTATTAATAATGCATTTTGTAAACGTTGTTTTTCTCATTATCCTATTACTTAAGTCTAATTTATTGCTACACCTAGTGGCACTCTACTAGTAACGTGGTCCATTCACCTGCAACACCATTGTTTTCTTTTTATTCTATTAACCAAGTTCAATTTGCGATGGATATCCTAGACTGTATCTTTGTTTAGTCTTCCTCTCGTAAATACTCTCGGTTATTAGAACTACTGCTCATTTAATTTGATGATTATTCAGCAAAAATATTCAAGTAGGATCATTAAAAGCGGGTTAGGTGGGAGATGGGGTAATTTAAACCATGTTAACTGGTATGTACACCACTTTTACTTCAAATTAATGGAATGTGTATCTATAAGACGTTCGATCAGTTCCTGCGGCCACAACGTTTGTTGCTCATAACTAACGGTCATTCACACATGTGCGTAAATTACCGGGTGCGCGTAGTGAAACGTTTACTTATTGTAAGTATATTATATGATATTATATGATATTATATAATATTATATGATATTTTATGATATGGAGAGTACGCAACTCTATTGAATCTGGGTTCATACCAGAAATAATAATAATCAAGGGCATCTGAGGAGATAGGAAATTTTGTGCCTCATTTATCAGCTCAATTTGCTAGGGGCGATTCCTTCGTTGAGTAGCAATGTTAAAGCACCCTTCCAAATGCGACTAAAGTTCCTTATCGAAATCACCAGCCAAATGGTATTTTTTTAGAAATATAATTTTTAATAGTCACTGGCTTCTTTTTGTAAATAAGTCGCAGAAGGTACTTTCTCCTCTACCAGGGCAGTTTTTGAGAAGGGAATAGAAGTACCACCTTCGAGTAATGACATTTTATAAGTCAAGTACAAACCCATTACCCTATTTTTCCATGACAGATATTTATGTTAATACAAATAAAATACACTATATATTTTAACATGCAAATATTCATGTATATACCCCTCCAAAGACGAAACTCTTTTAATAAAAAGGAAAGAAATTTGCATTATAAATGTATAAATAAATCAATTTACTCAATTTAAACAAGAAAACTGCCTCTACCCCTGACGATAGTTCACTTGTAAGTCAAATAAATCTCCACTGGATCGGATACAAATTACAAGTCTTTATAAGATGCTCTTTGACATTTTAAAAATCAACGAGGAGGTTGGTAGATCGAAGCGAACAGTTAGCATAAAAGCATTGGTCGTTGTATCCTTAATCCTCATGTGAGCCACAACATTTTTTCCGTCGGTAATTCTGAGTTTTAATGCTTCTCTTTACGGATTGTTCCCGGCACCAGGATAAATTTCGAGTTGGCCCTATTTGCTACAATTCCTGTCTCCTGGTGCCTTTTTTATACGCCTTTTCCCTTATTCTTCTCTCTTTTCTACCTTCTCCGACTTTCCTTATTTAGTGCCTTCCCCTCCTTGGCTTGCATTAGTTTCGAATTCTTGGGATCAATCAATGAATATTGAGCATTCAAAGGATGCTGACGAGTAGGATAAACCATTTCTTAGCTTAATTATTTCTTCATTGATCTTCTAGGTGTCGTGGATCCGCCTTCGAGACCATCATCTGATCACGGTTGGAAGACAGACATACAGTAGCGATGACCGATTCTCCGTCTCCCACGATCGTTATTCAAATGTAAATATGACATCTAACTTTCTATATTTTAATACCACATTTTACAGTATCGTAGGGTTGTATTCGCTAAAACACCACAATCAAAGTTCAGATACTGTATAAGATATTGCCAATTTGGAAGAACACCATGGCAATTTGACGATATGATCAAACCTACATATGTCGATTACAAATTGAAACAAACGATGAGTGTACATCTTAGTCTATGTAGATTCATGTTAAAGATATTGTTGTCTCTTAAGGCTTGTATAGTCAGTCCCTTCTGTCTTCTCTTCACATTGATTCACTCTTGCACGTTTCTATTCACTCCTTGTTTAAAGGTTGTGAATGACTTTCTTGCGGTACGACTTAGGAGAATAGTATTATCTCTTCCATTCATTGGATATCATTAACAAAGGAAATAGTATTAGTTGTTTGATGTGAGCTCAATTGTCAAAAACAAGTCTTACACTCGCAATTTCATTACTAATCCATAACAATGTGAGTGGTAGCAACACTTACTATCTAATAATTCTCTTCAACAATTCTTATAATTTATATTTTCCTGTCAAATTTATTTCCTGGGAATTTCTTATATCTTTGTTTTTCTTAATTTTAATTTGTTAAGAAATTAATATAGCTTTTAGAAGACTTATAAAATGCTACTTGAAGTTGTTGAAATTGTTTGAATTTTTCTGCAAGCTGTTTAGAGATAACAAGTAGTGCTTCCGCCATTTATAAAGCGGTATCATTTCCTTTGCTTTTTTTAAATAATTTTTTTTTAAACTTTTGATTAATTATTGAAGATGGCAAATGAAACCCACAGATCAAGCATATCATATTTTATGAATGCAAGAGAGGGAATGATGCCACAATAGTAGTAAAAAACAGAAGTGTATGGAAATATGTTGATTATTCGTTGATGTCAGTGTTGGTTGAAAATAATCTCTTCAGATAGTTTCGGGGGGAAAAATCCGAGGGTAGAAGCCGCCATACTGCAAGTGATCTTGATATTTTTATTTATATGTGATGACTTCAGTTTTATATATAAAGACTTTCTAAATTAAACGCCAAACAATGTAGGAAATTGACTTCTAAACATCAGATAAAAGTACACGAGTCGGCTGGTGAATAAACTATCTTATCCTTAATTTTGACATACGAAGAAAAATTAGTTGAGACGAATTACTTGGCAACAGTGATCATAATATAATTTGATTCAATCTAAATATTCCTAAAAATGTTCACGCAAGTTCTTATCTCACCTCGAACTTTAAATCTTGTAATTTTTATCTTATTCACTACTGCTTAAAACTTTTAAAATGGGTTGAAATTTTAAACGGTCAAATGACCCAGCATTCATTTTTCAGTATAAGTAACGAAATCGTGCGCTATAAATCACGATGTTTTACCAGATCAAACCAGGTCCCATGGAAAAATGGTGAAATTGGAGAGTGCATAAGGGAACGTAATTGATTGTATAAAATTTGGAAAACCAGAACTTGTGTCGAGAATCGAAACTGAAACCTTTCGTCGCCTAGTCAAATGCTAAAAAAAAACACGAAAGGAAACAAGAAAAAGAAGTATCGTAGTCATCAAAACAAGAGGTAAAACGTTTTTATAATCATTCAAATTGTTGTAAGCCGGTGTCCTTATTCATCATCTGAACTACACGTAGTGAAAATATAAGATGAACATTTTCTCAATGGTTTTCCCGTCAAAGATACAAATAAGTTACCAGCGATAGGAAGACATAATAAATTTTGACATAACCGAAAATAAAATTAGTTTTTATATGAAAAAAATGAAATCTTTCAAAGGCTCTGAGCCTGATAAAATATACTCATATCATCTAAAGGAATTTTATTAGGTATCACGATAATAATAAAGCAATAAAATCATAAAACAATAACAAATGTTCATAACATACAAAAACAATGGAAGCGATAAGTCTGATCATCAGGTGCCTTGAATCCCTTTGCAAATCTCCTAAACTACCTTTCCTTTTCACCTCTTTTGTTTCGTTCAATCTATCCTTCACATACTTCGTCCCTTCCGCACACGCACAAACACTTACACGACTTGGTAATTTAAAAGAATTATAAAGCGAAATGTTTAATCCTCTTTTACATTTTTAGAAAATTATATTAGAGAGGAGATAGTTCTTGCTTCCAAAGATCAATTAATAAATGACATAGACTTCAAAGCAGACACTCTTGCTGAACGAAATTTTCAGAAGGTTAGATCAATATAAAGTTCGAGATGTAATTGATGGCGATTTAAAAAAGACTGTTTTTTATAACGTTTCATATGAAGTCTTAATAAAGCTAATATCGAAGGGAATAGGAAGCAACGTACTAAAATGGGTTCAAGACTATCTGGAAAAGCGTAACTAGAGAGGTGTCAATAGAAATAGCTTACCATGGGCATCAGTCAATAGCAGCGTTCCCCATGGATCTGTTCTCTGACCCTTATTCCTTTGAATTTTTTTAACGATCTTGACGCAATATTCATTGTGTATAATTTTAAATCTGCTGATTACACGCAACTTTGTACAAGAGCAAAATATTATAGTGACTGAATATTTGCAAAATAACTTGGCTAGAGTAAAAAATTTTAAGATCCAATTTAACGTGTAATGTAATGCACAGAGGTTGTGATATTCTCAGAAGAGATTATAATATTTGTGGTCAAATTTCAACACTGTCAACATGGAAAAGGTGTCTTAATATCGAAAAAACACTAGCTTTAAACAATGACAATTTGGTTGCAAGATAAAGCACTTGTAAGACCTCATTTGGAGTATGCGGTACAATTTTGGTCTCGATGCATGCGAAAGAGCATTGTAAGTTTGGCAAGCCTTGAGCTTCGCACAACGAAATAATTCGTGAACTTAGAAGTATTTAAACTCTTAAACGGTTTACTAATATAAATTTCGACTCAATATCTGTGGTACTGTAGATAACAGAGCGCAACTAGAAATGACGGTTTGAGTAAACAAAAGATTTAACAGTGCAATAATACAAAATTTTCTTTTCTTAAAAATAAAAAAAGCATTGGAAGGACGTTCCTAGGAAAGTCGTCTAAAATTACTGCAGTAAAAATATTTAAGAACAGAATCGATAAATATTACTTTAAAACATGACTTTGCAGAAATAAGATTTGTAAAATTAATTCTTTATCATTTCCTTGCTTTCTTAACCTATCATTTCCTTCTGACTAGCTTACTTTGCCTTCTCTTATCAGCTAACCGCGAGTGTAACTTAGATTCTTCGCTTGTTTCTAATATAGTAATTCACTAATCAAATGCAAGGCCCCCCCCCCTAATTACAATGCATGTCTACACAAGGCAAACCCAAGAAAAAATTATTGCCAATTTCGCCCTCATCCTCCATATGAACCGAACTTTACGTCATGCTATTACCACTTATTTGACTGATCACACCATCAAATAAATTACAAAGGTCACTTTATATGAAGGTATAAAATGGAATTCAATTATATACACTATTTCACCAAAAACCGCATTAATTAATTCTTCAAGAATGAAATCTACGAAGGGAGGGAGAGCTTTACCAATAATGATTAAAACTACTTTGCTGGAGAAATATAGTAAAGATTATACCACTGGCTTCTTAACAAAAAGCCATTGATTTGTGTATAACCTAATATATATGTATTTGTTTTTCTTTCTTTCTATAATACTAATAATGATAATAATCATTTTTCACGATTAGGTTTCCATTTTCATGTTGAAATTCACGTTTCTCAGTATTATTTTGGAGAGAAGACATCAGGGGTTTAACTTGTATTCTATTTATTTAATTTTAACTACGTTAATATAGTTTGCCATTTTCAGATAATTTATTTAAATACCCTACTCTTATTAAAGGAAAAGAATTGCAAAGAAGATGCAGAAAAGTTAGGGTATCGGGTAGGAGACGGGTTGATTTAAATTGAACGCTGTGGGGCATATACAAAATATTGGAGTACAGAGGAGAATCAATTAATCAATACCCAATAGCAATTAAACCGAACTAATTTAAACGATCTGTTTAGAAAATATTTCAAAAAGGAAAGAAACATTCCACAAACATGTCTAATGAGGATTATCAAGGAAACTCCTCCAAATTTTAATCAATATGTAAAGAGCAGAAGCCTAGCGTAGAGGAAGAAATGTCGCTCATCATCTGAGCAAAACTTTACTGAAAACATTTTTACCCCTCTTTCAAATTTTTCATCTACCACAACAATTTTCCCCTCATAATTTGAGCATCAAAGAGATCTAAGAAGATGACAAAAGAAAACTTCAACGAAATTCCCGAAGCTCGGGGAGTAAAACCCTTTAATGAAGTGACTACGTTGAAAAATGGAATTGGTATAGAAAACTCTTTATTTTGGGAGTATTTTTGGTTATTGAATACATTCTAAGAACAACAGTTGTTCCCGTGGATTTTTTATCGTGTTTGTTGATAATCAACAAAAGTTATAGAACAAATGTCATTCAGCTCATCAAATTGCATAGGAATACCCGTTTATGATGCAATTCTGACGAAATTAAGTTTATCGATACTTTGTACTTTTTCTAAATTCAGAGAGCTCTTTACACCTTCTTCACAATATGTCTTCCTTCCTCATCCGCCTTGGATCAACCACTTGCGACCCACCGACCCATGCGCGACCTCGGCGACTTGTCATGACATCATTTTTGACCATTCACAAGTCAGATAAGCCTAGATCCCCGTGCATCTTATACGGGCGCTTGGGTTCAAATTAATGAAAATTCGGTGTCATTTGTTCAATATAGCCTGTGAAGGAGAGGGCGATCTCAATCTCGAACGTTTATTTACCAAAGTTTTGTGCAATTGTGAGTCTACAGTGGCACTTTTGGTTGCTCACAGTGTTATTAAAGACACATATAACTGTTCTAAGGCTGACAGTATTCTAAAATTAAAGAATTCAGGAAATTTCGGTGCGACAAACGTGTTTACTGTGGCAAGGATTTTAAATGCTGTCGAGTTCAAAGTTCAGGGTTGAAAGGGACATTGTTTGACTCTTCTAAGCGGAACTTTGCGCAAGTTATTTGCTGGAGTTACCACTTTTTAGCGAATCGTTCCACTCAAGAAGAAATAGCGCTTGACTATCTAAAAAATTCGCCTATCTGCGGCTCCGGACCCGGCAAGGAAGTTTAGGTAAGAAATGGTAGCTTAGGATAAGTTGGTAAGTTCAAACGCTATATCCCGTCAAAAATATAGCCATTTTGCCTATATTTCTGGCGGGAAATAGGCTAAACTAGGCGGCGTTATCGTCTTCTAAATTTTCCTGTGTGTAATTTCCTTGTGTGCAGTGGAGAATCTAAAGTCTAATTTAAGCTAAATTCGTCCTTGAGAGAGACGCAGCATTCTAAATGTTTGTTTATTGCGTGCGTTGCAGATCTTTAATCTACTTAAAAAGGTGTTTGTTTTGCAGGATATGTGAGTATCCAGTTTAACTTCTGTACTTGTTTGAAGTTCTCTTTGTTTCCGTTGTCCATAACCCAGATATATAAGTGTCATTACTATAGACTTTTCTTTTTAAAATCTCATTTATGGCGAGGGATCGTGTGATTCGCAGTTTGATTTCTTTTTGTGATTAATGTTTCATAATCTGTTAAAATCGCATAAAGAAGCTTCCTCAAACAATTCAATTCAATGATTGTGATTGAGTATGCGTGTAGCTGGGATAAAATATGGTAATACTTCAGATTTGGGGCGCACGGTAGGTGGGGCTGTTAGTAGGCTACAATTTTGCGCAACAATATATCTCTTATGACGTCAGACCGTAGCTTCAGATGTGACCAATCTCGGCGTTACATTTTTTGTTGTTTTGGTGATTTGTAACTTTTAGTCTGTATTATTTACTAAATATCTGCGCCTCTGCTCATTTTATAGTTTTTCTAAGTTAGGTAAGGTTTCTTGATGTCTTTTATTGTTTTTTTTTTCTTTTCGTATTTTTTTGTTTCGCAGTGAATGATAACAGCTTCTTACTGGCAACGTCGTAGCTATAAATAGAACCCGCTTAGCATTTTTTTCTCTGTTTCGTTATGGCTTTTTCGTGCTCTAGTTGTGCTTCTTCGTCGTTATTCGAATTCGGGTTTATTTTGCATGACCGCGAAAAACTTTTAGATTATTTAGAGGCGCATAAACTAATCAAGAAACCTATACAAGTGAGAATTGTTTGTCATTAGGTTAGGTTTTTCTGCCAGTAAAAAGCTGTTAGGGGGAAAAAAACAGTAAATTCAAAGGGACTGCTCGTGGGGTAGATAATTGTTCACATCTGATGCTACCGTCTGACATCATAAGACATATATTGTAGCCTATAAACAGCGCCACCTTCCGTGAGCGCCAAAACTGAAGTGTTACCTAAAATATGTGTGGAGTAGATAGAAAGAAAAATAGTAATCAAAAGAGAAAAAATAGTAGAGGGTTTGCAAAGGTTATGCAAGGCGCTTGGTGATCAACCTTATCGCTGTCATTGTTATTCTTTTTGTTGTTATTGGTCGGTTGTTTTGGGGTTATAATGGCATTCAAGGCTTTATGTTATCTTTAATTTCATTTAGTGTAATTTGATTTGTTTGTGTTATTTAAAATTTATTTAGTGATACATAGTTTCTTTGTTTTTGTGTTTAATTTAGTTTTGTGTAGACATGTACCCCGTTTTTTTGTTTTATATTCACCTTCCTCCTGCAATTCTAACCCCAGAGGATTAATCACACTTTTCCCTCACCTAGGGGTAGGATTAAATATCCTGATTGATCGTATCGATCGGATTAGTTACCCTTATTTTTTGCTCTTCCCATTTAACAAGTAAACAGCAGTCTTCTAATCGCCTAAAGTGCTCTGGGCCTTTTATCTTCAGAGAAATATCTATAAAAGAAATTACTTTGACTTCCTTTTCAGAACCAGGCACTCAATATCACTTTCTTAGTAACTCTTTTATTTGCTTTACTCTTGTTCAAAGCTCTTCTTTGATACTCTTCCAGGATTTACGATTTTTAAGGTGATTTCCAGATTTCTATAAAAACTGTATATGATTTTTTTTTAGCTACTTTTATATATTTTTATTTTCCTTCACAAATATCTAAATAAGCAGCTTGTAATCATCATTTATCTTTATAAAGATAATTTCTTTCGATTAAATTACCTTTTGTTTTAAGATAGTGGCCCGGAAGCCTCCATCTACGATATTACAGACACAAGTTCCTGAAGGGAATTTTGAGGGTGAATCGATCGTTTCCAGATGCTTAAAAAATCCTGAATGTTTGGAAGCAGACTTTACTTCATCACTTAAACCTAACACTTGACAACTCCCTAGAGGTGGGAGGGACACGGATCTGGTGTTTTCGGTGAAATACCACCAATAGCCTCTTCTTCCATTTCGTCAGTTGCTTTTCTCCCATTTCCTTCCTTCCTAGGCCTTTCCACCTAAACTGTTCGCCCTATTTTTTTTTTTAATATCCCTTTCTGGGGGATATTTCCGGACTTTACCTGCCATTGTATCAGGAAAAGACGGGGTCGCTACCGTTCGCCCCATGTATCCGGGATGAGTTCGTGCACATAAATTTGTCCATCCTATGACATTTTGGAGGAGGTTGCCTCCTGAATTTTATATGACACTCCTTGATTTTGGACGTGCGCTTCTGCACCGGGGGTTGTTTTTGTTTGTTGTTGTTTTTTTGGGGTATAGTGTTTTTTTATTTATTTAAATCTCGCTTTAGGTTTCAAAGTAATTACTGCGACTTGTGCTCTTGGAGGCAGACGCCAGATGGGCGCTATTATTATTTTTCTTTTTTTTTACAAAATTCCCTTTTTAACAGTACACGATTCCGCTTACAACCAACAATGTTTTTTATTCAGTTTTGATTCTATATATGAATGTGAGGCAGAAATTTACCTTATATAGGTGCAAATGTTGATTGATCATTTGGTCGGATGTGTGGGTGACTGGGGAATCCAATGAAGTAGTGACATGCTAATGAAATTTACTGAAATAAAGAACAAAAGAAATTATACTTATTTATTCTCTCTATGTCTGAGGTAGCAAATAGTAACTATACGAAATAACCTAAAATAATATCGTAGACGTCTCAATATAAAAGAATTGAAGAATTAAATTGAATTAATTAAATTGAGATTGCGAAAAGAAGGTTTTAATATAATGAGAATTTCGGAGAGTTGAATTAAATCTCGCGATGTTGACAACCTTCAGATTCCAGAAACGACAATGGGCGTCAATGGAGCTCAATAAGGTCTCCACAACACCTTATTAAACAAATTGGAGGAGGTGACTGTGTGTTGTAAAGGAGAAGATGTGGCCAATTCGCGGAACGTGATCAGGGTTCAAGATGTAAACGTTTCACCATAAATTTGATGGAATCTGCAAGTAAGAGAGAGAGAGAGAGAGAGAGAGAGAGAGAGAGAGAGAGAGAGAGAGTGAGAGAGAGAGAGAGAAATAGAGAAAGAGAAGAGAGAGAGAAAGAGAGAGAGAGAGAAACAAACCCTTTTATTCAGAGGACAATTTTTCCCCCAAAAATATAGGTAAACCGAATAAAAATATGAAAACTTCGGTAAAAATAAGAAAATATTAAGATTGATTTATTGATTTATCCCAAGTTGATAGCAATCATCACAATCTCCACTCAAAATAATGATAGTAATGAAAAATTCTTTTATGGGGATCGTCATGGTCCTGGGCCCTGGCAGGGGGCGTCCATACCATCTTAGGAAAGATTTGAAAAAATTAATGGGACTTCAAAGCACACTTGAAGGCACTGACGAGAGAAAGAGGGATGAGCGTATTGCATCCGGCAGAACATTCCACATTCTAGGAGCAAATTTCTAGAAGACACTTTTGCCCGTGCATTACAGACAACTACGATAAACAAGAGGAAGGCCAGGAGCGGGGCCAGATCGTAGGGTTAATACAGGCCTCGGTATCTTGTATGGCTTGAGGGTCATGATAATGAGTCAGTCGGCTATGGTCGATTCAAGGACCGACACTTTTGTGCGCGCGAGGGTGTAACCTGGGAGTTACACCGACTCCCAATTCATTCAATGGTCCTTGGGAGACGCATACGAGATTGTGACTACCCCAAGTATGGGTTAATATAATATATATATATATATATATATATATATATATATATATATATATATATATATATATATATATATATATATATATATATATAATAGTTTCCTATTCTTATTTCACACTTTGCCCAGAGTTCAAAATGGTCATCTTAACATTCTGTACAAATATTACAGAAATGCGATCACTTCCTAACCCTTCTATTTTCCCCCATTTGGTGTTTAATTAAGTCTGAGGTCCGATTCTGTGTTGCCATGATTAAATTCGCATTGACATATTATATTTATTATATAATTTTGGTGCGTTGAAAGTTGACTTGAATAAATATAAAAATTTTGTTCTTCGAAATTTTATAGGCAAAAAATTATATAATAGGATTAAAATAATAGGAATGTAATTAGTTAACAAAACAAAAATTATGTTAAATTCTGTATTTTAATAATATTTACACCTTCTATAAATAATAAAAATACATAATATTGATAAATAAAATGGTAGCCAGAAGTAAAATCCCTAATTCTGCATTTGGAAAACCCACGAAATTTCCAGTATCCAGAACTCCCTCAAAGGCTGATATATTTCGACATTATTTACTTTTAAGATAACGTTAAAAAGTTTCTCAATCTTCCAGAACAGCTAAAGAATGATAAAGATGTGCAAAATATTGGGCAATAATTTTCTTTTCCATAAATTACATTTGCAGGAATCGAACTCAAATTAGAACATTCTGCTTTTGTGTTTGCTTTTGTGTTTGATGTGCGATGAGTTTAGGCGTTCAAACGTTGTTAACAATTGTTGCACTTATTGTTGGTAAGCAGAATTTCGTGCATATTTTCTTTTTTTCTATTGGTGTTTATTTTGTTCTTATTTTCAAGCATTAAGATTTTTTTCATGATTTATGTTATTTTAACTTACTTCTTTCTTTCATTCTATTTGTTCTATATGTTGCCTTTTTTGTTAATTTCTTTCTATTCGTTATATTTTTTATTACCGTCCCCCCATTCCGGTTTTGTATAGTTATAGTCTAATTATCTCTTTCGTGTGTCTTAATTATGGTATCATTTCAATATAGGGTATTGGTTCTTGATTCGGTAGCTTTAGCTTGTATTATGGTGATCTTATAATCTCATTCGGATAATCGTAGTCGGGTTTCAAGTGTAGAGTTCTTCTTCCGTTTGGTCCATTTTGTTGACGAGCTCGGGAACGAGCGGTGTTATTTCCATCCAGATCATCGTGTTCTGTATTTGGTAAGTTCTTCTCCAGTTTCTTCCTGTGATTATTAAAAAAAATTGTTTGCTTTATTTTCTTTGATTTTTTCAAGGGTTCTATGTTTACTTCGTTGTGAAGATCTTTCTTTTTACGCCTTTATACTCCTCTGGTATTATTGATTATTAAAACTGTTTTATTTTATATTCGGTGCTTTCTCTAAAGGATACTTCTGGAGATTTGTGTACATTGCATCTGTTGGCTACACTAGAGAAGCTTGTAGCCTGGTATATCTTCTTATTTTTCCAATTGAGACATATTAGTCTGAAGAGTATTCTTAGTCCACCCTTTCCTCTATCTATTCCTTCGATTACGCTTTTTTTCTAACCATTGAAATTAATTCTTAGGCCTAGTATTTTGCATTCGCCACTCTATCTGTATCATTCGCAGTTAAAATAAAAGGCTGAAAACCTTTTGCAATATATCGGCATTATCTTGAATCTGTTTTTGTTGGTGCCTATCTTCCACGTTTTTTCATAGTCATTTAAGTCTTTATTCTTAGGCCATTGCGTGTTTCTAAACTGGCATGAAAACAATTGTGTTACTTCATCAGCGAATATTTAATGTGTAAACCGAATATAATATCGGAGTAGAGAGCCATCTTGGGAAAGGCCAGCCTACAGCTTAATTTTTTTCTCCTTGGTAATTTGTGTTTATATATGCGTATTTTTCTATATAGGCTCAGAATCTTGTATTGTATACCCCTTTGCCATATTTTGTCAAATGACATAGATACATCTCTGCACACTATGTCTATGCTTGCTTTAGCCTAATTTATTAAGAGGTTGGAAACAGAGTTACAACACATCCTTTTTTAAATGTATTTATTTATAGATTTATACAGGTTGTACGACTAGTTAATGTGTAGTGGCCTAGTCTATTTTTAGCCTCACTTGAAAGTGCACGGTGACCTAGACTAAGTGACTATACACTTTCAAGCGAGTCCCAGGGAAGCCTAGACCACTACACAGTGATTAGTTGGACACTCTCTATGATATTTAAAGTTCTAAACATTTCCTTTAAATGACTCTTTCTCGCAAACAGCAACGTACTCTTTTAATGTATGATAACAAGTCCCGCCTAAACGATGGCTAATCGCAAGGTCGTATCAACCAAGCACTTAGAGAAGCCAAGGAGTCGTCGCACAGACTACGATTTGTTTAAGATTTTTTAGCGGGGCCAATTCGATCTCCAAGATCAGCCAAGAAGTGGTCGACCCTCACTTATTGACAATGACTGTTTGTGCGCCTGTGTAAAAGGTGATCCACATCAGGCATCACCAGAGGGAAGCAGAAAAGTTTAGCGTCAGTCATGCCGCCATTTTGCATCATTTAGAGGAAATGGGAAAAATCAGCAAACTGGATTTGGGGATTTCACGTAAAATTACCGATTTCGACTGTCACCACCGCATGTTTGCCTGCATGACACTACTACCCAAGAAACGTCGTTTTGATTCACTGAACAAAGTTGTTACTACAGATGAGAAATGGTGTTTACACTCGAACATGGCACGCAAAAGAAGATGGACAGACAACGGTGCAGCACCTCAACAACTTTAATCAAAGGTAGACCGACATTAAAATCAAGAATATAGTTTGTATCTGGTGTGATGTGAAGGAAATGATTTACTGTGAAATATTGGAACGCAATCAGTCTATCGACGCTCAATTATACAGTCAACAACTGAACCACGTGGCAGATGCAATTGTGCAGAAACGACTAAAATTGACTGATACCGTGTTTCTTCATGAAAACGCCTGAACACACGTTGCAAATCATTCCCGTGCAAAACTCTTGGAGATGAAATGAGAATTTCTCCCTCACCTAGCGTACTCGTCATCCTTGGCACCAACAGACTACCATATATTCCGGCCCTGTAGAACTTCTTGAATCGCAAAACGTTCGCAAATAATGACAAAATGAAAACTGCTGTTGGAGGCTTCTTTGATAGCAAACCAGTTGAATTTTACAACAAACACATCCAAGATATATCCTGTTGTAAGAATCGGGTGTTCGAAAATAACGGTGATTGCATTGTTCTTTGAAATTTTTCTTTTGCTGCATCGTTTCGTTGTAAAGCATTTTCAATAAAAGTTGTGAGAGAACTTCGTTTTCAACTTATTATTTCCTCCTTAATGTCGATGAGGTCCTTCTGTGTTCTGTTTTTTTCCTGAAGCCAACTCTGTTTGTCAATACATTATTTTCTGTTAGACATTTATTCAATCTTCGATTAAGTATTTTTCGTATACCTTACCTATGAATTTGAGAAGGCAAATTGCCAGTAACTTTCGAACTCAGAGGGTGGTTTTCCAGGTTTCATAATGAATATAGTTTTTGTAATCTTTAGTTCATCTGGGAAATATCCTGTATTTTAAAAGGCATTAAACACATTCGTTATTACTTCGAATATATTGTTTGTGGCTTCTATGTGATCCTTTCTAATGAGGTAGGACTTTCTTGGTGCTTTGTGCTCGAAGTTGCGGATGGTATCCCTTAGCTGTTAAATGGTAATTGGTGCGTTAATTCCCCCGTCGTTTCTTTCCTTTTCAACGCAGTGATAAGGTATGTTTTTTTCAATTTGTTTTCGTAATGATTCGGCTATTTCTTTCATAGTCTATATCAAAATTTCCTTTTTCCTTTCTCTTATGTTTAATGCTCCTGTTTTTTCGAATATCCTTTTAATCTCGCTTTCATCTTCGTATGTATTTCCTCTTGCCTTTTATCTTAATTTTTCTCTGTTTTGGCTAACTCCTATTCGTTTGACTTTCTTCCAATTTTTATGGTTGTTATATCCTTGTCAAAATTTTGAATAGTTTCGTCGCAGCATCCCTTTGTTTTTAAGCAATATCTGTCAGTATTTCCCCCCCCTTTTCTTCCAACGCTTTAAATGCCTTTTCCTCTTGTTCCGTTCCTTTGGATGCACTTGTTTTATAATACAATTTGAGTGTCTTTTTAGTTCGCATCTCTGGAGCCCATTTTAAGATTTGTACTGTTTTGTTAACTACTCTCGAAAAAGCTTCGTTACCTGCTGCTTCTATGGTGGTCGTTATTCTGCCTAGTTCTTCGTCGGGTTCTTTTAACTTAGGTTTGTTGAGTCCGTTTGAAACATATGTTCTTAGTTCTCTTTTGTAGTTTCACAATTGGCTTGTAATATGTATTCCATTTTTTCGTAGGAATCTGAATGTTTGTCGATTTACTGTGAGTCGTGTTGCTAAATTTTCACGCTTTTAACTTAGGTTCGTAAAGTACGGTCCCAGTCGTTTTACTATCCGTCGTACTTTTAAGGTTGGTAGGAAGTTCTAGCTCTGATGTTGATTCTTTAACTGATTTTGGAGCATCTCAGATTTAACTCTCCTATAGTAAACAGTTTACCTAAGTTCGTTATCGGAATATTAGGGCGTCTGCGTGGTTGGTACCCTCTGTCAACTATTATATTAGTTAATTCCATTTTTATTTCGATTGAGATCTAGGATTCGTTGGGTCATTGTAGCGTTCTGCAATCTAGTCATCTCCTTATTGCTATGGCTGCACAGTCGCATTGTTCATTAGTATAGCTGGTGTCGATTACGTTGTAGTTTGCTATGTTAATATTTTCTATTATTAGATTGCACCATTTACAGAGATTATAATTACGTCTTGATTGATCTCTCTGAAAATATTTGCATGTATCTTTTCTTTATCTTCTCATCCGTTTGTATTTGCCTGTAATATTCTTAATTTTCTTCCTTCCGTGTACTTTGTTTGTTGTATAGAGTTGTTTTGGAGGAGATTGGGTGTGTTGTTAAGCTTTAGCTGGAATTTATCTTTGTCGTTTCTTTTCCGTCCTGTTGGTGTTTTTTTTCTTTTTTCCTTTTAGTTCTTGTGTTAGTTGCTGGAGGTAGTGTAGTTTTACGTGAGGATTTGTCCCTGGTTGTGGTTTATTGTGCTTTTGCGTTTTCTTGTTTTGAGAATATCTTCTGTTTCGGTTTCATAACATTCGACTTTGTCCCGTATTTCTGTTTTGTTGTCTTCCTTTTCCTTTGATTCTCCTATTTGTGTATTTTTTTGTTTGATCGGATATTTTAAAATATTGAAAATCCATCGTAGATGAATCGATTTTCTTTGGGAATTTCATCGGCTCAAGTTCGTTCTATTTAATTAATGTGTTCATTGTTGTTGCAAATGTTCCCGGTTGCTACATGTTCATTACGTGAAAATGAAGTATATACATTAATATGTTTACGTTGAGAGGGCTGGCAATATTTACTTGTGTCGCAGCTGGTGGGTGTATCCACATTGATTGCCGCTGCTGCCTTAGGGATCTTGCTTACCTCTTTTCTTTCTTGCATAACCTTTTTTTCTCATTATCACTTCTTATCTTTTAAGGCAGAGAATACCCGTTTATTATGATTTTCGGCGTAATTACAACATTTCTCGATTGTACATGTTTATTTTCTATCCCTGTGGCACCCACTGAATTGCAAGCAAGTTTTCTTGTCTTTATTAGGACAGCTCTCGGTTATATGTTCTTCCATCCTATAGCAAATGAAGCATATGTATATTTATATATTGGTCTCTCTGTATGTTTGAAGTTGGGAGTCAACAAAATCTATGATATACTGAAGACGGTGCTGAATCTGAGCGCGATACTGACTTTATTACTGCTTCTAATAATTTACTGATTACAACTGAAAAATAGAGGAATGCTCTAGAGCTCTTGCAGCCATAGTAAATGCAGCTTTAAAATATATGAAGATGTTATAAGAACATTACCTTATAGTTAAAGAACCAAGAAATGTTTACATATACCTTTTTGCCTCTAATTATGTAACCGGTGGTCGATTTAGGTAGATAAGAAATATTAAAAAACATTATTATGCGATAAAACACCAGTAAATACTGATCGAAGTTATCAAATTAATAGAAACGTATCTTGATAAACTTTTGCAATGGCTCGTTTGTCTTGTACATATAAATGAGCTTCATTTTTTACATTGCTTTGAAGCAATAGATGAAAAAAAAATGCTGGGCTAAAACACGTTTAAGGGATCTCTTAGAAATAAATTTAAACATGACCTAACAAAATGGAATATTGTTCAATTTATTCCAATCAATAGTAATATTAATGGAATTCCAGCCGATGTAGTTGATACTTTAAGCTCAGATAAAAAATTCGGTGCCGGTATAGTATGTGATATGTAGTCAATGTGATCTAGGGGGGGGAGTAAGAGTTTTGATTTTTATTGGGGTTTTAAAAGGAAAAGGGGGCTGTCAGTAGTCTTATGGGTTTACGTAACGGTATTTAAAAACCTTTAAGGGGTTGGTCGGACTTCGGTTGGCGTGACGGGTAGATTCTGCTTCTAGGCTGGATTCCAGAAGGTGCCTTAGTTACCTCGGGGTTAAAGGAAAGGACTCAGAGGGAAAGTGACGATAAATAGGTTTTTATTCCTGAAATAACGTCTACCTTATTAGGCGTAGCGAAATAAAGCGAGTTCTGTGCGGCGGTATGTAAGTTTTACTAATGTTGGGGTAGGTGAGGCAAGGTGACAGTACTTAGGAGCGAGGGACGGACCCGTGATGCCAGTAATACTAAACAGACGAGTCACGTGCCTTTCTTGAATCTAACCGGCTAAATGATTTAACTGATCTCCCCTTGACTGCTCATATTGTCCTCCTTGATTCATTTATAACTCCCCTGCTTAAGAGGGCATGACCCCTTTTTTTCTTCTCAAAGCACGGGGGCGGAGCTAACGATAGGATACTCACTACATAGTTAGTCTATGTGCACATTCTTAGAGCGGCTGGCAGATCCTATCAAGAGATGACTGTTCATTTTTCCTTTGACACCTTCACGAAAACTCGACCGGACAAACCATATTTCACTCTGTATTTGCTCGGCTTCCTTAATTATCAAACATCGGTATCTTTGCGTCCTGCAGTTGCTCCTTTGTGTATGTATGTGTGTGTAGTGTAGCCTAGTGGGAACAAGTTATTTGCTCGACTTTCTTATGCACTTGTAATAAATGTACAGTTATGTTATAGGTAGTTCTCTATTTTAACAATGGTTTATTACTTATTGCATGTTCTATTACCTAATTAGTTAATATGTTTTCAATATTAAGATTTCATAGATCCATTGAGCACCCATTTGTGGTGATTCCTCATTCCTGTCGTAGGTCAGGTAAAGACCCACCTTTACTCGGCTCCTTTGATCCTCAAGAAGCGAGTCTATGTGCACGGATTAGCCGTGATGGGCGTGGGAATTTATATACATGAACAGAGTGCGATTAAAGTTGACCGTAACAATCTACTATGTTGGTGGTTCAGGGGTCTTAAAACTTAGTTAAACAAAATAAACTTTACCTCTAAGAAACCAATAGATATATACACAATTTAACAAGGGAATAATACAATATATAATTTGGTTATGTGCAAACTGGGAACGGAACAGGGAAAAGTTTGGACGCGGCAATGAAATACAAACAAAAGAATGCTGGCCACAACTCGAGAGGCCTGAGTCAATAATCAATCACACGTAGCCTCGATTTAACGGAAAGGTCTCGGGGAGTGGACGGAAAGAGAGAATCTTGTCAACGAGGAGTTATGATTACCACGGGTGACCTCGTGACTAGGATCGAGGGAGTATGTCACCGAGCTAAAAGCGATGCCGGGATTCAGACAATGGCCTCTAGATAGTAGACTATTAGTTAGTTGAACGGGATTCCTGCCTCAGAGTGGGATCCGATCGGGGCAGTTGTGCAACCCGTTCGGTCCAAGCGAAAACGGGCGGATACTGGAGATGCTCGTGGAGACGGGATTATACTAAATTCCATCGTCTGGGTATTTATACTAGGCAGCCGGAAGCGGCTTACCCTGGGCGGTGAGAGAGAGACTCCCAGTTATCAAGCGTGTTTCCGGAAGGGCAAATCTTCGCTTGGTTCACGGCTTCCCGGAATCCCTTTTCTTCGCGACGCTCGACCCTTGGCGTACCCAGCACGGCATCTTATCGCCGGAAATGCTTCTGTCGGCTGTAGATTGGGGATTTTCTCGGCCGTTCAATGCTCTCTCTTTCTCTCATGGAGACACCTCGTGGCTCTCTTCTCTGACAATCCTGCAATATGGGTTCCACAGGCTTACTTTCCTTGCACTCTGGGCGCCCCAGATCTACAGCAACTTAAATCTAGACTAGCTTGTGATCTACATTCAAGATTTTCGTTAGAAATGCGCAATTCTAACTAGAGAAGTAAGTTAAACAGTAGAAGATAATATTAAAAATGTATAAAATTCCTTCGATGAAGCAAAATATATAAGAAAAAAATACTAAATTGATTTTTCTTTCATACTAAAAATATGAATACTACAACTATCTGTATACAGCACGTACGAATATCATTTAAAAATGTAATGTAGATCACGAGATATAACTTGTTATTTTTTACTCTTAAAATGAAAAATAAAATTGTTAACCTTTACGTCCGTGATAATCTATCGTCTGTAGCTGCGCCATTAGGTGCGTTTATTCAGGATTCTTTTTTTTATTTAGTTCTTATGAGCTCAGGGCTAAAATTGTATAAACTATAAAAGCTGCTTTGTTTTATATACTGAACCAACCGGAAATAAAAGTAAATATGAATTTTTAAGGTAAATGACAAGCGATATCTGAAACATGCATGTAAATCACATATTATACAGGCACCAAAAATCCTTCAGAAAGTTTTTTCTGCCAATCTGGCTTTGTTTCAGATCGGCTAGCTGCAGGTCCCCAGGACAGATTCATCTTTTAAGGTGGCTGACAAAATAAGGAAAGGATAAAACAGGAATAGTGAAATGAAAAGGAAAGTCAGAAAAAAACAGATGGTTCAACCATCCCTCCTACACTTTTGCCATAAAAAGAGTGTCCAAGGCTCGGTACTCTTTTTTATTCTCCCGCAGCAGCATTACCTAGAGCCTTAGTCGGCTCCGGGCTGTGTGGAAACGGAAGGCAGGAGTGAGAGTGACGAAAAAAAAAGAATGATTCAGGATATGGCAACGAGGAAGTGTAGTAAGAGACAATAAAGTGGACTTAGTTTTTCATGGGACCTACGGCTTAACATGGAATCCAAACCCCTGTCCTAAGTGTCCGCTGTGAGTCCCAGGTGTTAGTAAGATAGGTGAGAATAAAGATGCTGAAATTTGAGGAAAGGAGACATTTACAAAGTGTTGCAGGTTTTCTTGGAGATCAGGCTTATCTCTGTCCATTTTAGATAGCCAAAAGTAGCGTGTTCACGTTAAAATGGCCTTTCGCGTGATAATCACGCAATTCTGTTATAAAACTGCATATCATTATATCTTTGTTAGTATAAATGTTTGTTTATATTAGGCGTAAAAACCGATATTATTAACTATTCTTACTAGTACTTGTGTAGTTTTCTAACTCGTTAGCTATGTTTTTCTTTTCCTCTTCAAGTTATCCTTGAATATATACTATCATATAGTAATAACTTGTTCTACCAAATAGACCTTATCGTTCGTTGTAGATTAAACTTCTCCTTCTTCAGGTTTAGATTTTTCTACTTCTTCTCTTTCCTCCATCCTCGGTTTGCTTGGACGGTGTGATCACTACCCGTCCATCTGAGTATTTAAATGACTAGATCTATGCCTATTTCGTTTAGGATCTTATCCATGACTTTCATGGCTCTCTTGGAAATTATTTTGTTGAGTGGCTTTATCTTGCCCCCCCCCCCCCGTCCGTAGATCGCTTTAATTCACTTTTTCCATTATTTTTTATTATGTACATATCTTTGTTCTAAACCTTTGTACTCTCTCTAGTTTACTCCTCAAAATGGTGTATATCACTTTTGTTGGATAAATTATTGCGAATTGTATTATGTCCCAGTAGATTTACTTTTGTTTTTTAGGCTGAGAGTTCTCAACTTCTATAGTAATGCCAGTCCACCTTTTTCCCTATTCACTCATTCAGTAACGTGGTTTCTTGTAACTTAATGTTGTAATGGTTAATCCAGGCACCTTGCACTTTTTTTTCTTACCTGTATCGTTTTCTGAAGTAAATCTTTGTACTTATTCCATTCAGGTCTATGATAAGCTTTCCATTTCCTTGAAGAGACTATATAATTTGCTTGTTAATATGCATTAGAGTTGAAGTGTGATCACTGCAAAGAATCTGTACTGGTTCCATTTAATAGTTGAAAGGTAGTTTTGAAGTTACTTAAACAGATCTCTGGTTTCGTAGCAAATTATCCTCGTAGGTGTGTTGGAAATTCGTGTCCCAGTCGTTCAAGTATTCTTCTATTGATGAGTTTTTTTAGTTTTTGTAGATTTATACCCGGATGCCCCTCAATGGGCGCCTAAGTCACCTATTAAAATGGCCGGTGCCCTATTGTTAAATAGGTTTATAAAATTCTGTACCGGTAATAGGAGCACTTGGTAGATGGTAGCTTCTGCGACTATGATGTTGCTTAATTCCATCTGCAGCTCTTTTGCTAATTATAATAATAATAATAGGTATTTATAATGCGCCCTTCAGGCCTCTTAGTCCTCCCAGAGCGCAGGTTGTGTAGCGAGTGTATAGAAAGTTTACAGGGGAGAGAAGGCAATTTTGAAGAGATGAGTCTTCAGGAGACGTTTAAAAGTAGCAAGGGAGGGAGAGGATCGCACTTCGGCAGGAAGAGCATTCCAGAGTCTAGGAGCACAGACTGAAAAGGAACGGTCACACATCGAGCAGAGGACAGAACGAGGAATGTTCAGGAGGGGAGCTAGGTTAGACCGCAGTGCCCCAGGAGTTTGACGACGAGAGAGAGATAAGGTAGACCCTCGAGGTTTAGGACCTTGTAGGTGATGAGAAGAATTTTATAGTGGGTACGGAAGCGAATAGGTAACCAGTGTAGCTCCTGTAACAGAGGCATCGGCGGAGTGACGAAGAAGAGAGATTCACTAGAAGAGAATTCCAGTAGTCTAAGCGTGAGGTGACGAAGGCATGATTAGCAGTCTCAGGACTTCGTCGATCAAAATGGGATCGAACACGTGAGATGTTGCAAAGGAAACCGAGGGAAGACTTACAGATACGATGGATGTGCGGTTTAAACCAGATTTGCTCGTCGAAAATAACACCAAGAGTACCGACGGTATCAGAGAAGGCGACATTGGTTTCCCCAAGGTTAAGGAAGGGAAAGAAAGCTTTAGATTTCTCCACCATCGAAGCGGTACCAGCAGAGTGCTTCGCTTTGAACCCCGATTGGTACATTTCATCGAGAGTGCAGTTAGAAATATGGTCATTAAAACGAGAGAAAACCACTCTCTCGAGCATCTTAGAGAGAAATGGAAGCTGTGAGATAGGATGATAGTTAGATGGTTCGGAGGGGTTAAGGTGTTGTTTTTTAAGGATAGGACGAATTGAGGCATCTTCCATTGATTGAACTGTTTTGACTCTTTCCTTAATAGCCTATGGAACTCCATCGAATGCTTCTCCCTAAAGATTATAAATAAGGACATTGTAGTCCCAGATTTTTATTCTTTTATTTTCTATGTTCCTTCCATGTGCGGATATTAGAATTACGTATAATCGATATTTATGAAGAATTTTATGTATAAATTTCCCTGTCTCTCCATCTGCTTGTGTTTATTTGTAGCACTATTAATTTCTTAAGTTCCATATTCCAATTGTTCATTTCTATTCTTTTAGTCATTTTCCGTGGAGTCTCCTAGGGGTAAAAAGAGGTAGCGGTGTTTCTTCTACTTTTCCTTTTATGTTTCACCTGTAATCTTCCACCGCTGGTTTTGTGCGAGGGGTCTTCGGGCAACTCTTCTCTAGGAGATGGATTCATTTTGCTAACCGATTTATATTTTCTTTTTTCCTTGGTTTTCTTACGCGTTACTGGTGTGCATTTCTATTCTGCTTCGTTAGAAGTGTTTTCTGTCTCTGTATCCTTGTTGTTCGTCTCTTCTTCTGATTCCACTATCTTTACTTTTTTCTTTAGCCTATTCAATTAGTGCTTTATTTGTATTTTCTGTAACGTTAATTTTAAATATAGCCGACGAGTTAAGCTCCTTGCGGAATTCCATTAGTTCCAAACCATTCTCTTGAAGCAAGCTATTTAGTGTTCATGCGTATTTTCCTCGATTTGCAATGATCATTGCGTGCGCGTGTAATATGCACGCTTAAGTATTTTCACGTTAAGTATTCTATCTAAATTGATCAGTGTTTTTGGTCCTTGTTAATTGATTTTTTCCATTGAAGCGTATGTGTTCCTGTTAGTGTTTTCATTCTCCCTGTGTGTTTCTGTTTGATTGCTTTAATAATTTCTCTTCTTTTGGGGCAGATCATGGCCATAGTTCTGTTTCTTCGATGGCAGTTAATACATCCTTTCGTTGTATTGTTGCAACTGCGCCACGAATGGCCTTTTGTTCCGCATTATGAAGAGATGATAAGATCCTTGGGGGAGCAGTTTGGAATAACGTAGTCTTTCATGATATAGCACCTGAAGCAAATTTGCATGTTTGTTGAGACGTCTCTTTGAATGTGGGTACGTGGAATTATCATCCTATAAGAAAGAAGCCCTTTTTCCAGAATATTAGAAGCAATTTCTTTTGATTTGCATATTACCTTGAAGACGTGAATGTGGTCTTTAAATTTTACCACCTCTGAAATCTTCGACCATTGGCGTCTCTTTTGAGTTATTTTAATTCCTGATATGTGTGTTATCACACCCATGATTCTATTTTACGGGAGATAGAACGTCTAATCGCTGTGATCTGTGGGAGTATTCTAGCTTCAAGTTCTAATTTCTTGAGAGTGATGCTTCCTGCAGAGGAGAGCAGTTGTTCTACATCCTTGATGGAGTTTCGATGCATTTAATAAGTTGAATTTTAGAATCCAAAAATATTAGTTGAAATACATCTTGCGGTGTTTTCTTTTTTTCAGTTCGGAATTAATTTTAAACGCAGTCTTTTAAAGTCAAGCTGGTCAATGTTTCGTGGATGTTCTCTACCTCCGAAGAGAGAGGTTATTCTTAGGAACTTCACCTGTTGATAAATTCCTAGTCTCCATTAGTTAGAGGAGCCCCTCAGTCTGTCATAGTTATTTCTCGCCTACCTTTCGCGTTGTGCACTCTCATTGGTCACCTTACCTATCTAGACCTAGTCCTATCAGTAACCCACAGTTGAGTTTTGGATCGTGACCGATAATTAATCGGCCCCCTTTTCTGACCTCCTAACGGGGTCTCTTAAAGGGGTTCACTATACTTTACTGTCAACTTTAACTCAGACCTTGTCGTCATCAAGTTATGTAGTGCCAAAGAGATCTGAGTTAAAGGTAAAATGTTGTAAAAAAGAATCAAGAAACAGATAAGGAAAAGCAAGAAGCAGGAAGAATTTCCAATCAACCCAAAGTGCGCATATATTTCTTCTTTGGACTTTTCCGAGAAAGTCGTTTTTTCTTGTCTTACCAATAAATTTACCGCCTTTAACAGAGATAGCCCATACAAGTTTGCAGTGAGTGAGAAAGCATTCAAACTGAGTCTGCCTTGATACAGGCAAATAGAATCCTTCGGCGTTATGTCTCACGAGAAAGTCGCACTAAATTCTTTAGAAATTTCATAAAAATCACATTGCGAGCTTATGTTACAAGTTATATTTAATTAAATCCCCTCTAAATATAAACGAGGGAGCAGATAAGTCCTGGTATACTGGGTATTTAAAAAGTCCTGTTACACTCGTTAAGATGCTCTCACCAAAGGACACAGTGATAGTTTTGATGCAGTTGGTCACTTTTTTACTGTATATATTGGACTATCATTAAATGTGACCGCCGTAGCCGGCGAGCATGCGCTCCAGACGAGACCTGAAGGATGTGCACACGGTGTGAACGAAGTCCTTCCTCATGCTGGTCCACACGCTTTATACGGAGGTCTTTATCTTTCAGCTCGTCGACGTTACTATGGCAAACCTTGCCGGCCTTGCCCTCGACAGGCGCCCACACGCTGTAGTCTAATGTATTGAGGTCGGGTGACTGGGGCGACCAAAATTCTGTCTACTAGCAGTTCATGTTTGCCCCAACCACTCTTACATGGTCATGACCTTGTGGGCTAGGGCACCGTCTTTCTTAAAGTCGTAGTCCGTCATTTTCATGGTCCTTCTCACCCAGGGCAGAACTTTTATGGCCAAGATGTCCCTGTATTAAGCCGTCGTGTGCTTGTAGCTAGCCGCGAAGCATACTGGTGACTTCTACTAGCCATTCGAAGCCATGATGCCGAACATCATTACAAACGCCCGGTGCATGGTCGTGGACACATAACAGACCTCGGAGATGTCTTGGTCAAAGTTTACCATGCGCTCGTTCTGCTTGTTGACCAATGGATCTAACATGAAGGTTTTTTCATCAGAAAAAATGAGAATTCATTTGTCATGAGTCTTGATTTCGTTGAGAAAGCATCGAGAGTATTGTCGACGTTGTTTTTGCATACACTTGGTGAGCAGCGGACTTTTCACGCATTTCAAGCTCTTGCCACCCTCATCCTTGACGGTCCTAGACACCGTAGCCACCGATATGTTCTTCTTCGCGAGCGCAGTCATTTCGACTTTTGGAGCAATTCCAACTGCCTTTCTCATATCCAAACGGCTGAGAACTTGATGTCCGCCTGAATGAGTTCTCTCTTTGAGGTCTTTTTCATTTGTGAGCCCCTCTGCACTCTATGAACGGTCATTTGGCTGACGGTGAGCCGCTTGGCGATTTCGGACTTGTTGCCGTCCACGCGCTGGAGAGCAGAGATCTCGATTCTTTTCACTTACATCTTAACACACCTGCACACATTAGAAAAGACGTTTAAATGACACTTGCTGGAAAAGTAGATATTTAAGTTTGTTTGACGGAATTTTTCTATCACAAATGTAGGTAAACCTCTCGACGGATAAAAAAACCGAGTGTAACATAACTTTTGCTAAACCACATATGCAGGTAATCAGAAGTTTGAATAAAGATCATAAGAAAATAATGGAAAAGGCACTGCGAAATAAATCACACTTTGCGCATCCCAAGGAGACTTTATTAACTATATTGACAGACCTCAGAAAGCTTATGAGAGAGCAAGTCATCCAGAACACGAGTCGAGCAAGAACTATGCATGAGCTGAAGATGATATCAATATGATCAAACTCGATCTAAAACCTTGCAAGTTATTTAATATCTCTGTCGTGGCCAAAGCACAGAACATCCTATAAATTTAGTGACACAAGCATCATAAGAATTAGGTGATACAAAAAATATAATATATGGTAATTCAAGGATTATAATAATTATGTGATACAGAAATAAAAATAAGTAGGCGATACAAGGATTATAAGAATTTTGTAATTCCTGGTTCATAAAAATTTGGTGATACAAGGAAATAAGAATTAGGTGATGCAAAGCTCATAAGAATTATGTGATACTGGAATCATAAGAATTAGGTGATGAAAAAATCATAAAAATTAGGTAATTTAAGGATCCTAAGAATTGAGTGATAGAAGGATCGAAAGAATTGAGTGAAACGAAGATAATAAGAACTAGGTGATAAAAAAATGATAAAAATTATGTGTTATAATGATAATAATAATTGGCTGATACAAAGATCGTAAGAATTCGGTGATACAGGAATTATAAGAATTAGGTTATACAAGGATCATAAGAATTAGGTGATACAAGGATCATAAGAATTAGGTGATACAAGGATAATAAGAATTAGGAGATAAAAGATTCAAAAGAATTGTGTTACAAGGATCATGAGAATTTTGTTATATAATTATCATAATAATTGGGTGATACAAAGATCGGAAGAAATAGGTGATAAAAGGATTATGAGAATTAAATGATAGAAGTATCATAAAAATTAAGTGATACAAGTGTCATAAAATAAGGTGATAAAAGGTTCATAATAAAGAAATTATTATTTAAAAAAACATAAACTTACGAGGGGTGGTCAATAAGTTTTGCGAATCGGTAGGGCAAAACAGAGGAAGGGGGATGGCTGTTTGTGGGGGTGTTAGGAAAAGTTATGACAAGTCAGGACCTGAGCCGCACGCTCCTGCCTCGTCTATTGAAGAAGCAGTAGCTGATCGCAGATCGTCAGTCACAAATTTTTCAACAATAGAGAAGGTTGAGCACCGCGCGATGATCAAATATTTGACCAAGGAAGGCAAGAATGCAAAAGAGATCCATGAAGGCCTTGTTGCAGTGTACACCGACACCGCCCCTTCATATGCAACCATTGCTCGCTGGAATAGGGAGTTTTGCCATGGTCGTGAGTCCCTTGAATATGACCCCCGTCAGACGTAACCAACAAGAAAAATGTGGCCCTTGTGGAGATCCTCAATAATCGACGGGTGAAGGTCGAAGAAATCGAGCGAGAACTTGGAATATCACATGGAAGTGTTATCAACATCATCCACGACAATTTGGCCATGACCAAGGTCTCTGCCCGTTGGGTCCCTAGAAACCTCACGCCCCATGATCGACTTGAACGTCGTCAAAGTCCACAAGGCCAGAGTTGCACAAGCTGCCCTGTGCGAGTGCGGATTTGAGGAGCTTAACCATGCCCCCTACAGTCCAGCTT
This sequence comes from Ceratothoa steindachneri, assembly GCA_963969495.1. Lineage (NCBI taxonomy): Eukaryota > Metazoa > Arthropoda > Malacostraca > Isopoda > Cymothoidae > Ceratothoa > Ceratothoa steindachneri. The sequence goes on along the minus strand of OZ018327.1, from coordinate 155,317,883 downwards.
GCCGTCCAGGAGTGGATTGAACAGCAGTCGGGAGATTTCTGGTTGTCGGGAATTCGAAGCCTCAGGGACAAGTGGCGCAAGTGCATTGAAGTCGAGGGCAGTTCTATTGAAAAATAATAAAACACTTTTCCTCATATCTTGTTTCCTTATATCCGAATTGCAAAACTTATTGACCACCCCTCGTATCTTAAATCAACTCTCTTAAATTAAGAGAGGAGAAGATGAAAGTGTACAAATATGAAAATAAAGCTGGGGAAGGTTGGGGGGGGGGACATTAACTACAATTTATTACTATACTTAACTCCATATCTGCGCAATTAAACTCTTAAAAAGAGCTAATATTCTGCCTGAGAATATGTTTTTCATATAATTATCTATTGTAAATTTTGAATATGTTGTTTCGACGACTAAAAATAACTTTCAGCAAAATACCCCATTGAAATACAAAATATTTGATCCCTCCTCCCTATAATACCTAGGCTGTATTTCCTCGAGACATCTTTCTTTCCTTTATTATAAGTTCCTTCTTACATGGCGAATGATTTTGGAAACGTAGTCGATTAGCTTCTATCCATTCATTTCTTTTCTAGGCCTGGTGGAGTCATCACCAACCCTTCGGCTCCGATCTGGACTTGTCTGATGTTTTCAACAGGCCGCAATTTTTTCTGCCTCTTTCACCGCCCTAGACTGTTTTTTATTCCTATTTTTTGCGGGGAACTCCAGATGGTGCTCCAATTCGCAAAATATTTGGCCCCCTGGTTGGAGAGGTGCTCCATAATTGGGCCAGGAAGGACAAACCACCACCGTATGCACCCCCTCCAGATCAGGTTCCAGGAGCGGGCATTTAGCTTTAGAGGCTTGATTTAAAAATTGGTCTATCGATGAAGAGAAACAAAAAATCAATTCAATTCGTGAGGATGAAGGAGTTATGCCTTCACTTGTTTCTTCTAGTACAAGATTTTCATCTCTTCCATCTTCCTTCTAGGAGCTACCTCAAACTGAACCCTATCTAGCGCCAAGCTAAATTCCCCCCTCCCCCCTATGCTTTGTGAAGTTTTCCTCCACAGACGTAGCGTGAGTATAAGAACGCTCATCTGCTCTCGAAGGAAGCTGAGAGTCTGATCACAATTCTTTAAAAGGACACCCAGTGACCGACCATTTGAGACCAACCATGGGGCTATTGACCGATGATTGATCACTCTTCGGGGAGCCGGTGCACCAGCTCCCCTGATGTTCACACACAAACTGACAGTGGTGTACCGACCAGCCTTACCAGGGATCAGCCATCACTGTCCGTTTTGTGATGGGTCTCAGACGTTTCGAAGGGGTATGCCCATATGGTGTCCCCTGCCCTAAGGTAAGAGGACACCCTGAAAATGGAACTAAATCCGCAATTTGCTAGATTCTTAAGAAAGAATCACCAAGGCCACTGCTGCAGTCAAGACTCTATACAGGTTCAGAAATCTTCGTCAAAGCAATAAGAAAAAGATCTACAATGCACTTGTAAGATCGACGATCCTATACCCTGCTTCCGCCCTCTCGTGTGTCTCAAGGAGACAAAAGAGGAAACTACAAGTGGTGCAGAATAAATGTGAGTACCTAATTACAGGTACATTCATGCGAAAAAGAAGACGCCAGGAAGAGCTGCACCGGGAGGCGTGGTTAAGTCCCATTAACATTGTCATTGAAGAACGGACAAGGAATATGCAAGAACTGGTTAATCGTGAATTGGACGATGATATCGTCCAAATGATTGACACAACAGGAGAGGAATAAGTCGCGCCGGATATCCAATCTCGGCCGGGGTTTTAGCTGACGGAGCAGGAGTGCCGTTCTACGCATGATAATAGAAATGTTTTTACGCTAAACCAATAAAAAGTCCGACTAAGAAAGAGCTAACCTAACTATGAAACCTCACCGATTACTACAAATTCACCGATGAAGACTCAAATCTACCGATCAAGACCGAAATTTACCGAAGAAGACATCCACAAAGAAACACAAATTACACACATTACAAAATATACGAAAAAACAAAGACTCTAAGCAAAACAATAAAGTAATTAATAAAGTAATTATTACCGCAACAGCAAATGCGCATATCATATCCAAAGACATTAATTGATTTTGAAGACAAATGGCTTGAACGCCATATTATATATATATATATATATATATATATATATATATATATATATATATATATATATATATATATATATAAAATAACTCAAAAGCAACAAAGGAACTACAAAACCAAAAATACTTAAAAGCGATAGGCCTGATCACCAGGCTCTAGCATCTCTTTGCACCCTTCCACACTTCTTTCTCTTTTAACCACTAATCTACTTTCCGCTATCTGTCCACACACCCTTACTCTATCCCCTACCTACATCTACTCTTACACCATAGATTACGACGACTTCAGATGGCGGGAAAATTTTAGAAAATAGATAAGGGCTCTCCTCCTTCCGCGGAGTGTGACTCCTGAGAATGACTTGTCCTTCGTTATCAGGGTCAAGGACCAGGCTGAGCCGAGTCCGTTTGGCTCGGGACACCCACGGGAGGGAAGAAAGTGAAGGGTAATCCTCGCCCCCATACAAAACAATAGAAAGCAAGCAGAGGTTCGAAGAAGTCAGGCACCCAGTTAGAGTTTGCCGGGGAGTCATCTTCCCGCAAAGGTTTTTAGCTTTTCCGAAGAAGATCTTCACTTTAATAAGACTGATCACTCCATGCTAGGATAACGTCGTTTCCTTTTAGTCCATCATGGCTCAGTAGTTAACGGCCACGCTTCGTACGCGTCAAGTAGCTGGTTCGATATCAGGTGGTATTAATACGCGCTATTATGCCTCAATCAAAACATACATGAAAGCCTCAGTGTTACTCTTGAGCCTGTTTAGAAATATATGTTACCTACTATCCAAATGTAGATGGGTAGCAATGTTTAAAGACATCTCCCCATGGAGATCTTAAGACAGTTCAGGTTGCGTTACCTTTTAGTCAGGTACCAACCCACAAATGCAAATCACACGCGCCAATCGAGAACGCCTTGAAGAAAGATCGAAATATACGCCTCAACCCTACAAAAGGAGGCACCAAACAAGAAATCTACAATCAACTAAAAAAAAATGATGCATGTCAAAGGGAAACCAAGAAAGCGTCCTTCGTATCTCTCACAGCACCCTAGCCCGGCCGAATTGGACAAGGAAGATGAAAAGGAAGGTGAGAGATATAAAGGAAGAGCCAAAGAAAATTGAGGGACCAAACCCAAAATTTATATCAGTACTAAAGGAGATTAAAAAGAGATATGAATGTCCGAATAGAATAACAATAGAAATAGAACGAATTTTTTGCGAGAGATGACAAAGCAAAAAAATATAATTAAAAAATTGAACAAAAATTCATCATCTTAGAAATCTTTTCTATAAAAGAAAGTTTTAGAAGACATGGTAAAAAGATATTTACAATAAACCACCGAATACAATGCCAAATTTGAAATAAACACAAAAGAATAGTAGAGGCCCATATAGGAAACAACATCCACAGAGTCACACCAGAACTGATGGTAGAAGCAGATTAGGATGAACAGAGAGACACTGGAGCAACCACAACAACAGAAGAGATTATGACGACGATACACCCATTAAAATAAAACACCTAAAGAAACCACAAAAAGTTTTTAATGGAATATCATAGTTGGATAATGCGTTCTAAACTTGGGTTATTACTCAAAAAGATTTAGTTACGCAAAGATTGTACTTATTCCAAATGTAGGAAAGCCCTCTCCTCTTTACTCAGAAAAGTCCTGGAGAAGATACTGAATAGGTTTTTTTTGTTTTTTAATATTCTAGCGTGCTCACTGAACGCTGCCAAGGGTGCACATACGATGAAGATAATGAAAAGGAGACTAGGGGAGTACCTAGAAGAAAATCTGGATTATAACTATTTAAATTCGGATTTAGAAAAGATGAGTCAAACGACACGAAGGCTCGTCTCGCATTCGTCACAGAGTACGTTGCATGGGCGGATGACCAATTGGGCCAAGTCAAATTTAGTGATGGATCTAAGTTTATTTTGTTCGAATGTGATTTCAGTAGGATTATTCTTTGCAGAAGAAACGAAAGAGCGCGAAGTTCAGCAGAGGAAGTGTTTTGGTCTAGGACGTGATTTCAGCCGAAGGCACTTGGTCACTTGTGCATTTATGAGGTATAGTGGATACATAAGACTACAGGGAGTTGCTATAACAGCATGCTTTGCCCCGTATGTGAGCCTTTAAAGCCTACCATACAATTTTAATGAAGTATAACTTCCCCTGTCACCCGGCCAAGTCAGTGAAGACCTTCCTGGAAGACGAGTGCATAACTATTATGAATTGAACTCCACCGAGTCCGTACCTAAATGACATTGAAAATGTTTGAACACTCTGAGAGAGGTCTAAAGTAAGGAATCCTAAAACATTTCAAAAAGTCTGGAAAGTTCTTCAAGATAAATAGAACAAAATTTATTATGCAAGAGAGTGATCAGTCGGTTCATTCTTGTGGGAGGACATGTCAAAATACCATCAAGAATAAAGGCCCTCACACTAAGTAATAATTAATTATAGCTTGTACAAATGTTTGCCACTTATAATTATTTAATCGTTCTACTCTAATTGAAGTTTATTTCCAGTGTCGTTCTGATCATTTTGGATACCACTTTGTCTCGTACACAGCTTATCTGCTGATAACTCCTTTTATTCATCCAAATTTGCATAATCTTTATTCATAGATAGTTTATACTTGTAGGTTATCGTACACTAATTTTGAAAACCTTAAATTTTGTCTGGAAAAAGTTATGAAAGATAGTTTTGATCTCTTTAGACGGTACTGTATATTGACATATTGTTCCCTATTGTCAAAAAGCCTTCGATAAAGATCTAATATACAAAATAAAACTAAAAGAGTTAAATAACAACCTATAAAGATTTATCTGCAATTCCATACATAAGATATCTGCTAGCATATACACCGGAATATATGAGGAACCAATATATAAATTTAAAAAGTAAGAGTGACCCGAGGGGGCTGCTTGAGTCCCACTCTATACTCCATCCTTACGGCAGATATCCTTCAGCCCAGAACACAAAGATTCAACAATGCCCAATTTCAATACGACGTCCCTCAGGTGGTGGTAACACTATATAATGATCGAGAACAACAAGCAAGAATAACAGAAACAAATAGAAACTGTAAACATCTTTTAAACGCTTAGAAAATAAAAACAAACTTTCAAACGTATTCATACCTCTAGGAACCAGAAAGCAATTGTAAAGGTAGATAACCTACGTACAAGATACCCCAAGGAGGGAGGTATTCTTGGGTTAGAAATAGGTACTGGTTGATATTATGAAAATATATACGAACGGAATAAAAGAAGAGCACAAGGAAAAATGATTACTCGGGAGATTGAAGAGCCTGAAGAAAAAAAACAACTTAGATATATTGTACAATGTTAAGGTCTCTTTTAACATATACACCGATTCCATTCCATACAATCACAAAGTCAATTTTTTCCTCGGATTAAAAGCAAAAGACCAACGAGGGAAAATTTCGCAGGAAGAATTTTAAAGGGAGGCTGTAAAGAAAATGATGCAAATAGACAATTGAAAATGTGTAGATGTCTAACCGCGGATACTCCTCCAAGGATTACCCATTCCACACCTAACGACCCCTTACGGGTGAAAAATACGAAGTTGAGAATGATCTAGCATGTTAAGTGGCGTAAAAGTAGGAAAACTAAAAAGCTGTAAAAGTGGGAAAAACCTAGGTAGTCTCAATACAGTTTCAGACTACACCTAGTACTTACTTACCTGATCTTAAAATCAAAGAGAGGAGTACTACAGAGGAGACAACATAAACATTGCACTGGATAATGACTACAAATAGAATATCGAAGAAAGCGAGCAGAGACGCGCTACCTAGAACTGTTAAAGGCTATAATCATGAAGCGATGAAGAAAGATGAAGAATAAAATGAGAGACCGAGTAAATCGCATGTACGAGGAAATAGAAATAGACATCAACATGCGGAGTTATCCCTTTCCAAGCAGCAGAAATCAATTGCAAAATGAAATATTAATATACTCATAAGGATCAGAGAAACACGCGGAACCTGAAGAAACAAAATATTATCTCGCTCAGAAGTAATAGAAAAGACAATGTCATGAAAACCTAAAGACAGTTAAGAGGCAGCCTAACCATCCTGTAAGACCATTAAACCGTGATGATGTCTGTTCTGCAGGAGAGGAACGTGTACATAAAAAAGGGAAAATAAACTTAGACATCCGCACATGCTACAAGGCCGTGCGCAGGAGACGACAGGATGAGACTACAGATAAGTAGTGCAATGAAGCACACACTACAATTAAAACAAAAAAAGAAAGCTGACAAGAAACCTATTCGCATAGAAAGCTAAAATACATAACAAAATGCGCACAATACAGCATTTACAGTAACCTCCATACATAACATAACACACATTTAAATAAATTCTAACTTATATAAATACAAAAGGTACTATACATTAGCTAGGCTTTGCTGCAATCATAAAATGAGATTAACAAAAAAAAATCTAATAAACAAGTGGAAGAGAAGAGCCCATTTGCTAGCATACTTTTACTAACTAGTTTCATTTTTACTCATAATCCAATCCTCATTTCTTATTAAACTTTTCCTATTTCTTCTGTCAGCAACAAAGTAGCATTCGGTGCCTCCGGTCAATAAAGGAGACAAAGGCCTCGGTAGGCCAGATGTGAGAGAAGTCATAATGGCATACTCCTTTTGGATTCAGCCTGACATTTCCATAAAGCAATATGCTAATGGGACGTATCTCACACCCTGCTCACCGAGAACCTTTCCTCCTTTACCGAACGGACACGCGGAAATGAACTCTGCGTTTTGATAAAAGTTGGGGCTAAATTCGAAAGTAGTAGAAGTGCATAGTATTTATGAGATAAGTATACTTGAAAAGGAAAAAGTAGTAGTTGTTCAGAAAGGTTTCTTGGGTGACAGGCCACCCCCTTTGTTATATTTCAGGCTCTTTTCGAGATAGCGATACCAAAAGTGTTGAAAGTGTATGAGTAGGTAGAAATAGTGTGTATAGATAGATATGAATGGTCTCGGTAATATGGAGGAGGATTATGAGAATGACTTGGATGAGGATGAATGAGTACGTGTCAGTTTGCCTGGCATACGCTTTCGTTTCGGTTTTGTATTGTTTAGTTTTGTTCTCTTTTGTTTTTATTGTGTTTAGTTTTAAGCTCTTAAACTTTTCTTATCATTTGCTTATTTGACCATTTTTTTCCCTTGTTTCTTATTTATCAATTTTAGTGCTTTTCTCTTGCATTGTATATTTATGTAGTTTTTTGTTAGTTTCATTGTGTTTTGAGGGGCAGAAGAAGGAGAGAGAGGGAGAGGAGGATTCGTTTTCTGGTATATCATTCCTTGTCCTTGTTCCATATCTTTTCCTATTTACGGAATATTTGGTTTGTATTTTGCGTTGTTCTTTTTTTTGGTTCCCATCAAGTCGTTGTTTGTAAATTTAATTAATTTCCTCGTCGGGAAATATTCCTTCCATTTTTTGCCAGATCTTAACTGCGCGTTCATGCGCGTTCTATGGTGGAATTCCACCAACGTCAGTCTGTTGTTCTTAGTTTTATTCGTAGTGTATCTTGATTCGCAGTTTGAATACTCTGAGTTTTTTTAATTTGTGTTTTTCTTAAATTTTGTAAAAGGATTTCGGGGTATGCCCTTTTGGGACGGACGAGGACCATATACATTTTGTGTTTTTCTGTATTGAAAAGATTTCTGAATTTGTATAACGAGGTCATGGTTTTTTTGCTTCGACTATTTTTTTTTTGTGAGGTAAGAGTGTATCCATCTTTCTAAGTTTGAGTTCTAGAACTCTCCCTTCCGTAGCGTGTGGATCTGTTTCTCGGTCGACTTTTATCTCTGCTGTTTTTTTTCTGTTCGCTGGTATTATTTTGAATTTGTTTTGATTTCCTTTTTCTTACTCATTAGTGTTTCTGATTTCTCTGCTTCCAATTATTCGGATGACATTATCTGCTAAATGTATTTTAGGTGTGTTCTTATTTATTTGTTAAGGTTGGTCATTTGTATTGACTAAATAGAGGGTTATTCTGAAACAACCCCCTTAGGGAAACGCCGTTGACAATTTGAGTTTTCATGAATATTTATTCATAATCAATTTTGATTTTATGGGCGATTTCAAGTAATGTTTCCATGTAATCACTACATACTATGATGATGGGATATATGTTGATGTTGTATGGCATGTATTAGCTGCTTAATGAGACGTTTTGTTTTTAGCAACTTTGCTAATGTTCTACGTAGGAAAATCTGGATTGATTCTTGAGAATATTATCCTTTCAATCAACATTTCGAAGTTCTTACCACTTCGACTTCAATTTTTGAAGCCATTCGCTCTGCACCTTGCATTTAGAACTTCCATTAATATCGTTGTTAGTCTTACACTGAAAATGATCATTGAATTGTGCATAGGAATGAAGTTCCGTCTTGGCGGCTGGTATCCTTGGCCCATTATTATTGAAGGTACCTCTGTTTCAATTCTAACTTCCAAATAGACTCCATCTGATTCATTAATTTCATTGTATTCTATGCCTTTTTTAATCGCTATGGCAGCCTCACCTTTTGGATTAGCGTTCATGGCGGTATATTTGAAGATTTTGATAGCTCTCCTCTCCGGGTTTACTCTATGTTTTGACACGAGTATAATGTCTGGATCAATTTTCCTGGAGATGTTGACTAGAGATGATGTTTTCCCGATCAATCCATTTGTGGTAATTTTTAGAATTTTGAGTTTTCTTCTTCCGTTTTCCATTGTTCACTGGGGGTTTTGTTTAGGCGTTTTTGTTTGTGCGACAGGTGTTGCATTTGGAAGCGTCAGGGCTGAATTATGAAATAATGTAAGCTTTGGGCCTGTGTTGAGGGGACAAAAGCATGTTCGGTATAGATAGAACGAAATAAAAAAAGGTAAAAAATGAAGGTAGTTTAGACGATTTACAAAGGGATTCAAGGCACCTGGTGATCAGGCTTATCACTTTACTTGTTTTGTTTTTCATGTATATCTTTGGTTGTTGTTCTTGTTTTATACGGCGTTCATGCCTTTTGTATTAAAAATGTTAATGTTTCTTGTATGTTTATGCAATTTTTTTGTATTTTGATTTAATTACATTATTATTATTTGTAATACTTAGTGGTCTTAGAATTTTTTATATTCCATAGAGTATGCGGGGGGTTTTAGTCGTTTTCTTCCTTCTTTCTTCGCGTTCCTTCTTTTTGAGTGAAAATTAGTAAGGTTGTAGTCGTAATCGGGTATTTTCTAGTTAAGTAAGAATTTCAGTAATCGGGTAAAAAAAAAAAATTCTCTCTTTTCCGGTGTTTATACACATTTCATCATGCGTAGAACGGCGCTTCATCTGTTAGCCCTAAGGGTAGCGGAGTTCAAGAGTCTTGGATGGCTTCTTGCTCTTCTGTTTTGGTGAATCATTTACATGATCTTTTCGTTCATTTCCTGATTAGCCATTATTTGCATATTTCTAGGCCGTTCTTCTATGGCTAGTTAATGTATTTTATCTTCTCCTCTCTGTGCAACTCTTAATAGCGTCTTCTTTCTCGCCTGTGTGTACCTGTAATTAGATACACGCATTTTTTCGGCATGACCTGTATTCTCCTCTTTTGCATCCTCGAGACACGAGAAAAAGCAGAAGTGGGATAGAGCAGCGGAGGTCTTATAAATACGTTGCAGATCTTTTTATTTCTCTTGATGAGGTTTTTGAACATGCATTGAGTTCTGACTGAGGTCGAGCATTCGAAATTCGATCAGTGATGAGCTTCCAGTACTAGAATGAAGGAATTTTCATAGCGACGCATTGCACTCCGTGGTGTAGGAATAGCCTCTATCTCCCACTATGAAATTTTAAAGGAGTATTGTTCCAATTTCTCTCTTTTCGTTCTTATTTTCCATTTGACCTCGTGGAAGTTTAATCTTTCGATTTCTGCCTCCGGTATACGAGCCTGCATAGGTGCATTATGCAAAGGACACTATATTTATTAGCTGAAATCATCCGCGAATTAAATTTGAAGGCAGGTAGAGTTGTCAGGGGCTGTGACATCTGCGGTGTATTTCGAGTAAGGAGTGGGGGACAGACACACCTCCTTTGGGAGGTCTGCATTAAGCATGAACTTGGGTTTGTCAATACACCCCAAACTGATATACACCGCTCTCTCCATGACATAGCCACAGAGAGTCCTTTGCCAAACCTAATCAAATGGTTTTGATACATCCCGACATAAAATGTCCATAAAACTTTCTTCCCTTTTCCTTTTGGCTTGGGCAAGCTTTTCCCAAATTACATTTATTGCTATTTCCGTACTTCGCTTTTTCATGAAGTCAAATTAGTACGGATTGTAAGGGAGTTCTCTTCCAGGTGAGACATCAGTCTTCTATTGAGAATCTTCTCAAAGAGGTTCCCGCCAAACTCCAAGAGTGAAATTGGTCGGTAAGTCTCCCTTCCTCATTGGATCCATCTAATGTTTGGTTAACAAGATCTTGTGAGCGATCTTGAAAGTATCGGGGAAGTATCCTGTATTTAGACAAGCGTTACAAATTCTCCTCATTCCTCTATGATGTGGGCTGTTACCTTTTCAAATTTAATTTTATTAGCCCCAATTGTTCTGGGGCTTTTTGGCGAAATGATTGGAGGGCGCTTTCTCGGTTATCTTGTCGTCTCCGTTGCGTTGTATATCCACTTAGAAGGGCAGTTGTGTCCTATGGATTTGGGTGTTCAGCTCGTCTATAACTTTGTGTTTAAACTCCATCTCACATTTTTTAATCTCTTCTTCACTTATACTGAATATATTTTCCCAATAACTTCAGAATATTGCCTCTATATTTTCTTCTTCCGTTTCGATGTTTCCTACTTCGTTTAGTATTTCCATTTTTTCTTTCTTCCAGTCGATCCTTTGAGATGGCTCATTTTTTGCCAAAAATCATTTGGAGATGCATCCTGATTGATGCTTTGGATCGCATTGTCTGATCCTCTCCCCTGTTGTTCGAGGATCAACTAGTTGAGTTCTTTGATCTTTTTTCTTTCTTTATATCCCGTAAATTGATGCATTCTTGATGTATATCTCATATAATAATTTAAACTCGGGGTAGAGATCCTTCATGTATTTGGTCCATCTTTTGTTGGGATGAACCTATACGCGGATTTAGGGATACAAGCTCTACCTTCGTTGATTAGTTGGTTGTTAATCTCATTGAGTGCCTCGTCAATCTACTCAAGAATTGCCTCATCCAAGTTGAGATGATGATAGTTATCGCGGAGTTGTCCTGTCCACACTGTGCCCAGTCAGCCCTTTTGTAGTTTTTTCTTTCCACGGTTGGGAGGGTATAGAGTTTCAATTGATAATGAGTAGGATACTTTCATGGTTACTACATAATACCTCAACTGGTTCCACGTAGTAGTTGAACGGTAGTTAACGATTAGCCAGACAGATGTCTGGTTTTGTGTTTCACCCCCTGATCTAACATAGGTGGGTAAATTTGGGGCCAATTCGTTAGACGATTCCTGTTCAGTAGAAAATTAAGGCTCCTTCCGATCCCATTGAAAGTTTTATAGCAGAATCATGACAACTAGCATTCAAGTTCATTAGAAGTGTCGGTGTCCTTCTGCCAAATAAGCCAGTGAGAGACTGCAAGGGCAAAAAGCATCTCCTTAGCAACTGGTATACGGTGGCTATGAATATATTTTCTATGTCAAGTTAACCGCTATCGCAAGAGAGGATTCTTCAAGCTTCCCGATTTGCTTGTAGTTTATCCCTCTATTGAGCACAATAACGACATCTTCGTGAGTAGTTCGTGATCAATACGTCGTGATTCCAGATTTCCAGTTAATGATTACGCGTGTCGACTCCATGCACATAAATAAAGATTACGTTTGCATCATTTTCACTGAATATATTTGCGTAGAGAGACATTTTCGGTGTCCAGCCATTTATGTGTATTTCCAATATCCTCAGTGCTCTTCGTTGCATGATGATGTGTCATCTACCGCTGTTTCCTTTTGTTTTTCTTATTTTTCTTTGCCTGGTAGATGTCTCTTGTGTGTCCAGTTTTCTCACTCGTCGGGGGTGGACTAGAAGTTTTTTATTTGTTCTTATTTGTTTTGGTTCGTGTGCCGGATCCTTAATTGCTCTTTGAATTGGTGTTATCTTCATCTTCCATATTTTCTTCTTCCTCTCTGTATTCTTTTGGGGAGGGCTTTTTTCCATGTTGTCTCAATTCCCGCGTTTTCGAGTCTATTATTTTTTATCACCGAATCCTTGAATTTTCTGGAGCACTCATTGCTGGAGGCATAACTACTGTGGAAAAGTTATTCCCATTTGACATAGTTAAGCTCTTCATTGTAACAACCAGGCTTAACTGCGTTGGCTACATTTGGATGTGCGATACACATGAGGATGTGGGTGTACATATCGCTTATTATTCATGTTTCTGCTGGAGTTGCCCTCTATTGTTAACTTCGCTCTTCTCCTTTCCTCATCTTTCATTTTTATTATCTTTTTTTACTTTGAGAAGCTCAGGGCCACGTTCCTATGCTCCCCCTTGCAGTTGAAGCACTTCTTTGGTCCAGATTTGCTGTTATCAAATCTCTTGCCTTCTGGGACACATTTACTGATCCATTATTTCTTTTTCTCGGAGTTGTTATTGGATGTATGACATTCTAGTTTATAGCATACAAAGCACATTGTATGCTAAGAAACGTTTCTTGCTCATTTTTTTCTCCCAGGATCACTCATATTGAAGACTAGGATTCCTCGGAGGCAGCCTTTCATGTCATCTCTGACCAGGTGAATGTCACTTTGAAGACATGGGTGTGGTCTCGGAACTTAATGATTTCTATGACTTTTGCCCATGTATGCTGTTTTTCAATGTGGGTCCTTAGCTTTTAAGCGTGTATTCTCCAACCCAGCTCTCTACTTTGCGGCAGATAACGCTGCAGTTGGTTGCCACTTGTGGGGAGGTTTTTACCTGAAGGCCAATTGTCTCCAATAGACAAGATCGCTCTTTGGATGGGAGCTTGTCTAAATCGCTGGTTTCTGCATATAAAAGGGAACCACTCTAAACCTAGATGAGCTTATCAATTGCTACTTTCAATTCATCGAATAGCACTTCTCAAAGCCGGCTCTTCAGGGAGGTGGGGGTGGCAAGATGGGATCCTCGAAGGGACCCTCTTATTGGGTGTCTCCATGTTAGTTGCGGGTCCCATCCTCTAGTCCTGCCGTGATGAAGTATCATGAAGGACGGGTGGATCAGGGTGGGCTTCTCTAGATGGGTGAATCATTATTGATCTTATGAAAGTAGTTCCCGAATCAACTGCTGCCACTATCCTGGTGCAACTGCCCCCCTGGTTTCTTACATCATAATTGCTTCCAACGTTAAGTTCCTTACCAGAATGATTTCTACCCATGACTCCAATCTGGGATATTCCACAAAACAGTTTCCTATTGGATTCCTAATAATTTCCATATCAAGTGACAGGTATAATTAGGAGGAAAGTAATGCGTGGTAGATAGCTTGGGCGAGTTCCCCCTTTGTTTCATGGCGGAAGCAATGAGGGGTTTTAAGCCCTCATTTGGTGTTGTTTGACTCTTCTTTTAAAACGTATTTTATCTTTTTTATTAAATGTAGGTGAATTCTACTCTGACTCTCCGGGTAGTTTTTAGTTAGCAGAGGAAGAAGTTCCGACCCAGAACAGAAGACAACCAAACGAAAAACCAAATCATCGGACGCTCTGAGGAAAATTAGTACACAAGCCTCCCACAGACGACCAAAGAAAAAAGAAACAGGATTTAAAAACACTAGAAAACTGAAAATAAAATAATGGAACGTCCAATTCATCCTGATAAAGCCCCATAAAGAATGCTGAAATGGCTTTACACTAAACGAAAACCCCAAGAAGGAGTACAGTGATGTTTTCCCTTAAAGTTAATTAAAGTTAAAGCGAAGTACAAACGAGTGCACAAAGTTGGTATATATATATATATATATATATATATATATATATATATATATATATATATATATATATATATATATATATATAAGTAGTGAAGCCTCCTAAAGAAGAGAAAATTAGTGAGAGTTTAAGGTCGCAGATCATCCTGCAAGCATTGGGGAGGGGTGGGGAGGGGGGGGGGGGCTGGAGGGCAAGGTCTGGAGGTGGTTGTAGACCGAAGGAACACAATTTCATAGATGTTAGTCTCAGCAATGTGGCTATGATGCACCAGACATCCACTTGCGGTTAGGTAAAACAACCAAAAGATAAGCAAAAGAAAGGGGAAGGCAATAAAATGATAAATAGAGGAGATGAATGCAGTTATATTACCCCACACACACACTTACCGGAGACCAATTGAATGGGAGATGTGCCCCCCTTCATTGGGTAAAATATGAGCAAATTCTAAGAAATTATACACAGCCAACTTTGGCTAAGATGGGTTTAAAAAATAGAAGATATAGGTCAAATGACCTCTTAAAAATGATTTTGTAAGAGATTAAGAATCCTGAAAGAGTTGTTACAAGGAAAACATTAGAAATTAGACCAGAATGGTAAAAGATAAAAAAAGAAGAAATAGAAAAATATTTAGCAATCATTGAAAAAATGTTAGCTAGTTAGTTGACGCCAATCTGTCCTTTATCTAGGAAGATCCCCGATTCCTTGGAACAGAGTGTGTGTTGTGCTGTGAAGACGGGAGAGGAAAGAAAGCAGTGTTGTAATTGGCTATGTGTGAGATGTAAGATCTACCCACCCGAATACAGGGGTGAGCATAGCGCGTTCACCAGTCGGTAGCCACATTCTACGTGCGCTGACATTTGTGTCCGCTCATGCCGGGATGCGGGATCGAGCTCGGTACCGCGACGTTGCGAGACTAACGGCTTATCCATTCGGCGAAGAGAAGTAACATTTTGACATAGAGTACTAACCCCACACAATAGACGATCTAAACAAAACTATGCATAAACCGTACATTATTTTATCCACGAAATGGAGCAAAAAAGAAATGTACTAATACTGACGTGTTGGTGTGAATTTGTCATACAAGAGATATTAAGTACTTTACAATCATTCCGACAGAAGGCAACGGACGACTCAGGCATGGAAAATTAAACTAGACTAATGCACCACCAAGAATCCTGGAAGGTTTCAAAGCCTTTCTAAATAAAGGCTACTTCCCTGGTGACTTTATAATATCAAAACTGATATTCATATCTAAGTTGTGGACGTCTCTTTTAGGGTTGTAATAAAATTAAAATTAAGTATGGTTTTTCGTACTTATGACAGAGAGAGATAGAAAAAGATTGCCATTCCCCTCCCCCATACCTCCCCTCTCCTCTCCGTAGTCTTGTCAGACAGCTGGAAGGGAGAGAAGGAGACCAGGAAGAAGG
Organism: Ceratothoa steindachneri; assembly: GCA_963969495.1. Lineage (NCBI taxonomy): Eukaryota > Metazoa > Arthropoda > Malacostraca > Isopoda > Cymothoidae > Ceratothoa > Ceratothoa steindachneri. Next base: position 155,302,353 of record OZ018327.1, on the reverse strand, counting down.
AGTGGAAGAGGAAGAGGAAAGGTTAGAGGTAGCAAAGTTTGAAGCACCGTAGTAGACTTGAAAGAGACCAAGTTGGTCGGTGGGCCTACAACTTGACGTGGAATCCAAACTACGGTGTGTATCATATCCTTTAACTATTCATGAGGTAGTAGAGTTGCAATTAAATGCTAAGTTGCATGGAGATCATGCTAATCTCTTTCCATTTAGAATGTCTAGTTTAGAAATAGCATAGATTAAGTTGGTGTATGCCTGAGCTTCAGGCTTATCCTTCTTGGTGTTGCGGTTAGGCGTTCAACCCGTTTTTATTGTTTTTATATTACCATTACTGATAAGGTTTTTATCCTTGCTATTACTTTTGTTTTAGTTTTCCTTCTTTATTTTTCTTTTATTTCCTCCCTCTTTCTTCTCCTTTCGTCTTCTGACTTCTAAAGTTATCAAGTTATTACTTACTCTCTCTTTAACTCCGTGTTAGCCTGTGAAGTATTCATCCTCTTCTTGATTGTACCTAGTTGTATATGTGGAGAAGAGGCTATGTGCTTTCCCCTCTTCTCTTTGGGTGATTAAATTCTTGATCTCCTCTCCTATTCCCTGTTGTGTTTGTTGAATTAGCCTTTTTGCTCTTTTTTTCTAGTATCTTGTTAATTGGTTTCATCTTCAATTCTCTATGTAGGTCTCTGTCTTTTTCTGTCTCTTCTTCTTGTGCCGGTGATTATTACTACTGCCTTGTTTTGAATTCTCTGTAGTTCCATCATTCTAATCTTTGAAGTGGTATACATAGGTATTATTGGGTATACCATTGCTGACTGGATGATCGCTTGATATATTTTCTTCTTGTTTCTCCGGCTAAGGGACTTGAGCCTATATAGTAGTCTCATTCCCCATCTTTCTTTTTCAACTCTTTCTTTAACATGTCTGGAGTATACTTTCCTTGTGATTATCAGTCCTAGTACCTTGGTTTCGCTAGCGTACTAATATCTCTGTCCTTCAACGTATATGTCTCTGAATTTCCTCCTATAAATTGGCACTATTTTGAACTTATTTCTGTTAGTGCTTATTTTCCATTTTCCTTCGTACACATTAATCCTCCTTATTTCCTCTTGCATGCATTTCTTGGTTCCTGTGGGGGCAGACGACGATTTTTGTGACGTCATCTGCGAATTGCATGTTGAGGCATCCGTATATAAATGGTGGTTGAATGTCTAAGGTATACATTGAGTATAGTGATGGGCTCAGGCACCCTCCCTGTGGCAAACCAGCCTCCATCTTAAATATTTCTCCTCGGTGGTTCCCAATCTCAATGTATGCACGTCGATCCGTCACGTAATTGCATATGAGTCTTTCCATTTTGTCATTCATACGTAGTTGTAGTGTTTTAAATTGCATTCCTCTAATCCGAACTCTGTCGAATGCTTTTGAAACGTCCCGGCAGGAAATGTCAATGCTAGCCTTCTCTTTTTTTCCTTTGGCTATTTTTTCGGTAATGACCGTGAGTGCCATTTCCGTGTTCCCCTTTTTTCTGAATCCAAATTAAAACTTATTCAGTAAATTGTATCCCTTCGGGTGCTCACTTAGTCGTTTGTTTATAATCTTCTCAAACACCTTCCCGATGAAGTTAAGTAGAGAGATTGATCTATAGCTGTCTACCCTCGTTGGTGGTTTTCCTTCTTTAGGGATATAGATCATCTTGGCCACCTTTAATTCTATCAAAATAATGTGAAATAAATAAATTTGAATTACATTTATTTAGTGAATAAAACGGCAATGTTTGAGAGGTAACTAAATAGTTTTGGTAAACTTACTAAATTACAGAAAATAATATTTAAAAGGTAAGCTATATAAATTTACATTTTTTTACGGGTAATATTTATACATGCCTCTACAATATCTTCGAGAAGATACGAAACAAAACACTCGTTGACCACCGGGATGAAACTTATCTTTATAATCAAAATCAGTGTCGCTTCAGGAAAATAAGAAGCACTTAAATGACATCAACGTCATCAAGGAAAATATTTCTTAAGCAAAAAGAAGTGAGAGCTATATGGAAAACGTATATGTGATGTTTCGAAATCATTAAATAATGTATGGCAGATTGGTGTGCAGTTTATAATCCTCCAACCTAACCTTTCATGTATTCATTGTATACTCCTTTGTGTCTATGTTTAAGAATCAGTATATCTTGATGGAAGCGATATCCTTGCTCCTCTGAATATGCTCTCATATTCTCCTTAAACTTGTCAAGATGGGCTTCAAAGATGTTCACCTTCATGGATATCGTGCATCTCATTTGGCCATAGCTTTTACTAAGTTCTCAACTAGTTCCACATAATTATCAGTCTAGTGGTTGTCCAAAGAGCCCTGCCACACCGAAACAAAATTTAAGGCTTCTTTTATTAACCTTCTCGTGGATGCCTGAAAACTCTATCATTTTCCTGATTTGTAGTCCAACACAGACAACAGCTTTTACCTTTGCCTGAAGAGTTTGGAAAAGAAATTTCTAAGGTATTTGAAAGCTGCAGACTCTTTATTACAAGCTCTAAAATACTGGTTTATGAGACCTTGTTTTAAATGCATTGGAAGAAATAATACTTTTCGAGGAGCTAACAATTGCTCATGCTTGACATTATGCCCTCCAACTGAGAACTCAATCTTTGATGATTAGTGCTTCTTGAGTAAATGTGTTGTGTTATCCCTACTGTCCCAAACACAAATATGACATGGAAACTTGGTAAGATTAATCCCTTCCCAGCCATACTCATTATAATTCAAAGCTTGCAGCAGGAACTTGACACTATTAAGCCCTCCTTGAGATATACTGAAAGAGACAAGGAAAAGGAGTGATGCTTATTCCATTTATGGAGAAAAACAGCTTTAACACTTGTTGAGAAGCTGTCAATGAAGGGTCTCTACTCATCAGGGTTCATGTAATTCCATTTGCATCAAACAGACCAGATACATCATTGCAATAATATAATCCAGCTTGATAAGTAAAGAAGCGTGATAAATGTTTATGACATTTCCTTTGGTTTGTCCCTTGCACATTTTCATCTATCAATCTCACTCCTTTAGACTGAAAATCAAAACTTCAGCATTTGACTTTGACAAGCTAAGATCTCTGACAAGGTCATTGAGATTTCTGGTTTGGAGAGTATGGATTCTTCTTAACAGTCATATCGTTAACACTATAGTCTACATCTTTAATGATATTTTCAGCTTCTGAATTGTTGCTTTCTTCTTAGGATCGATTATTCATTTCTAGAGGGGTAGGTAGAGGAAGATCAGCGCTGTGTGGTACTGGTGAAATAGAGGATGGGAGATCAGGATAGGAAATAGCAGGTGTATTTTCGCCATTTCGACGTTCGTAATGGTTTACCATGCAGAAATAGCAGTTGGTTGAGTGGTCAATGGGTTCACGCCAAACTCTGGGAATAGTGAACTTTATGACTCATCTTTCCCCTCTATACCATCCTGTAAAAGAAAAAAAATATACTTCATTACTCTTTTCTCTTACAAATAATCATAATACCTTAAATACTTGTAACATTTAATATTTTACTCTAAATAACAAGGAACTTTTTACCTTCCTAAGTTTTCTTCTAGAGCTCACGAGCAAAATCAGGTTCCCAGCGTTTGTCCTGGACCCCAAATGGCATGCCAAAGTATGCTTTGTAAGCTTCCCACATTCTCATAGATGCTGTCACATCGAACTTTTATTCTCTTGTTTTTATTGACCACTCACAGATACAACAGAATGCATCTGGAGAAAAATTGCAGATTCTTGATGCCATTTCTTTTCTGATGTGTTCACTATTGTAGCTAGAGCTAAAATTATACCAGATCTGTGAATCCTTGTATAAATATTGCTGAAGTAATATTCCAGAAGGTTAAAGAATTTTCCAGGAGTGTATTTTTGAAAGTTTTAAACATTATTAAAACATAAAATTCTACTAAATTTTAGGAATTTCTTATTTGGAAATCTACGAGTATTGCCTTACCTACAAAAGCAAAGTTTGGGGATCAAAATTGAGATTTTTCATTTCATTTAGTTATGAACAATTGGAAAATAACACTTTTAACCCCGAAACAATAAAAAAGTCAAACTTTGTTACTTGGTGATTTAAGACTAAAAATAAGGGTTCAACACAAACTGTAAAAAAGATCAGACTAGATAATTACTTAGTGATTTAAGACTAAAAATAAGGGTTCAACACAAACTGTACAAAAGATCAGACTAGATAAGAGAAGCCAAGCTAAATGTGATTGAGAAAAAATTCACAATTTAAGAGGTGAAATGAAGCACGACAAAATGGGCTAACCTGTACACACGGAGACGAGAAGAGACTAAATATAGACAGAAAAATGTGCGAGCAGTGTAGTTTGATGGGAAAACAAGATCAACAGTTCTAAGTCACGTGCTCTCAATTATTCCAATAATTTTGAATAAAGAATGTAATTAACAAACGTATCAATTAACAAACAAATCATCTGACCTTACCACCTTCAAAACTTTTAAAAACTCACTGAGAAATAAAATAGTTACCATCTGATCGACCGACCGACCGACGGACCGCCATAGTAACTTATAATAGAGTCGCGTGCACGCGACAAAAATACTGAGTAGTTGGGTGGTTGGATTGGTTGAAAGAGTTACGTTATTAGTAGTGAAAAAGAAGAAAAATCGCTATTTAGAGTGTGTTGCTTATAAAGGGCGATTCTAGAATAAGGAGGGTTGTATGGTCTTGGGTTGTGCCAAGGAGTTTTAATCAAGGAGTTTTGGCATTTGATGGAGTGCTCGCGTATTGGAGATGTTACCTTTTTACCAAGGAAACTTCCTGTTCGCATACTTATACCAAGATGGGAACAAGCCGTACCTTTCAATGAACACACGGTACTTCTGATATCGGTACTTTGGTTACACCCCGAGCAATTATATGTGTCAACCCGATGCTACTCATTTCAGGCTGGAGCTTATCCTTTCATTTATAGAACATTACCAGTTTGAATCTATTTTATTTACTCATTTTTTTCCGTTCTTTGAAAGATTCATAGATGATAGCAAAGATTTACCTATTCACGAGAAGTTTGCATAACTTCGACCCTCCTTTGATGACGTTACTCATGAACTGTTTCTTAAAACTAAACGCCTCAAGTTGGCACGTAAATTTTAGAGGAAACTTGATCTCCGTCTCCTTCGTAAGTTTGAATTAAAGACGCACATTGTCATTACTCGTTTCGATAAAGGAATTAGAGGTAATTCCCAATCATATATTTTCAAAGACTACCAAGTTTGAGATAATTCATGAGGAACCTGCAAAAATTATCCCCAGACAAGACGACAAAGTAAATAAATTCTTATCAAGGTTTACAACCAAAAAATATATACATGAGGCAATTTTTCATTGCCTCTATTCGTCTTAGTCAAGTCCTGGGCTGTTGTATTGCCTATTGTTGTATTGTCTTTGTTTCTTTGCGTCTTCTCCTTCCACGTATCATATGGCCAATTACAATTTATCCAAAGTCATAGTCTTATTGCTTAGTTCACTTAGTCGTAATCAGTGTAGCATAGATAATCGTATTTCATTTTCAGAACAAATTTCTAAAATAAAGATAGATACTTCAAATTTCATTAAGAGTTTCGATGTTAAATCTTTATCTTCTTTCATTCAGGTCAATAAAACTAATGAATTTCTCAAGCGTAAAGCCTCCTTTTTGCCTAACTCATGGATTTCCCTCTTCTGGTTTTGATCTTTGTTAGAATTGGTCATAAACGATACCTATTTTATATATAATTAAAATGTTTGTTGCAAGCTACCTGGCGTTAGCATGGGTTCTCCCATTGCCACAACTCTTGAACATTTTTTATGTCCAACCCTAGAACAGGATTCACTGAGCAGATGTCTATTTGCTTTTAAGATTTTTTTTTATAGGAGATATGTTGAAGATAGATTTTTTTTTTTTTATTCAGAAATAGTCACGACAAACTTTATGATGTACATAATAAGTGACACCCTAGCATACGTTTTGAACAAGAAAAAGAACAAGATAATTCCCTCCCATTACTGGATATTTTAGTTTTACGTTTGGATCCTCACTCTTTACATCCGTTTACCGCAAACCAACCTACAATGAGCTTTGGTTAAATTTATTTAGTAGCTGCGACATTTCCTACAAATAGAGCTCCATTGCCACCCTTGAAAACTGTGCGTCCAGATTGTCATCTAATTTAGCTTTGATGCAGAGATAATTTGAATTTCAAATAATTTTTTAGCAATAATGGTTTCCCATCTTCGCAATTCTTTTACTTTTTGAATAATATATATATATATATATATATATATATATATATATATATATATATATATATATATATATATATATATATATATATGTGTGTGTGTGTGTGTGTGTGTGTGTGTATAGCCCCAAACTTCCTAAAATTAATGTTCCCTAACATATAAAATATATATTATTGCCTGAACTTGGTCATCTTAATAAATTTGCTCACTCGGGATCTGAACTGGTTGCATGCCATGGTTAGGGAATCATTATCAATGGATGACATTAACTCTGCGATGGTTAGCACAAGCGGAAGAAAGCAGTTCGGTTTATTAGGACCCAGAAAAGAATGAGTGACTTTCGTTTTGGAGAATCCTTAACTTTTTTTCTTACCTTTCCTCCCACTCCTAACCCCTGTACCCCCTTAGCTCTGAGTGTAATGAGGCTCTTAGTAGAGAGGATGCAGGGGACTACAAAGGAGTACGGGGCTTCGCTCCCTTACCACCGCCTTGGTTTCTCGTTCGAGGGCGAGGGGAGGAGCTCCCTCAATCTTTGTATTTGACTTTCTCTTTCTCACATTTCATTTCAACACAAGTGGAATACATGAGAGAGTTTGAAGTACCCAATGTAAGGCCGGAGTAACATTTCCTAGACTAAATGAAAAAGAAAAAACAGGTCTCTCTCTTTCTTATTTTTTTTTTCTCTCTCTCTATCTCTCTCTCTCTCTCTCTCTCTCTCTCTCTCTCTATATATATATATATATATATATATATATATATATATATATATATATATATATATATATATATATATATATATATATATATTTATATATATATATAAAATTAGGATGACTTTGTTCTGGACACTTTGCCTTTTTCGTCTTTGTGTGTGAGTTACTGTTACCTACACTTTGTAAAAGTGGTAAGGGAGGGTAAAGTAGCTTGGCATTTATTGTGATGCTCTAGATTTTCTTTTTAAGGAATTCATGGACAGGATTGACTGAAATTCTTCCAAAAACCAAAACCTTCCAAACTCGGAAAGATATTGGACGCAAATTTGAAGGAAATTTCAAGTTCTGTCCGGAGGCTTGCCCGCTCTGAGAATTATTATTATTTTTTCCGGGCATTCGTGAAGGAACCAACTTCAAGCAATATATTTTGCTTGTTTAGGACACTCCTAAATGTTAGGTGGACAATTTATGAAGTTAGCTCTAGTCAGGCGTCTAATTCCAGTAGCTTTATACAAATGATAATGCTTTCACTTTGTTCAATTACAGAAATATTTGCACCCAAAGCCTCCATCGGTCTTTTGGTGGAGACATTATTTAAATCGATAGTCATCTCAATTATTTCATTTAATTGATTAATGGTTAGCTTTCCAAAATCAATATCAAATGCTTCATTCTCCTCTAGAGGGAGAGAGAAGAGCCCAACCAAATGAGATTTAAATCCATATTTAATCTATTCAGGGTTTCCATTACTTCGCTATTCTCCGTTATAATGGTGATGTGAGGGACTGAAGGTCTACCGTTCTGTATTTTAATAGTTTTCCAGAAACTGTGAGGATCCTGTTCCAATTCCAGTCTTTTTTATATGGTTCCAGATCTCTTTTGTTCTACAATAATTCTTGAAATACATCTCTGGGTTATTTGAGTTGTCAATATATTGGTCTTAAACATCCTTCCTTTCTCATATGGAAGAAGGTAGCTCGGTTCTCTGACATTCTGAGCATTACTCGAATCCAGTTTGGAATAGGGATACCGAAATGATACCTTAAGTACAGATACTGCGTTAGCAGCAAGCAAGGAATCGGTGAGCTTGGGAAGTTTCGCATCAGCTTCCTCTAAATTCGGTTCCTATATAGAGTATGAGTTCCGAGAATATTTTTTTATAACTCTCAGTTGGTTTGTTTATAGGGGTTATTATGATAGACTGGTGGTCACTGAAAGTTATCGGGCTAGATGTTAAAGGGAATATCTAATTTGTAAGGATAATATCTGCTTTCGTGGTTACTCGATGATTAAAATGTGTAGGGAAATCGGCTCCGACTCTAACAATTTGTCTGTCCAGAATAAGCTCAAGATTCCGTTTTCCTCGATTAGAAGAGGTGTATTAGGACGCTCTACAACGGGCATTCCAGCGTCCGGCAAACATGACTGTTTTTCTATGTTCAGGGAGGGGCATAAAATTATTGATTTGATTGGGAGGTGCCCGTGCCTTCGGGGTGTAACCTTGTGCATACAATCAGTAGGGCACTGAAAGGCTGGATCTCTGACTCATCCATTTGGGGCAAGATCTTGAAGGGGTCGTTGCATTTTATCGCAAAGCAACGCCATTAAATCGTTCCTTGCTATGGTTGGTGAGAATGACTTTATACGGGTAGATTTGCAAGTTACCATTATTAGAGTTGATACCATGCTTGGCTTTGATAAGAGGATCGGCTTTGTTCATTCCGTTCCCTTACGTTACTGTCTTATTCTTACATCGTTGCCTTCGTATTTAAAATTTTCAATACCGGTAAGAAAGGATCCATACTGGTGAAGGTAAGGTCGGCGAAAACTTACGAGTGGCCCTTCCTGTATGTATTTAAGTCTATGGGCGGGATAGAGAGCTGCAGTAGCGTGCGGTCTTTTGATTTTTATTTAAATAGTTTTGGGGATACTACACAGAGGAAGCTAGAAGTAAAGTAAATAATGTCTTGCTGTCGAACACCTTCCACATTGAACTCCAGGATGATGTATTCAACTTTCCATTTAAATTTTCCAAAGTAAAATGAAATGAAATGAAGGGGAAAAGTGGGGCCGAAATTTATATCGCCGTGCCTCTCATCCTCCAATGGTCGCCGATGGACCTACAGTTTAACGTGGGATTCTAACCACGGTGTTTTATGTTCCTTGCCATATTGAATTGTTTTATATACTGTTTCCTGGCCAGTATATTGGCTTGAAGATTAGGGAGCGGTAGAAAAATCAAAGAATGAAATGGATTGAAGTTTGAGATTTGAGGGAGAGTTGTAAGTTTGCGTCGAGGTCATGCTAATATCTGTTTCCTGAGCTACTTTTAAAGATAAACCCGAGATATGCAGTAGATAAAGTCTGTTTGTTTGTTTTAGTTTTGGTAATTTTCGTGTTAGGAGCTCAAACCGTTGTTATTTTTTTTCTTGTGGTTGCTGCTAAACTATTTTCGCTCGAGTTTCTTATCGTTTGTTTTCTATATCATTATTGTATGTGTTTGTGTGTACTCAGTATTATTCTTAGTTTTTATAGATTCCTTTTTCTTAATTAAATCTTCCGTTGGTGTTAATTTCTTCTCGTTTATCAATTCAGGTTATTTTTTCAAGTCGGTTAAGTCTTGATCGGTTAGTTTTGTCGCTTATCTTTGTTTTTTACTGTCACGTTCAGGTATTCATAAATCTTGTTTTCTTATTCTCACGTTCGGGTATACATAATCTAGTTTTCACACGTAAATCTTCTCCGCTTCCCTTTTGGTCAGCTTTGGATGTAGCATTCGGAAACAGCATGCATTGTCTCCATTGGTTAATAAGTTCATATCCTATTTTTTATTGTGTTTTTTCAATATTTTTTTTTTACTTTTCCAATTATTTATTTAGTGGCTTTATTTTTGCTGAGTTGTGTAGGTCTTTCTGTTTCCGTTTCTCTGAACATCGGGTATTCGTAATTATTAATATGCTTTATTCTGTATACGTTGCAATTTAAGCAGGTGGTTTCTAGCAATTGTGGGCATAGCTATTGTAGGGTATAATAGCTTATGCTCTATCAAAGCTTGGAATATCTTTTTCTTGTTTTTCAGTTTGAGGTTTCTTAGTTTATAAAATAATCTCAATCTTTCCTTTGCTCTGTATATCATTTAACCATTTGTTGTAATAGTTAGGCATAAAATCTTGCTTTCTGTATTGTATATGTATCGTCTTCCATCGACGTAAACGTTTGACAGCTTTTTTTTAATACATAGGTATGTTTGAATTTGTCTTTGTTGGCTTATATTTTCCATTTTTGTTCGTAGTCGTTCAGATTCTTTATTTCTGTTCGTGTCATGCTGGCCTGCATCGGGGGATTATTGTAGACACAGGGAATTAACTGTGTGATATCGTCAGCGACATGTATATTAACACAGTCCTCGTTTCTGGGTGAGGGAATGTCCGACGTATACACGGTGTATAGTGTGGGACTCAAACGCCCTTCTTGCACGAGGGTGGCATTGAGCTTAAATCTCTCACCTTGGTAATTTCCTGATTCAGAATTTTGTGCTGCATTCCTCTTTGCCATACTTTGTTGAGTGCTTTAGATACGTCCTTGAATACTATAACTATGATGCCTCTTTCAACTTTAACCTTGCTTATTTTTTGTGTAATAACGCTGAAAACCCTTTTCGTGTTTCTTTTATTTCTGAAGCCAAATTGATGTTTGTTCCGTAAATTGTTTTCTGTTAGATATATTCATTCAGTCGTTGTTTAAAAAATTTTTTTGAATACCTTCTCGATGAAGTCGAGAAGGGATATAGGTCTGTAGTTTTCGACCTAAGAAGGAAGCTTTCCAGGCTTTGGAATGAATATCACGTTTGCGACTTTTATCTCGACGGGGAAAACCCCCATGTTTAGACAGGCCTTAAACACACTCTTTAATCCCTCGAGTATGTTATCCGGAACCTCTATGTAGTTTTTTTCTGGTGAGCCCCGATCTTCCTGGCGGATTTGGTTTAAAATTTGAAGTGGCATTTTTTAGCTCTTCGGTGGTCATTTTAGCGTTAATTCCCATTGGCATCTCTTTTCCCTTCTACGAGGGATGCAGGAAAGTTCCAACTATTTTTTCCTTTAATGAGTCAATTATCTGGTTTTCAAAGTCTATGTCATTGTTTTTGTTTTGTTCTTCACTTATGCAGAACACTCCATCCCAGTGTTCTCTAAATAGTCTTTTGATCTCGTATTCCCCTTCAATCCTATTTCCATGTCTATTCTTAATCTTTATCTTCTCTTTTTCTTTAGTATTTCTCATTCGTTACATTTTCTTCCAGAATTCTTGGGGCGTTAGCGATGTCTCTTACTAGTTCCATCTTTTTCGTTCTAGGGTTTAAGTGTCTTTCCCTTGTTGTTCTGTTTCTTATTATTTCCTCATTTAATAATATTATTTGTGTATTCTTTGTTTTCATCTCCAGATACATACATGAAATATTTATTGTTTTATATGCGGTTCTGGGGATTGCATTGCTGCCCGCTGTTTGTATGTTTGTATGTGTGCCCTTATTCTGCTTAGTTCGTCGTCGCTCTTCCAGTGTCGCTTCATTAAGTCCGTTTGGCACGTAATTGCCTTATTCTTGTTTCTATTTTGTCCAATCAGTTCTGTGGTATGCCTTTCATTTTCAGGAGGGATCTGAATTAGCTGCTGATTAATAGTGAGCAGTGCTGTGATATGGTGGCTACAAATAACATCTACAGGTTCCATATGATAATTAAGCGATAAATTATTTTAAAAGCATGTATCTAGTGTTTCTGCCGTTTTATTTCCGATGTATGTTGGGAAGTCGTCCGACTATCCGTCCTTCTATTAGCGATTGTAGGTCCGTTCCTGCTTGCTTATTTCTTCTGTACTCGGTATCTGCGCATCTTGCATTTAAATCTCCCAAAAAAAAGATTGTCTTTTGTTAAATATAGTCACAAAGTAATTTATCCGTAGATTTGGGCTTCGAGATAGTTGATACTCCGTAGATATTATTACGTTACATAGTTGCATTTTGACCTCGATTGTGAGGTATTACGCGATTAGTCCTTGTTGTGTTTTGTAATCCAATTCTTTCTTAATGGTTATTGCTGCACCGTCGTGATGCTCGTATGTGTGATTACTAGCTATTACGTCGTAGTCCATATTTTAATTTTTCCTATTTCTAGGTTTACTCCGTGTTCTGAGATTAGTATTCACTTTATCCACTTGAGCAAAGAGGCTTTCTTCCTTTTTTTCCCTCCACCGGTCTTCTCAATTGAGTTTTTTTCTTACCGAGATTTTTTCTAAATAAAAATAGCCATAGTCAAGTGATCTCTACTAGAGTTAAAGCATTTCATGGTATTATTGTTAATATTTACCAAGTGGGGCCATCGCTACCGCATTCTGAACATACTTCTCTGTTCCCTTGTAGGTAAGCTTTCTTTGGGCTTCCTACATACCAGAACATCTAAAACAAAATTGTACTTCCACAAACTCTTCTCTCTCGACCTAATCGAGGCAAACTCTATCGTTAAAAAGAAGCTGTAATGGCTCTTTGACTTTCTCTCCCATACTAAAAAAAAACTCTTAAAAAGGTGGGTGCAAGTTTTAAATGTTATGATTTCCATTACTTTGCCCAATTGTGATTACGTTCGATTTCTTGGTTAATATTGTCAGCCAAATATAAGCCTAACCAAGGGTCGATTTTCGGCTTATGACAGTGTGGTAGATAAGAAATTGGGATGGAATCTATAGTATCATGTTAATCTTGGCAGTATTATTACTGCATTTTCAAGGTGAATGTTCCGATCTATCTCTCGTTCTAACATAAAACCATATATCCGGTCATGGCAACCACATTTAGTTCTTCCCAAATTACCTGAAACACTTTACCTCTTTTAAGTTTGGCACGATCAAAGATGGTACGAAGTGGAACCCTAGTTTTTTCCCTCATTATTAATACACAAGTCTATTGTGGGGCAAGATAATCAAAAAATATGGCTAAGAAGAGGAGTAATCTTAAGGGAGTCACTCACCTACATAGGTGAACCTAGCCTTGGTAGTGTTTCGTCGACCACCTCAATGCAATTTCTCAGCCTAATTAAAAGTTCTTTTTTAGACTCTGGACTCGCCCAGATTGAGCGTATAGTCCGATTTCCTGCTTTGAGCATATAGAATAACGAATGAAATAAGCTGTGGTTGACCATAACGAAATCAGGTTACACAAAACACGTAACAGATAGAATTGAGAAAAGAAAATTGGATTTAAATAATTAGACATACAAATTAAGATCGCTCAAGTGGGAAAAAAACAGGAAGATACTCTACCAGGCATGTCATAGATGACTTACAAACATTTATGTTTATTTTCTACCCGAATGAGTGGGCGCTCAATGTCAAATAAGTGACTTTGCTTCAATTCTGGTAGCGACAGAAATGGGAGTTGCAGTAGGGAAAGGGGGAACACCCTTTTAAATGAATGCGAGGGATTTAAATAACAAACAATAGAGTGCGTTTGGCTTTTACTAAACTAATGAAGGCTGCGGGCTATAAGGCTTATGAAAAGGTAGAAACAAAAATAACTTTAATAATTTACACAGAATACTCAATAAATATTTAGAATGAAATAATGGCAATGGATACTCGATGTTTACAGTAATCTATCTAACAGAGCTACTTGGAGCGAACAAAGACGAGCTCTACGTGAGTGTTCGGGAGGGTATAACGAGCCTCGGTACGTATGTACACACGGATGACTGATAACGATGCTACAGATGATTCGTCTCAGCCTGGCTTTGGTTCGAGGTTTTAAGAGGTGAAACGGGGATTGGTTGGTTATTCGAGGTACTTTAACCACAGGGAGTTAAACCTCTAGTAGTAATACTAACTGGAGGAAGTATTCGTGCCAAACAAAATGTACTGAAACCAAGGATGGGCCATTTGGCTGGGGCTCAGAACCTTCAGTATAATTCTTGCCTTCGGGCTCGTAGGGAAACGGAGCGCGATAGAGAATGAAGTACCTAGTTGAGAGTGGCAGGCCTATACAGTCGATACCCAATTGGGACCAGCCTTAACCGTTACTGCCTCAGGCCAAAGGGGGGTGAGGACCTCTCCTTGGTCAAATACAGCGCTGAGGGATGGGAAGTACCCTCACAGGTGGTTCTTAATAACACCCCAGGAGGCGACAGAGGCGTGCGTTTGATATTCCAATCCCTGTCTTATCGCTGAAAGCAGTTTGATATTCGGACTGTTCCCATGGCTCTCGCTCTCGTTGCCTGACCTCGTGGTTTTGACGGGGCACATGTCGGCAAGGAACCTCTATTCTCGACAAGGAAATTATTTAACCCACTCTCTGAAAGTACAACCTCCTGAAGCTATATAACAAATACGAGAAGATAAGATGACGACGGAAACTGAGAGACAGATACCAAATAACCGGAATTAAACCCCTAAGCCCGACAATTACGAAAGAAGCATGAACAGTTATGGAGAAAACAAGAAAGGAGATTAGCGAGGATTTAGCAATCAAATAGTGCAATCGGTGGGTGGGGACCACAACCACTTTTCCCAATTAGCATGGCGGCAATGGAATGAGAAGATGAAAATGAGGGAATATTTACGTATAAAATAATCAAGACAACAACGGTTAACAACAAAAAAAAGCTCTGAAAGTCATTCGTGATTAAAACAAATCTCCACGCTTTGTCAACACATACAAATCCCTGTATATCAAGATAACCGATATCGACAACTTAATAGATTAATCAGTGAAACAAAATATATCGAATATGAGACAAAATGAATGAAAAAATCTTCGAAAGAGAAGAAACACATCAGCAAAGTAAGCCATACGTAACAGAACAAGACATACAACCAAAACAAATTCCTGAGATACATTTAAACAGTTAGATTTAAACGAATATATAGAAGTTAGAAGAAGAATAGACTTACCAGTATCAACATATAAAACTAACAACGGTTTGCAAGCGTAACAAAACACTAATACAGTAAAACCATACTTATCAGTACTGACAATTGCCTAACACTCGGGTATTTTCTCTCCTACTAAATGTAAACTTGCAACTCTCCAGCTTCCTTCCTTTTCGCCCAAATCCTTTGCTACTGTCGCTCCCAAACGGGCTCTATCTACAGACGGGGAAACTGGAGGGTCACGAATAAAAATAAATAGAAAAAAGGAGCAAAGTAATAGGGCCAGGACCACCAGGATCAACATTTAATCTTCCCCTAGTTTCTTTATATACTATCTCTTTTCGCTTTTCTTCATCACCTTATCTCTGCCCCCTTCTCCTAACTTCTCCCTTTCTGTCTCCAAGGTGGCATAAGGCTGGGGTTAGTGGTGGCTCGGTCCCCCGCCCTCTCAGATCCTCACTTGCTCCTCAGAGCCAGGGGAGAGGGCGTGATGAGGACGGGAAACACATACACGCTATTCTTTTACTCTCTCCCACACTTTATTCTATTCTATACTAAAGACTCAAGAAGACTTTGGAAAAGAATTTTCCAACAAGTTAAAGTCCCTAGATTTTAGGGAATTGAAGAGCCATCGACCTTTCTCAAGTAATTTGCAAATAATGAAAAGAAAAGAGAAAAAATATTCACTTAAATGGAATAATACGAAAATAGGAAAATAAATATAAATCAACTTATAGCAATGGGCAAAAGTTTTGAGATTACTATATTTTTTCAAATGAGAAAATTAATAATACAGTAAGACCACAAAAAAATGTCCCTTTTAGAGCTGCACAACTGAAATAAAAATGGAAAGGAAATTATTTATTACATTTTCCAAAACGCTTCATTCAATGGAGTGTACACACTTTATCATTGCTTGCTTTAATTCTTCGATAGAGGCCGGCTCTTGCCTGATTACTTTGTCCTTGACAAATCCCCAGAAAAATTTCCAGAGGTGATTGATCGGGAGATTTTTCCATCCAGGGAAACTGTGAAAGATGAGAAATGATTCTTTGTTCAAAAAATCTTTTTAAACATTTGAGTGATTGTCTAGTTGTATAGGTTGTTGCTCTGTCTTGCTGAAACCATTTTCTACTACAGTTTTCTTGTTCAAAAACAGTGTTCACTCTTTCAACATCTTTCTGAAGTTACTAAGAGCAGTCGCCTTGTCTCTGACTCATCAAAAAATAAGGACCATAAACTTTGATGCTATTTAAACCACACATGACAGTAACTTTTGGCTAATGCAGAGGTTTGAGACCAACACCGGTAATTCTGTCTGTTGATGGTCCCATTGAGATAGATGCGTCATTCAACTCTTAATATTATTTAAATTAATCTTCACTTATGTTGTTCAACTATTGTTTCCATGCCTTCAAAAAACATCAAACCACCTGGTAGTCTTGCTCGCAGTGCCGGATTTATTGTGCTAGTCGCCCATAAGCTATAGAACTTTACTTTCCGCTCTTCAAGCCCATATGACTTGTTATAACTTATGCTCTAGAAGGAATCATAAGCATGATTTGACACATACGCGGTGATTTATTTATACAGTACATCAAAGAATTCGTGATGGGCAATGTCATTGGCCCATAGTTCAGTATTCAGTACAATGGGAATACCATAATTAAACATTGTTACAAAGTTCAGAGAGTTTTCAAACGTGACTTTTGCTCAGCAAACAAGTTAATAACATTATCATAATCCAGGGATTTAGTGAGATCACACTCAATTGCAAGTATGGCAAGACTGTTTAAATTTTCTTGACATAATGTTGACCTCAGGTGTTTTTTTTATCCTTCTTAAATAAGAAAATTACCGTTCTTCACTACAGTTGCTTGCCAATGTACAAAAAATAATTCTTAGAGCAATGGTAACATTTGGATAAACAGCTTCCAGCTTATTTGTGAAGATAAATTCTGCCAAGCCACTTATTGTGTTGATGGGTGTTTCAATTTGCAGCAGGTGTGCACGCTGGTACATGACTTCACAGTCATAAGGCTGCATGAGATTCAGTGCTTGACTCCTCAAGTCCTCTTTTGAAAGCTGTAGTATTTTTTCTAAGAAAGAGAAGTAATCAAAGAATGACCTATTAGCTACTGTTCTCTATTTGAATTCAGATTTCAGACTATCAATTATGACAAGGAACCAATTAATTCATCCCTTGTACTGAGTATGGGTTGATCTGCTTTTTTTCACAAAATCGGTGTTTCCTTTTCTTTTTTCTAGAAGTAGGATGATCATATTCATTCTGTCCAGAGAATGTTTTCCCTTCTTCTTCATATTTATTAATGTCCTCTCTGCATTCGTCTAATAATGTAATAAGACTGTCAGAGAGAGAAAACACACTGTTCATATCCACTCTAGCACTCTGCAAGCATGTGCTAACTGCTTGAAATCTATCCAGTATTGGGTTCCACAATGCGACCATAATAGCAGTTTCAAGCCTGTCTATATAGTTTGCCAGTGATGCAGCCTCACTTCGTGTGACTGGTTTTTGTGACATATCATCTGTTATGTCTAGCAGAGCTTGAATGATTTCTTTCCACGAATGTCAAACACATGTAACAGCCTCTTCCCTAGCAGACCATCGAATAGTTGATAAATCTTTCACAACTGGTCTCTCCTTCAGGTATGAAAACAGAATTTCCCATCTATGGGTGGAGGCAGAAAAAAGTTGTACAATGTTTGGATGGTACCAAAGAAGGAGACAGCTCCTGTAAAGCTCTCAGCTGCACATGTTGCTACAAGATTCAGTGAATCACCATAGCATGGAATGTAAACTGCTAACTTATTAACATATTTAATTCGAGCCTAAAGCCTTGAATAATGGCCTGATATATTTGAGGAATTATCATAGGACTATTCCCTACAATTCTGCATATCAATATCATGTTTCTCAAGCATTTCAGTCACAGCATTAAACAACTTCTCTGCTTTATGTCCACGGTTCTTGATGAAGCCAAGAAATCTCTCAGTTGGATGACCATCATGGTTTACATATCTAATGATGAATGACAGCTGGTCCATGTGCGAAATGTCTGATGTAGAATCCATACTAATTAAGTAATACTTTTCAGTCTTCACTACGTGGGTAATAACCTCGATCACTTCTTTTGCCATGATATCTCTGAATTCATTGCTAGTTGCTTTGGACAAGTAACTAACTTTCCGTGAACAAGCATCACCAGCTCGTTTGATGTGTCGACCAAGGAAGGGATCAAATTCAGAAATGAGCTCTAACAGCATTAAATAAAACCGATTATAAGGTGAATTAGGTGATCCAAAATGTTAACTGGTGCCTCTGAATGCTAATCCTCTTGAAGAGAGAGCTTTCACAACAGCAACTGCCCTCTTTAAAACATCTCTCTAATATTGCTTCTCTTTTTGTTGCTGATCGATCAGTTCTATATTAATTTTCTTCCCTAAGACAGATCTTTTCATAAACAACAAAACATTATCCTTATGAAGTTGTGAATCTTCGTGTTCCTTTATATGTTTCTGTGGGTTTTTCCAGTCACATAATCCTGAACATGAAAAAAACTGACATGTACCACCAAACAGGGTGGTACATGTTTCTTTGAATATGTCAGCCAAATTCTGTGACTGACTTCACCATTCTTCAGTTTCCGAAAAAAAATCATTTGGACATATATCTTGTCTGATCCCTATACTTTCGTGCTGATGGTGCAAAATCTGCTTCAGCATTCTGAGGAATTCCGTTAAAAGCAATATAATCTATTAATTCATTGTTTATTTCCCATTTTCTCACTGTTTTTCTTGGCACCACATTCATCAGATTTAAATTCATCTTTCGTTTCTACTATATCCTCTGAATCTACATCATTGATGGGCTTACAATGATTAGCAGTGGACTGACAAGGAGCGAAGAAAGTATCTAACTTTGGTATACTGGCCGATTGTTCTTCCAGGCGCTTTGCTTTTTTCTTAGCAATTGCCCCGTAGGCATGCCCCCTAGTTCTTTTATTTTTTTTCTGAAATCTTTAATCTGTGAAGAAAAACAAAAACAACAATCGCAAACCACAATGAAATAATATGAAATAACCGTAAAAAATAGTGCTATTGGCGCCACTAAAACCAGGAAAGTTGAAAATAACAAAATACTATATAGTTTATGGTTTTAAAACAACCACACACTATAATAATAAATTGTTTATGGAGTACAGTTTACATAAACCCATAAATGGAAATGAATATAACTATTAAGTAAAGTTAAATTTTATAAGAAATATAAACAAAAATAAGTTATTTAATAAATGTAGAAAAATTGCTATAGCTATTGGATTGAAAAAATGATGACCTTGAACTTGAATTGGCAAAAGTAGGTCAGGGATAAATATATAGGGTAGGATTATTTTATAACAACTGAATAGACAAAGGAAAGAGTAAAAATTTAAGTGAAAACCTGTTTCTCACCTATAGATCTGAAAATAAAATAAAGAGAACTAATTTATATGAATATAGCAAAGTTAGGTAATAATAAAAACAAAAGACAAAAACAATGTGGCAAAACTTTTGCTTTAATATTAGTTAAAGCAACTTTGATTGAAATGCTTGTATAAATAAACTATATAGTCTGTCAAATCGTTTATTATACTAAAGAATAATATTTACCTCGAAAAAGAATAAAAAATCACAAAATACTACAAAAGTATTGTGTCAGTCAAATTCGAGAATATTAGGTTGTTTTTTTCGGGCATTTGTACCTCTACAACAAAATTATGTAACAATTTCCATAAACTGCCACTCTAGGCTCTAGCCTAGAAAGCCTATATGAGAACTCTGACCCAGCTTGTTCACTAAGCTGTTGCAAACACATAATTTGACTGACTTCATTCTCAAATTTGATTATTTACCAAATGCTCTCCGGTTTGATTACTATCACAGCTAATAGTCGTCTCATAGATTTCTTGTTGTCCGTTTCAAGCTTATTTGCGAGTGAATAAAAGATTTCAGCGGTTCGCGCACCTTTGATGCGCCCAGACTTGCATTTATGCATGTTCTTGATTGAGCCGTCCTGTTTCCATCTTGCGAAAATCCTGCCAATTGTTTTTAAATCTACGGTCTTTTGCTGACCGTATTGGCGTCCGTTGGATGGCAACTACCGAGTCATGATTTATCAGCCCTTCTGCGAAGAAAACACGTTGCACATCCGACAAATAACCAATGATTGTAGTAGATAAATCTGTCACTTTTTCTATGCACAGATTTTGTATCCGAGATATCGGAAAAAAATTAAATATGACTTTAAAATTGTCTCTTTTAATTGCTTTTTATTTCATTTGTGAAGCTGTAATATTGAATGAGTAATAATTTGAAGATGAAATATAAAAAATAGAGCCTACCCATTTTAATAATAAATACAATCAAGTAATGCGCGCAGTCAATAGTCACAATTATTTACCTTGTTTTCAGAACTATTTCAATTCCTTTTGAAATGCTGGGGACCGAATTTGTGATGCTATCTTTACTGATATTGCTGCAACTTTGTTTAATAATAACCGGCAACTTGTCGCAATTGTATGACATATGTTTATCAACCGCCAGTTTGATTATCGCCCCCAAATTACCTATTTGATTAAAATCTAGCGAATTGTCGAGCCAAAGTCCAAAAGCTTCGATGATAATTTTAGCCAAGAACTTAATTATTGCTTTTAGTTTGTGACAAGGTGCACCATCATGCTAAAAAATAAAGTTATCATCAATAAATTGGTCCTGAACTGTTGGAGAAATGTGCTAACGAATCATGTATTGGTACCATTTTTTTGTCATGAACTGTTCTTACGCAAAATTACTAGTTCTCTTAGATGAGAAGCAGCCCTAGACATGGAGAATGTCCGAATAAATTCATTAGGCACAACACAGGACTCATGTAAGCATTCCCCATTTTCCTCTAAACGAGGGATCTTCCAGAAGCTTCAAACAAACGGAAGGGAGTTTCTTATGAGAATATCACTTTGGCCTACTCTTCAGCACTCCGTTCTTTATATTTACAATAAAAGTTGAGCCTATCCGTGAAGTTCTTCTAGGTGAGAAGAGGCTATTTTAGTTTCAGTGAAGTAATGCACTTTTTTAAAAATGAATGAAAACAATAAAATATATATTAATCCCAAAATCTTTGGACATGACTATAGACGCAGAAGGAGAATTCAAACAAAAAATAAAGACTGAAACAGATAAAGTAAATCTTCAATGGTAAACATATTATATCTATCGTTAAACTAAAGTAAAATAACAAAATATAAAAGATACGAAAACGAAGTAAGGACACAAGAGAGCAGCCAAACAGTAGCCATTTACAAACGGTAAAAACATATTGAACGACAATACAAATACATATTAAAACACAAGAGGGAAAAACTAAAAGAATAAAACTAAAACACCATCAATAGCTAATACTTATACACAAAAAAATCTAACTTAAATAACTAAACAAAATCCGAGATATTTGCTTGACATCCAGGCAACTTAACACTAGGAAAACCTCCTACTTCCTTCAATTTCAACCTTGCAACTTTCACTCTCTCTCGTAACACACACTGACCGGGGCCTACAATTAACACAAGGGACGGAAACATAAAATACTGAATTGAAAGTTATAGGAAAATACACACCATGGATTGGATTCCACGTAAGGCTGAAGGTTCACTGACTACATAGGTCACTTAAATTGCCTCTTACTATACTTTTTCCTGTTCTGTCCTTACCCTTTCTTATTCCCCTTCACTCTCACTTCTATCCCGAGGGCCTTCCACTCAGAGTCTAGTGAGAGTCTGATAGAAAGAGCTCAGAGGCTTACAAGAGAGCACCGCACCCTCACCCTTCTCCCTCCCTTTTCTGGCAACTCCAAGGCGCGCTAGGGGGGGACGGGCGACTTTGGGGTGGTTGATATGTTTCTTTTTCTCCCACTTTCCTTTTGATTTCATTTCATTTCAACTTCAAAAGCCAACAAAGATTAAGTTTCTCTCTCACTGCTGTATTATTTCAGAGAACGAGGAATAAAAGAGCCAATAGTGACAGAAAGAACTGATAAATGAAGAAAGACGGGACAGGGGCGGATCCAAGATTTTTCCAAGTTTAAGGGTCCTCAATTTGGTTAATTTAGCAAGCGTAGCAAGTAGGTGAGCAAAGAAAGCCCTCACAGACAGGGGCGGCTCAGGGAACTGTAAGCTTCCACCAGCTTTTTTTTTTAATTCATCTAATATCAAACAGATTTGAGATAGCCAGCCATTTATATTCTGTAAAACAAGCCTGGAACTTGAGTGAAATTCGCTTTCCTTTCTTTGTAACTTCATTCGTTGTAAAGGAAATTCCTTGTTGTTTGTATGTTAGGTAATTGCATTTTCCAGTACCAATGAGTGAACTAAGCATCATTTGCCAAGATGAAAGTATCCCAATGTCAAACGGATTGGAAAGATTGGTAATTTTAGTACAGGAGGGTGCTTCAGGATCATGGAGCAAGTCTCACATGCGCATGGTGTTGAAGTAGAAGTGTCTCCTCACCAACGTTTTTCGTGTTAGTAGGGGTCTCACATGTGCCTTAGGGGTTAACCAGGGACTTCTTATTCTCTCCCTTAAAAGCTATTTTTGATGTCCCCAGTGAAGGAGGTAGGTTTCTCGGACCGGCAGCTATGAGTCATGTCCCATCAATATAATTCCCTCACCCCTCGATTATGCTAGGATAAGTCAAGGGATACATACTGTTCCGCCTCTGTTGATAGAGTGGACCAGCTTTGGGGTCAAACTCATATTATTAGACAGTATTTGTTCACCTCACAATTTTCATTTTATTCACTAACTCTATAATTGTATAACGAGATTTTTGAAAAAGGGTGAAAAATTAATAAATGTTTTTTTTTCCTTAGTGGACAAATGACTTATGTTTTTTTAGCAAAGTTATTTTTTATAATTCTTTTATAATATACAAAAACAAAATGGTGAAGTTCAGAAATAAATATAGGTATTGAAATTTTGTGAATTTTAAAAACTCAAAGAATTACAAATGGTGAAGTTCATAAAATTTATTTTTATATATCTTCTATAACTATATTTTAGCAACGTGATATTTTGAAAGGGAGGAAATTTAGTTTAAAGTTTCTTTTTAATTTTATTATAATTGGCGAAGTTTAGAAAATTTATAAAAATTTAACCATCGCTGCTTTTTTTTGGATTTTAAATTTTAATCTTAGTAGCGAAGCCATTGCCTGGATTCTAATAAAATAACATTAATTTATTTAGTTACAAATTACATAATATGCATCATTCGGGTATTATCTATTATTTTCAAGTTAATATTTATAAATTTGCCAAATTTTTTTAAACGAGTTTTGATAGTTGGTAAAATAATGACCCATGTTTAGTAAGAATTACCCGTTTAAATGAAACATTTGGTTGGTGTTATTTTAGTTGCAGATATAGTGATGGCGATATTTCAAATTCTAGTTTTTCGCTGCGAAGTACCAAATTGCAATTGTCTTCCCCGGACAATTAGATCTATTTTGATTTTTTTATTGTTTCAGAATTTCTCAAGTTTACCTCATATTGCACTTGCTTTCTTATGTAGTACCTGATTGACCGCTTTACTCTTGCTTGCTGATGAAGTTCTCACTGGCGTCTTCGTTCTGTAATCACTATTAGTACATCCTTATTTTGTATCCTCTGAAAACGGGTCGTTTTTCAGTTTCGCCTTATTAAGAAGTATCGTTGGTTACAACAGTAATGACCTCACTAATGGAGCGTGACGAGGAGTGCAAGTGAGCGGTTTAAAAACTTCGCTTGAATGCATCTTTTTTGAGACTCAGGATGGTGGAGTCGATATAGTGCTCGCCAACGTTGAATCAGCGACGCATAGAGCCGTTGGCAACTAGACTTACTGTATTTTCATTATTTTTTAATCGCCCCTTTCTTAAAACCCTAATTCTACACTAATAATCTGTAGAGTTCCCTCCTGTTGGTAGTATTTAGCCATCGGAGACTGTAAATCTTAATTAAATTTTCCTAGATTTGGCAATATGTCGGTTTATATCTTTTACGTGGCTGATTGATACCAGTGAAGTTCTAGCACATTGCTCTCGTTGTAGTATTTGTATACCTGGTCTTTTACGACCACCTCTGCTCTCTTTCTTCTGCCGATTGGAATAATTTTATATTTGTTAGTGTTGGATTTGATGTTCAACATATTTTCTTAATTTTTGACGTTGTTTGTCTCGGAGCAGTTGTCCGTGTCATAGTGCGAGCGTTTCTATGGAGAGCAAATAATCTTGCTGATACGGTCTCTGCTTCGGTCTCTGCTTCGCTCTATGCTTCGCTCTCTGCTTCGCTCTATGCTTCGCTCTCTGCTTCGCTCTATGCTTCGCTCTCTGCATCGGGGAAAGGAATATCGTGAAAGTTAAGGATCTCTGCGAACGATTTATTTTCCGGGAACCAAATCTTTTGTAACGCATTGTTCTTCAGCATTTTATTTAGTTCTGATAAATGCGTATCGGGCCTGGTTAGGTTAAAGAGATGGAACTGTAAGACACAGGTTAGGATGTTTAATGGCTTTTCCTGTTTAAGTTTAATTACTTAACGGGGTGGCTGTTTCTGTTCCGTCGTTTCTTTATCTTTTTTGGAATATGCCGCCTTTGCTACGCTTTTTCCATTCGTGCTTTCAAAGTTTTCTTCTTTTGCATAACTTCCTGTTTCTTCTGGCAATCCATATATAGGGTTCTCTGGGAGCTATCAAAGTTAATGCATTTGAGTGGGGTGGAGATTCGTGCATCCGTGCCGTGATATTTATTTGGCTTTGTGTTATTAACATATTAAAAGCTAGATGCACATTCTCTCTGCCTATTTTCGATATATCAGTCTCCTTTAAGATTACATTCATCACATGGCTTCCTCTATATTCTTTGGCGTCCCCTCATTGTGAAGATCCATGAAAACGTGATGAACAATAGACTCGCATGACAACTAGTAGTTCTCTCTCTAAATAAAGAATAACACCAGGCTGCGCATACTAAGAGTCATAGAAACTGCTATAGCTCTCGTGTGCTGGCATGTAGCTGTTGGATTGGCAACTGTATGGTGGATGTAGGTTGCAAAGATTTCAGGAAGGTTTTCGACAAAGTTTGGATTGCTGGACTCAAACACAAACTGTCTTGGCTTGGATACGCGTCACGTATCGAGAAGTTTCTCTTGGACTGCCTCTCCGACACGCACGCAGTCGTTTCGATTGATAGACACGTTTGGGAAAACTTCGATCTCCACTGTCAGTTACTCATGATAGATACCTGACCTCGAAGCTATATGCCATATACACGAGGGATATACCGAAACAAATCTCCTCTCGAAGACTCAGTGGTGTTCAGTATGCATTCTACGTCACGCAAGTTGTAGTACGTCCAATCAAATCATTAAGATTCATGTCTCAGGCAATGTTTTTCATATGGCATAGACCACAATACACTAGCTAACCTTGTGTTATATCGAGATGGCACAGGATACAAGCGTTATCTTTCATCCTCCAAGATGCCTCAAATAGAACCGACGTACAAATAAGTCGTAGAAAAATCCGCAAAAGAACGGAAATGGCCCTCCAAAAGGGCTCACTCTATTTCATATCCCTCTCTCTCCTTAACTGAACTTGACTTATCTTCATCATACAAGAAGAGAAGCCCATGAAGTGCCAGACTCTCTCATAAATCTTTCTGTTCACATTTTTCAAGTTAAGAAAATCAGTCCTTTGAAGAATATGGACCAGAGCGAGACATCGGACAAATAAACAGCCCCAGGAATTTGAGCATTCTTATTATCCATTAATTACTATAATTATCGCCGCAAAGGCATCTTAAACATATATATAACCCTCTAGTGTAATTATAGCTATTAATTTGGTATTCCATTTCCTCGAAATCAAAAGATAATGCTACGTGAATGAGTCGTAAGTTTAAATTTATTAATGCTAGCTTCTTATCACATCTGTATGCACCCTTGTTCGCCCTTTTATTGAAGCTACTTGTATTTAATTGTCTTAATCTGATTTACTATCTTGCTCATAAAATTAGTACGCCTATCATATCATATTAGCAACTTTTTACCGTTTTTTTGTTGTTGTTTAGGTTAGCCTTATTTTATATGCACTCAAATTTAAACAACTCAGATATAGTTGAACTTGATTGGGATGGCTTTCATACATATTAGCTTCTACATATTCTATTATAATAATTTCTAGGATGCGCATGCAAAAGTTAACTCTTCATTTTCATCATCAACATGAGGTAAATTCGCAGGAAAAGCGTTTAAAGAATTCAACTCACCAATCTAAGAGCGCAAACGTATGCACAAACAAGTTGTCCAGAAATGTGGCCAATCGCCAAGCGAAATAGGTGAGCAAATAAGACAAGAAGACCAACCGCGCGCGCAAATCTTTTAGATAAATATTGTAGCCCAACAAAAATTATGCTACATTTTCCAAATTATTTTTACCTGTGACTTTTATCAAAAGAAACAGAACCCGTTTGATTGGATCACACGAAGTTTTCTGTCAGACAAATACTACTCACCTAAACTATAAAAGCAGTTCACGATCTTATACTTGCCTAGCAACACTTCCCACGAGGAGCTCTGACGAGGCTAAATCCACTCCCTGTCATTTGGCCATTTTGACGCCTCGTCGGTTCTTTGAAGTGAGAATATGTGTTATCACCAGTTTCTAACCTTCATTTTTGATATTTCACTAAGCAAACTTTACTCAGTCATTTTCCTGAGGTCATAGTTCCTAACCTTTGAATTCCAAATCGACCTGTCGATCCTCTTTTTCACTTTGCTACTCGTTTCTCTTCGCCTAATTTCAAACACCCACTTCAGGTTGCTAACCAACGACAAGACCTCCTGTACAACTCGTTAAAAAGGACAGAGATCTGTACCAGCTACTAGGATAACTTTTTGAAGACAGAGTGTGTATCATCATGGGTGATTTCAACACACAAGTTGACTGGGAAACCAGAGAATCCTGTGGCGAGAACGCACTACTCCTGGAGTTCGCGAACAACAAGTTCCTGACTTAATGGGTGAGAGAGCCAACGAGAGGAAACAATATCCTCGACTTGGTTTTCACCTCTGAGGATGACATCGTGGAGGACCTCTCTGTTAGCAAAAAGCTCGGTGGCAGTGACCACCGACTAATTAAATTTGTGTCCAAAGACCTGAAGGCATGGCCTTCAACTAGTAAATCGAGGAAACTCGATTTGAAAGGAGCAGACTTTGCAGGTCTTCGTGCTGGACTGACTGACGCGAGGCTAGAAGTGTGCGATGTTGTTGAAGACTCGTGGAACAGTTTCAAAACCACATTCATGAGTCTTCAATCGCGTTTCTTCCCTCTGAAATGTCCCCGTCGGTCTTCTGTTCAACCAAAGTCGTTTAATCGAGAAATCGGCCAACTGCTAAGAAGGAAGAGAACTGTGTACCGGCAATCTAAGATCTTGGGTGACTTTGACGAATACCGGAGGCTAGTCAGGAGATTGAAGTCCAGCATAAGGGCGGCTTAGCGGTCTGAGGAACTCCAAGTGGCAAAACTCTGTAAAGAGAATCCCAAGGAGTTTTTTGGATATGTGAACAGCCGTAAACCAATCCGTCGAACGATTGGCCCTTTAAAAAATGAGGAAGGGACATTAAATCACTTAGATGCAGAAAATGCTAACCTCCTCAACGACTACTTCTCTTCAGTGTTTACTGAAGAGTGTAGGTACCATCCCCCAGCCAATGGATTCCTACTCGGGGGAAAAGCTGGAGGATATGGACTTCACCGAAGGGGAAATAAAAAAGAAGATCAGTGACCTAATGACGAATAAGTCACCTGGCCCGGATGGGTTTCTACCTAAAGTGTTAAAAGAAGTGCAGAATCAAGTGTCACGACACCTGAGCGCAATCTTCAACATGTTAATCCGGACCGAATGCGTTCCTAGAGACTGGCGTGAAGCGGAGGTGACTCTTATCTTCAAGAAAGGACACCGAATCTAACCGTCAAACTACCGACCTATCAGTCTGACTTCGATAGTCGGTAAACTCATGGAAAGCATGATGGTGGACAAAATTACGTTGTATTTAGAGTCAAACCTGCTACTGAGGAGTTCCCAGCACAGATTCCGAAGGCAACGGTCATGCCTGACGAACCTTGTGGAATTCTTCCACTTCGTTTTGAGTGAGCACGATCGGGACAAGGCGGTGGATGTGGTGTACTTAGACTTTCAAAAAGCATTTGATAAGGTACTACACCGCTGCCTTCTCCGTAAAGTGCAAGCGCTGGGCATAGACGGAAAAGTAGCCGACTGGATCTAGAACTGGCTAAGTGGCAGACGGCAACGGGTGGTGATGAATGGACAGGCTTCTGAGTGGGTGCTCGTTACTAGCGGGGTGCCTCAAGGCAAGTAGTGGTCCTGAAGCCACTACTATTCATCATCTACGTCAACGACATGGATGGGGACATGGTTGCCAAGATTTCCAAATTTGCCGACGATACCAAGCTTGGTATGAACGTTGCAAAGGATGGAAATACTGTCCGCCTGCAGAAAGATCTTGGGAAGATTGGGGAGTGGTCGGACACGTGGCAAATGCCTTTTAACGTGGGGAAATGCAAAGTGATGCATATCGGCCACAGAAACCCCCAATCTCAGTATATCCTTAAGGGCACTGCTATTGAATTCACCGACACTAAGAAGTACTTGGATGTAACAATCACTAATGACCTCAAGTTTTGAAACAGTGCATTGAGGCGGAGAAAAGGGCCCAAAGGATGCTAGGTTATATAAAGCGCCAGTTTGGATTTTGGAACAAGAAGATTGTACAACTCACTTGTCCGACCGCACCTGGAGTATGCCTTACAATTTTGGAGTCCTTCATTTCATAAGGACATCGCGAGATTGGAACGCGTACAAGCCAGGGCAACCAAGCTGATTCCCTCTATCCGACATAAAAGTTATGAGGATTGACTAAGGGAATTAGATCTGTTCTCACTGGAAACCTGTAGACTGCGTGGTCAGCTCATCGAAGTTTTCAAAATACGTCGAGGGTTCGACAATGTTGGCCCCTGGGATATTTACACACCAGTGAGAACAGAACGCGCAATCACAGCTTCAAACTTGAACTGAAGCGTTACAACCGCAATCTGTGTGGAATTTTTTGCCCCTACAGTATCTGCGGTAAGTGGAACGCACTTCCAGTGGAAGTTGTCAACAGTGAATCTGTTGATCAGTTCAAGTCAAGACTAGACAAAGTCTTGAAAAGTGGCCGTTTAGGGACGCAAAACAATTGAGCAGCCATGTGCCCGCTCGATTGCTAATCCAAAGGTACCCTCTTTGAATGGACCGTAAGGTCTCCTAGTGTACTTTCTTTCCTTGTTACTCCTTGTTACTCTCTCTCTCAGTTGCTATTGAAATGCCTTTTGGTATTTTCTTTCTGAACTGATTCTGAGTTATCCCTTGGTGCCCACCATTGAGTTCATCAAACAACCACATCTCCGGGAAAAGGAAGATCAAAAACCAATCTTCTCTACCTTTCATCTCATCTTTAGTTTTTCCCCTTTCGGTAATTATTTTATTCGATTAGTTACCAAAATCTTTTACCAGCCTCTTTTGTTATAACCAAATAAAGCTTTATTTTATTTTCATTTTTTTCTTTTTTACCTTAATTCAAATTATGCAGAACCAATACAGGGATTTTACAAATATAGAGGATTTGTCCTTTAGGGAGCTACGTGGAGGAGTCTCCAAAATAGTAGTTTCTATTTTGAGGAAAACGGAGAAAATGATAGAGAAGCATTTCACGCATATATGTGGATGAAAGAGATTGCATAGGATTGACAAATAAATTATCACAAGATGATTTAGTATAACTCATTTCTTTTGTGATTTAAAGCCAGTAGCAGATATAGGAATAATATGGGACCCCGTCCCTTAATATTATTCCTATAATATGGGAAGGCTAACCTGAATTCATCCCTCTGGTTATCTTACACAGCATTGATAATAAATCATAGTATCTCACCTAGGAGTAGGCACTAACTCTCTCAGAACAGAATTTGTTTCCACACATCAAAAAAATTTGAATTGTAGTATTTGGAGTTCAGCTAAGGTATAATCTAAATTTAATAATTATACTGTCTGACAAAATTCAACTTTCTGTCGATTAAAAAGATTACAATAACATTTTTTAATGTAGTTTTATGTATAGATTTAAAAAAATGGAAGTCGTTTTTATCGAAATGACTCCAGTTTTTTATAAGTGGCCAATTACTATTTTTGTCAAATTTTGACGATTTTAACGAATTTCATCTTTTATTTCTTATTTTCAGGTTATTTAACTAAATATAATTTTAAATAAAATTTTAATTAAAATTCCAAGAGGGCAGTGTAAAAATAGCCCAGGTAAATTCTTCTACATATGTGGTTCAGTAACATTTAAAAAAATCAACGAAAAATTTCTTCTCTAGTGAAAAAACTATATAATTTGTATTTTGGATGTAAAATTGGCGACTAAGATAGATCGTGTGCACCACCTATCTCTTCCACGACATGCTTTAATTCTTTATCAAAATCGTCTAAAGGAAAAATAAAAAGCCTTCAATTTGGTGTTCCAATGGTATGGCGAGAGCCCCAAGATCATGCCACTGGCTGCTATTTCTGTTTGGTAGACATACAAAGTAAGTAATTATTTATTGTCAACTGTACCTATATTTTGAAGTAGTATACTGTAATATTATTTTTTTTAAATATAAAATGAATTAAGTTTAGAACCACTTTATTGCAATCACACATATGTACATAACTTTAATTTTTTTGCATAGTATTTCCATACTTTTAGGTAAAACAACGAAGTGCGCTTCAGCTGTGGTATATCCCAACCTTAGATCTTCTATTCGGCCTATACCTCACTCAAAAGACATTCCAGTACCTGAACTAACTGTAGAAATTGTTTTGTCTAACTCTGATGAATCAGATATGGAATCATGTAAACCATAAACTGAAATTTATGTTCTTGAAACTGTTCATACTACTCCAAATCCTTTCTCACAAATTGATCAAGATGATCTTGTAAGAGAATTAAACTTAACAAATCAATCATTTGACAACAATTTATGCTACTGTAATAATATTCCACGTCTCTTTGAAGAATTATATATACATTATGAACCCAGTCAATGGATACTTTTCATTGATGCTTCTTGATATAATAGTAAAGCCGTGCTTCTACATAATGGAAATAAACTACCATCGATAGCAGTATCTCACTCTGTTGTTTTGAAAGAAAATTATGAGAATTTAGATTTCATTTTAAAAAGAATTAAATGCAGTGAACATAAATGGTTGATTTGTGCTGACCTTAAGGTAGTAGCCATTTTAAATGGCTTGCAGTCAGGCCACACACACTCCATGTATTTTTTGTGCCAGTGGGATAGTAGAGCTCGGGGAGAACATTACATACGCTCAGAATGGCCTTTAAGAGAAGAAACAAAAATAGGTTGTCATAATGTCATACATGAACCATTGGTTCCTAAGGAAAAAATAAATTTGCCACCACTTCACATAAAATTAAGTTTAATGAAACAATTTGTGAAAGCCTTAAAGCATGAATAACCATGCTTCTTATATTTAAAAACAAAATTTCCTAAGATTAGTGATGCTAAAATTAACGAAGGAATCTTTGTTAGGCGTCAGATTCGAGGCAAAATTAAGCAGGCCAGAATTTGAGGCCTGGCATAGTTTCAAAGGTGTATGTAATGGTCTCCTTAGAAGGCACAAATCAGAAAATTACCACATTCTTGTTTAGAATTTAATTAAGTCTTATAATGAATTGCGATGTAGTATGTCACTAAAGGTGCATTTTTTTTATTTCCATCTGTCTTTCTTTCCAGAGAATCCAGCAGACGTCAGCGATGAGCATGGTGAAAGATTCCACCAAGATATTGCTACTATAGAAAATCGTTATAAAGGAAAATGGAGACCTGCAATGTTTGCTGACTTCTGCTGGACCCTTCACAGAGACAGACAAGATGTTGTACACAAAAAGAAGCCTAAAATTCTAAAGATATACGACTATTGTAAAGATTTCAGCAATTTTGAAAAAATCTTAAATCTTCATTATTTTTTTAGATATATTTTTATAATACCACACTCTGAAATGTATTAAAAGGAGTTATTAATCTCTTCTGATGAATAAGCTTTTTGTTTCCATTTATATTTGTACTTTTTGTCTAATAAAATAAAAATAATAACAAATATTTCCTACCTCTATATACTGAATAATCTAATATTAATAAAAAATTAAATGTGCAGATTACAAAAACTGAAGTCATTTCAGGAAATATAAAGGTCATTTTCGTAATATACGCAAAAAACTAAAATAGAAAACTACTTTCTCATTTCTGTAGCAAAATCATTGTTAAACAGTGTTATTTTGAGATTTATCTGAATTTTAGACATGTAATCATATAAGATACATTCGAATGCAACGGTTTTAACACTTTTATTTATATTCTATATTATTACATAATCTTTCTAAATAACAAACAACAAGCATGACTCAAAAAGGAAATATATACATAAACGGGCCAGAAAAGGTTAAAAACACCATATAACACATATTAACAAGAAACAGCATTGGTCACGATATTTCACAAGATCATGAAATTCCTGTTTCTTGCGGCAAATATATTGATTACGCTGTCTATTCTAACT
Source organism: Ceratothoa steindachneri (assembly GCA_963969495.1). NCBI lineage: Eukaryota > Metazoa > Arthropoda > Malacostraca > Isopoda > Cymothoidae > Ceratothoa > Ceratothoa steindachneri. The sequence goes on along the minus strand of OZ018327.1, from coordinate 155,269,659 downwards.
TCAATTTCGTTGTGAGAACCGATTAGCACCAAGCCGTTGAGACATTCTTGACCCATGGTATTCTTTAAGTACGTTTTCAGTCACTTCAGGCCCGAAAATGACCGCTCGGCCTTAGTATTCGAGACGAGAGAGCGATCATTACTTGGAGGAACCTGGAAAATAGTAGAATTTTCCCTCTAGATGTGATTGGGGTAAAGATTGTATAATTGAGAGTTGCTGGGGTGGATATTCTATGGTTGATCATAGATCGTGATATTAATTTCCTAGTTAATATAACCAGTTAATCACATATATAGTTGATGGTGAGTGGTTAAAACAGGTTATTTATATCTTTGTTGCATATAATACGAGGGGCGGTCAATATGTTTTGCGAATCGTCTATTGAAGAAGCAGTAGCTGATCGCAGATCAGCTACTGCTTCTACACACGGGCCTCAAATGTGGCCCGTGTGGAGAGGATGATCCTCGAAAATCGACGGGTGAAGGTCGAAGAAATCGAACGAGAAATTGGAATATCACATGGAAGTGTTATCAACATCATCCACGACAATTTGGCCATGACAAAGGTCTCTGCTCGTTGGGTTCCTAGAAACCTCACCCTCCATGATCGACTTCAACGTCGTCAAAGTTCGGAGGAGCTGCTGCTCCTGTACAACCAAGACCCGGCTGGATTCGAGTTACGCATAGTGACAGGTGATGAAACGTGGGTCCTTCACTGGGGTCCCGAGACCAAGCTCAAAAGCATGGCCTATAAGCACAGGGGTTCTCAGACCCCCATCAAGTTCTGAACCCAACCCTCAGCTGGGAAGATCATGGCCACCATCTTCTGGGATACTGAGGGAGTGTTGATGGTGGACTATGCGCCTCGTGAAAGGACCATCACAGGCCAATAGTACGCCGAGAAACCTGATGGGTTGAAGAAGTGCATCCTTCAGAAGTGGTGCGGCAAGTTGAAACGCGGTGTCCTGCTCCTCCACGATCATGTCCCTGTCCACAAGGCCAGAGTTGCACAAGCTGCCCTGCGTGAGTGTGGATTCGAGGAGCTCAACCATCCCCCTACAGTCCAGATCTGGCCCCTAGCGACTACGTTTTATTCCGCCAACTTAAGGCTGCACTGCGTGGACGCCAGTTTAGGGACGATGAAGATGTCCAGCTTGCCGTCCAGGAGTGGATTGAACAGCAGTCGGGACATTTCTGGTTGTCGGGAATTTGAAGCCTCAGGGACAAGTGGCGCAAGTGCATTGAAGTCGAGGGTAGTTATATTGAAAAATAATAAAATACTTTTCCTCATATGTCGTTTCCTTATATCCGAATTGGAAAACTTATTGACCTCCCCTCGTAGGTTACAAAGTGAAGAGGATAACGACATTCCCGAATACTTACTATTCTCTTGACTACTGTGGTGATCTGTTGTTAATCCTAATTATAGGAATTATATTCTCACCCATGGGGCGTGATACTTCTCCAGTAATTATTCTCCCTCTACAGTGCGAAGATTCTTCACCTGTGAGTAACTAGTTAAAGCAACAAGGACTTTTAAATCGTGAGATTCATTGCGCAATTTGCTATCAAGGAATGAACCGGATGAAATATGCAAAAACAAAGGCTGGTTATGGTTAGAAATGCAGATGAAAGATTGCTCAAAATACACGTCAACATTGTTTATGCCCAGCGGATCCTTTTTTGCAGCCATATTTGCCATTGCAGACGGAGTCTACACTATTAATTTATGGACTGAATCCGGACAGTAATAAAATATTTCAGTGAACAACGTGGTGGACTGCAACAACTTTTTCCGTGATGTACCAACTACTTCATGGATATCGTGGTTCGAAGAGATGCAGCTACGCTTTTACCCATCGTGCAAGCAGTTGCGCGACCTGGGTCCATCATTCACACCAACTAATGGAGATCCTACAAAAAATTGTAAGATCTTGGGGTTCGTTCAGAGTACCATCAACCATTCAGTGAACTTCGACGACCGGGTGAATGAAGTCCATACTCAACATATGAAGTCGTACTGGAACAAGCACATGGCTCAAATTAAGAAAATGCGTGGCTCTAGAAGGGAATTTTTGAATTCTTAAAAACAAGAATTCATGTATATAGACGTTTTTCCTTAAATGGATTTCAGGAAATTTCTTCTTGACTATAATTATATTGTTTCATTTGTAGTTTCATTAATTAAACATTATGAAGATGGTACAATTTAATGTAGTTATGGGGTGGAGATTTTACATTTGATCATCAGTGTGAGGGAGATTGAGAAAATTAATCCCCTTTTAATTTGCTATAAAAAGGAAAATGATTGACTACCAATGCTTCTTGTCAGCTTTTTTATTTTCTATGAATCGGATAAACATTGACTACCAATGGATCCTTGCCGCTTTTTGATTGTTTCGGAGGAATATACAGAGTGGGCGGAGCAAACCTATCCTTATGCTTACGCATTTATGTGCCCTCCAGAGTCCAGCAAATATTGAAACAGCAATTCTCGTTAAACTTCAGCTATAGTTAGGTTAATCTAGATGATGGGTTAGTGGTAAAGTTGCTGTGGGCTTTGGCATGATCTTTTTGCCGTAAAAGGAGCAATGGTGCAAATTCTAAGATACATTCTTGTCAATGCGGTGGTAAATGTCGGGTTTTTTTGCTTTCTTGGTGATAGAAACACTTTCTCTGCAGTATGAGTGCTGGCTTTATAGTGTTTGGTTGAATATGTTGCATGTAATGGGATACATGGTTCTTTCTTTTATTTGTGCACTCTTCAGGATTGCTTAGGGACTTAAGAATCACAAGGAATAGCACAGATGGTATAAATTAAAGGTTCTAACTCAGGTATACATTCCGCAGGTAGCGCACTCAATGAGGTTTAGATTTAAATTGTGTCAATTCCAAAATATTCACTTTAATTAGCATTCATTTGTTTCCATCAAACTTTCAATAATTTATTTTTTCATTTTTAGAAATGGATTCTGCATCTTCGTTATGTGCAGCAGAGAGATGCTGGGCAATATGCTTGTCAGGTGTCAACACACCCGCCGATGGTGCTCATCAAAACACTTAGCATTACAGGTGAGCATCACCATCGCCATTGACAATGGCAATTTCGGAATGCCACTTTGCGCAACGGCGCGAAATGTGGACCTTCAAAATATATTTTCTAGATGATAAAATCTTAAGCAGTGTGGGTGAGGGGGAGGATGGGGTGGGTGTATTTATTGCTCTACACTAACCTCACCAAATGATATTTATTTTTTCATTTAAATATATATATATATATATATATATATATATATATATATATATATATATATATATATATATATATATATATATATATATATAGGGAGAGAGATAGAGAGAGAGAAAAAAAGAGAGGGAATTTATACAGTAAATAAAGGAGAGAAAAATTGGTTTGGCAATCGAGGGATTTTCCTCTAACAACCTTTTAGAGCGTGAAGGTGGAAATTGGGCCAACAGATTTGCTTCTCAAAGCCAAGAGGGACTTTTCTCTCGGGGGTTCATTTAGTGTGTTAAGAAAGTAGCCTCGGGGCGCGTTGCCAGGATTCGAACACCCAACTCCTTTTGGTTGTTTGCCCCACTTCCGAAGAAGTTCTTCCACGAGGGTCATTGTCGAGGTGGTGTCGAGCAATAACAGTGAGACATATCGTATGCCCCTGATCAATTGAGTTGCCACTTCCTTCAGTGTAGGAGGATGGAGGGATCCCTTCCTCTCCCTTTTCTCCATAAATAGGAAATTTCCTTCGGAGTTTCTCTTCTCGGTCTCTTCTTGGATGATTTTATTAGAATCAAAACAAATGCGATTAATTTGTCAGATTAATGGCTAAAATTTGGATGCATGAATTTCCTTGTAATTTAACGGTTTATATTTACCTTTTACATGCTAATGTGTGGATTCAGGTCTAAATTACTTCGTGAAAAGGTTTATGGATTGACTCTTCCAAGCGATCGATAGTCTTGATTGCCCATTTATCAAAGTAATGATATTTATAACAAGGCCAAGGCTTTGGCATTCAAATCTGGAGCTGCAAAAAAAAGCGCTTTGGGAAGAGGAAATGTATCGGGTGTCCTGCATAAAAGAGCCTTTAGTAAGGTTTTTTATTCTCTATACCCGAATTGTTCGTTGAAATTTTACTAAGGAGGAAGCGACATTAATATTAGTGAAGGTAGGTAGTCAAAATTATGTTAGCGCAAGGCAAGTGATTATTCAAATATCCTAAGATTGAATTGAACAATAAATTTATTAAAATACAATAATAAAAGAAATTCCGTTGCAACAAAATTTCATTCCTAAAGACCGGCCCCCTCCACATTCCTCGTCAAGTTGACTTCATGACTTATTCTTTTTGTTAATTGGCTTACGTTGTCAAGATGGGCGGAGTACATCTATCATTCTTTTTCTGACCACAATCTAAGAGTTGGAACACAACCTGTAATCCACCAAAATTTATTACATTTATTATTATAATTGCGATGGAGTGACAGAATTATTACCGTCTTAATCGTGTTGAGGTAAAGAATTCCATTCGGGCCATTGTCGGAAAAAAAGGATCAATAAGAATCTCATTCTTTCATATTTCGATCTACATACATCTAATTTTTGCAAATAGCGCGGTCAAAATTTAAATTAACGGGATGTTCAGTGATGCTTACTGACAAACATTGAGCTTTTTCACTTTTTCTATCTCGTCACCAATCACAAGATTATAAAAACAATAACAAGTGGATTGATTCAGAAGCCATTGTTAAATCTTATTCGGTGAGGAAAATAAGTCTCGAGGAAGCTAATGGCGGAGGTGCATCTTACGTCGATGACACTTCAAATCAAGTTTAACAATGCGATTAAATGAGTTTGACATTTGGCTTCCATTTTTGCTTCCAGATATATTTGTATTTTCAAAAAGTTTTATTCTAAATTCTTCAATAAAATCTTATGTTAGTAGCGCTTGAATACCTTAACTACCTTTGTTTAAATTTAGACAGGTACCTCCCATTTTGTACATACCTGTATATAACCATTTGACTAATAGATCTCTTTTCTTAACCTACCGCCCCCTCAAACTCAATTCCCATCCGGCCTTGCACATAAGTAACTTTGGGTACTTCACTTGCATTAATGCAACTCCACTATCATTAAACTTAATAAAAATGAATTATTTATAAAATGGTGTTCATCAAACAATATCGCACTTACACAATGAAAAAATCACGAATACTTTTTCAATTTAAAGTTAGATTTGATTCTTCGTGGAACACCCTGTATTTTGGTTGGTTGGTGTCTACTGGTTTCATAATTTTATAATTCCAAAGGAGCTGAGATTTGTATTTAAAGGCTAATCTGTTCTGTTTGACAGACTTATGTAATAACCCTTAGGCAACTCCTTTGCCTTCGAAGAGGATTCCTCCAAGTCATGATCGTCATTGACCATTTAAAATAACATTTTCCTTTGCTTTTCCTTATCGTTTTTCCTTACTTCACCTCCTCTTTATCATTTTTCAACTTGGAATCCCTTGACGCTTTTCCGTACTATGAAGGGTATTTCTCGGGATTGGCTGTCACACTTGTGTTTCTTTTCTTCCTCTCCAGAAGCATCCGCTGTAATCGAAGGCGGTCCAGAAAGCATCGTGAAGGCTGGTAGCGTGGTGGAGCTCAGGTGCTCTTTTAGAAACCATTCGCAAAGACCCGAGTATGTCTTTTGGTACCATAATCGCAGTATGATCAACTTTGATACCAACAGACAGGTATGTCATTTGCAGAGGTTTTTTCCACCATTCTGTATCATACACCCCCATACAACCTTTTTGGCACGAGTACAGGGTTCATCAACAAATATATAAGCGAGAATGGTAAGTAAATTTTTTAAATATTTCCTATTACTTATATTAAATTCTCATAGATTAGATATGTAATAAGCCGTTACCATAGCGACACGAAGCCAGTGACGTGTTGAGAATCTTTCGAAATTTGTTAACGCGTATATTTTCCTGGTCTCTTTTTTTACAAAATAGAATTATAATATTTATTAAAATTCTTTGGCAAGATTAATTACAGGGTTTTTTATCGGCAAACTACGAATGGTGGGGGTAGGATTCAGGAGAGATGCGCGGACTCTTATGCCCAGAGTCGTCAATGTAGTGTCCTCTCTTTGCTCAATAAGACATAATCACTACCACCATAACGTAGTCCGTCGTAGCTTCGAAGTAGATGATTATTATAAGGTCTCCCACACCTACCCCAATATTTTGTAGGAAAATTAATTACTCCAAAGAAGTTACACGAAAATGAATGGATGCCAATAGGATGCGTGATCTATGTGAGACAAACATGAAAAGGAATGAAGAGTTTTTTAGGGATGGATTGAGAGATGGAGTGGATCAGGCTGCTAGAAGTTAAGATGATGTGGCTGTGCTAAGGCACTATACAGTACCTGCACAGGCCCAGAAACATCACTACCGAGAGATACCGACTGGGTGCGGGGCCAATCTAGAACCAGAAATTACCACTAATTTCCCGTGGCGACAAAGGAGAATAGCGTGATCCAGAGCATCAAATGCCTCTGAAAGGTCAAGGAGTACCAGGAGAAGGGGTTGCCCATTGTCGACCTTCTGGCGATGAAGAACAAAGATCAGCCACCCAGTTGCTCAGCCACTCAGTCGCTCCTGTCCCATTGAGAGATCAAATTAAAGATCTCAAATCGACCTTTTCTGCCTTGGCTCCATTCACTGCAATTGCTAAAGCCACGAATCAAGCTGTCGAAAATTCGCTATCGCCTGTTTATTATTATATTAACAATCATAGTCCTTAACTCCCTCAATCTGGGTACTTTGTCTTTAAATTAAGAAAGCAGTCGAGATGGAAATAATACAGAAATATCTTCAAAAATTCTTTCGAGATAATTTTTCTGCTTTCTTCCAAATTTCCGCTTCTCTCAGGAACGGTTGTCCATCTTTGTAAGAATTACTGTTGCGTCAAAACACTACTCATTCTCACTAAACATCCCAGCTCAGACAATTCAACAAAGAGTGTTCTACTTTTCGAAGCCTTTTGTTTGAAAAATGGTTCAAAAAGGAACACAGCACTTTTTCTGAGGCTTCTGTCATCAGTTTTTCTAAGTAATTTCTTAAATCATAAATACCAAGCAGATTAGTGTCTCCAATAAGTCAGCTTCCACTGTGTGCAGTGACTGAGAAGGAATATTTATTCTATAAGAGTTTACACTAAAAAACCGAGAGACGAACGAAGTATAAAAATTCCCTTTATTCTTTATTATATTGCTTCATCCTTTTCTTGGCTTTTCTTTATAGCGATAGCTAGGCGGCGCCTTAGACATTTGATTGCCTCGCAAAATATTGGTTTAAGAGCATAAACTGGGGGGTATCTTCCAGCGCTTCGTGTTGAATTCAATGTTTTGTGAGTCAGGTGTGCTTTGAATTTCATGCCAATAAATGAGGTAAATTTTGCTTTACAAATCTACCACTGTATTGAATGCGATCATTATTATTATCAATTTTTCACTTATTACAATAAAATATTTACTGCACTTTTCACAGTAATTTATGGCAGCTTATCAGCCAGAAACCAGCATGTTACTGTAATTTATACTGTACCATCGTGTATATCACCGTAAGATCTGTAGCAACGCACTGTAGTATCATGCAGTGTTGCTGTTGAAAATACAGTAAGTTACTAGCTGCTGAGCTACCAGTGTATTTTCTGTTAAATTGCAGCATATGTGCATTACCGAGTACCTAGACAACTATTCATACGATATGATTTTCACATCCATATGTTGAATATTTACCTATGGTTTTAATTATGACAGTTTCGAAGTCACACACATAAGTTATGTGGCCAACTTCTAATTTCAAAAATTCAAAAATAGTCTAAAATGTTCTAAAACCAAAGGGAGAAGGAGAAGAAAGAAGGACCAAGGAGAGGAGATGCCTTTCTGCCGGAGATGCCTTTCTGCCGGAGATGCCTTTCTGCCGGAGATGCCTTTCTACCAGAGACGCCTTTCTGCCGGAGATGCCTTTCTTCCGGAGATGCCTTTCTGCCGGAGATGCCCTTGCAGCTTGCATCTCTTTACTTGATTATGGCGCTTGCCTAGCTCACCTGCTTCGCTTTATTCGCTTCCTCTTCTTCACTTTTAATTCTCATTTTCCTTCTTGGAAGGTTCATGAACATGGTCCTTGTATTTGAAGCACTTCTTTTGTGTTCTTCTGTAGGTGCTAAATCTGTGGCGCATTCGCCGCACCATATATTTTTCTGGCCAATTGGTGGACGTGTGCTCCTCCAGTTATAGCACAAAAGGCTACTTTGTATTCTTTGGAATCTTTCCTATCGAATGGTTGGTTACTCGTGGGATACTCATGATTGACACCAGGAGTCCTTCTGTAGTGGCCTTTTGTACCATTTCCGTTGGAATGAATGCGACTTGAACAAATGGGTCTGGTCACTCAACTTCAATTACTTCTCGGACCTTTACCCATGTGTGTTGCTTTTCAATTTCTTCTTCGACCTCTTCGGCCGAGTGTTCCCCAACCCAACTCTCCACTTTGCGATAGATAAAGTTGCGGTTGGATACCACTTGTGGGCAGGATTTGAAGCGCATTGAGAATTGTGGAAATAGATACCAATGGCTGGACGACGAGGAGTAATATTCGAGGAAATATATCCAGAGCAATTGATGTAGATGTCATCTTGATTTCGGAGTACGGGATCGACACACGAAGTGAACAAATGAAAATTTGGAATTTTCAAATGTTGATCACAAACTTTTCGAAAGAGATTTACGACGGTGCTGCTAATGCGATAAAAAGGAAGAAAATAACGACGGTGCCGCTAATGCGCTAAAAAGGGAGGAAATACAAGCAAATTAGAAACCCTGAAATTCCTGCCCCCCGATAGAGGTCGAACTTGACATAAGAAAGATAGTCATAACCATTGGATACCGGCCGCCAAAGAGAGGTTTTTATACTTACAGTCTCTCAGTAGCCTATTTGGAAGAAGGACCTCCATCTAGAATCCTAACGAAGGACCTGAATGCCATGTGTTAGGAGTCCAGCTCTAGAACTTCCAATGGGCTCGGAAGCAACCTTGATACTTTACTAGAAAAGAACATCGTCCAGCGAATTGGACCCAACTTCCCCACTTCTGTTAGAGAAGTGGGTGCCATAAATCTAGACATTTGTCTTGCTAATCTCTAACTACAACATAGAACCAGTTCAAGTACAATGTATTGATCATATAAGGATCCTAATCAAGTCCAATAGGAAGGCTATACAAGTTCAAGTCGTTGTTAAAAAAAACTACAAACGTGCAGCCTGATCACGCTATGCACAACTCCTCGAGAACTATCATCCTGCCCCTTTGAAGAGGCAATTTTCGATCAGATTAACAAGTCACTCGATGACCTTAATAGCCATCTAACCGACGCAGATAGGGCTTGTATCCTGAAATCCGCGTTTAGGCACATCTCAGCATAGATGGACCGAATACATGAAGGATTTGTACCGACAGCTGAAATTATTATACGATATTAACATAAAAAACGCATCAATTGATGGAATAAAAAGAAGTAAAGAGATCCTCGAACATCAGTGGAGACGATGGGACGATGCGATCGAAAGCCTCGATCACGATGAATCTCCCAAAGTTTTTTGAAAAAAGAAATCAGGAGCTCAAAGGATTGACTGGAATAGCGAAGAAAATGAAAATACAAAACGAATACGGAAAGATCAAAACGGAAAAATAAAATATTGAAGCAATATTTCGAAATTATTGGGGAAATATATTTAGTATAACTGAAGAGAAGAATTTAGAATATGACATAGAGTTTGAACACGAAATCATAGACGAGCTGAACACCCAAATTCATAGAACGCACTCGCACCACAAGGAGGATAAACAACGGCAATAGAAGCGCCGAGATAGATCCAGGACAATCGGAGATAACAACGTTAAATTTTAAAAAGGCACCAGCCAACTTCTTCGAAAGGATTAGTAGAATTCTTAACTCCTGTATAAATACAGGATACTTCCCCGATGCTTTCATGACAGGCAAAATGATTTTCTTAGACAATCACAGCAAGGATCCAACGAGGAAGGAGAGCGACCGACCAATTTCACTTCTGGAATTTGGTGGGAAGCTCTTCGATAAAGTCCTCAAAGGAAGACTGATATATCACCTGGAAGTGAACGCTCTGTACAACTCCTTCGAATTTAGCTCCAGGAAAAAGTGAAGTTCGGAGATAGCGATAAATGTCATCACGAAAATCTTGCCCGAGCCAAAAAGGAGGGGAGTTATGTTGACATTGTATGTCGGGATGTATCAAAAGCATTCGATAAGGTTTGGCCAATGGGAGTGCAATTAAATATCCTGTGACTGTGACTAAGTGATAAGTTAGAAAGAAGTTTATGTGACTATGTCATGGAGAGAGCGGTGTACATATATCAGTTTGGGGAGCATGCAATAATCCGACTTCATTCTTAGACCTTAATGCAGGCTTCCCGCAAAGGTACGTCTGTCCCACTATCTTTATTCCATACACACTGCAGATTCCCCAGACCCTGGCAGCCCCACTTGCCTTCATATTTGATAAGCGGATGATTTCAGCTAGATAATACAGTGGCCATGTCTGGACGCGCCTATGCAAGTCCATATGACGTCGGAAAAAATCTAAAGAATAAACAACTAGGAGGCCAAATGAAAAATACGAACAAATCAAGAGAAATTCAAGGTTGTCCTGATTAGAAGGAGACTACTGTCAGATGTCAGGGTGGGTGATAGGCTCTCCCTACACCACGGAATGCAATGAAGTCGGTATGAAAATTACTTCATCCGGGTAGAGGAAGCACGTTTCTGATCGAAATTTGACAGCCTAGGCTGCAGTCAGAGCTATAATCATGTTGAGAAACCTGCCATAGCGTTATTAGGAGAATATATCCAATGCACTTGTAATATCTTCGCTGTTCTACCCCACTTCCGCCCTCTCTTGTGCCTAGAGGTCAGAAAACTGTAGACAACAGGTCGTGCAGATTTGTGTACCTAATTACAGGTACCTGCAGGCAAGAAAGAAGAGGCCAAGAAGAGCTGCACAGGGATGCAGGAAAAACACCTATTAACACAGTCATTGAAGAACGAACAAGGAATATGCAGTATATGGTTAATCAGGAAAATGATGAAGAAATCAATGAAAGGATTAACAAGAAAAGAAGAGCTAGAAGCCATCCAAGATTCCCAAGTTCTCCTAGCCTTATGACTATGGGAGATGAAGTGCCGTTCTACGCAAAATGGAATGTGTAGAAACATCAGAAAAAAGAGACATTTTTCACCGATTAATGAAATTATCAATAAATTTGAAAAAAATACCGGATTACGACAAAAGCCTACTGATTACAAAACGGAAAACTCACCAATTTTGACCCCAAGAGGAAGAAACGCGAAGAAAGAATAAAGAAAACGACGGAAACACAAAGAACGACATGCATCACGGAATACATAAAATTCACAATATTAAGTATTGCAATAATAATAATAAGTAATTAAATCATAAAACAACAAATGCTCATAAAATATGTATACCAAAACATTCATTTTAAAGACAAAAAGCTTGAACGCCGTATAAAACAAGAACAACAACCAAAGATATGGAAGAAAATAAAAACAATGAAAGAGATAATCCTGATCACCAGGTGCCTTGCCTCCTTTGAAATTCTCCTACACTACCTTCTCTTTTTACCACTTTTCTTTCGTTCTTTCGTTCTCTCTATACCACACATACTTTTTATCCCTCCAGACACGTACACACACTTACATTAATTACTAGAGTATAGTGAACCTCTCCATTAGGGGGCCAGAAAAGAGGGGGCGATTATCGACCAGGAGTCGAACCCAACTGCGGACTGCTAATAGCACTACGTATAACTAGGTAGGGTGAGCAAGGAGAGTGCAAAGCTCGGAAGGTCGGAGAGATAGTATTAGGCTATATAAAATTGCTCTCTCACTTGAGGAGTAGGATAATCTTTCCCTTTCATAGGTAACTACTAGGAACCCCACACCAAGTGGGGCACATTATAAGTCTGGGAAATGATCAGGAATCCCCCTGACGAACTGAAAAGACTGCCACTCTGACTAATACCCAAAGGGAAAAAGCAAACAGCACAATAAGTAACACAGACGATATTTTTTGATCTTTAAATTCCATTTATAAAGTACATTGAGATCTAGAATGGATTTACGGTGATCTGCCAAAAAGAAATAATTGTTGAGCAGCTGCTGTCGACGGCAGGAAAAATAACACTCAGGAAAGTGGACCACTATGCAAAAACTTGACCACAAATCACTTCAGAAAGAAGCTTCGTATGTAGAAATGTTGAAGCATGGATAGAAGCTCATCGTGTGAGGAAATTATACAAGCAATAATAGAAAGGCAATGATGAATTAAAGTACAAGATGTGATCAAATTTAGATATCCCACTCATGTATTTAAAGTAATTTGCGCAAATACAGAAATGGCAGGTAAAACTCAAGAAAAGGACATCTTGCATTCAGTATGTTAATTTCCTTCGCAAAAATACAGAGGGACGTATTTGTAAGCATACAAATGTGCTTCACATGTTACACCATAAAAAATCACACATCAACGAACTGCCCCAAGAAAGGCCCTATAATATGTTAGGAATGCGCCACAGAAGGACACACTTTGAGGCCTTGCACCAATTCAACCAAGAAGTGCATTAACTGCGAGGGCAACCATCAAACCATGGCAATATTCTGCCCATAAAAAAGAAGTTTTTAAAATAAAGGAAAGAGAACACCAAGAAAAAAAGGGGGTAACCCCTGAAACGCTACTGCAGCTCAAACGGAAATCTCAGGGAAAGCAATAAAATGCCAAACAGCCAGGAACGTGCGATAAAACTCTAAACGCATTGTTCAAGGCAAACATACTAGAACCAATTAACATTCCCCACGAAGTCAACCTATCTGTAATATTAAACATGAAGACGACAGAACCAGGCATCAATGATAAGTTACCGGAAAAGGAACACATAACGGAAACAGAGGTAAGCGAGACCGAAGAGAGTTCAGAATCCTCAGAAGAAGAGATAAAAAGCAAAACAAGAAAAATGCAAAGGAAGAAGAAATCCTAATCAGGTAGGAGCCAGACCTCGAGAGCGACTTTCCCTAGCCCCGCTCCCCCAGCCACGAACAAATACGGACATGGAGTAAGAAGCCCAAAACAACCAAAAAACTGAAATAATAACTATATAGTTTTACGAACAAATTAAAGGATCAAATGAACCGGCAACGCCTAAAGGATTACCCCAATCACATTGGAAAAATCAAAACTTAACATTCTACAAATAAATACTAACGGATGGAGAGAAAACAAACAAATATACAAAAACATTTTCAGGAGAATAGATCCGGACATCATCTTAATTTCAGACCACGGAATCAACCAAGACAACGCCGAGATAAAATTTTGAACTATGGCGTCATAGACGTATACTCAACTGGCGAATTACACGGCAGAGAGGCTATTGCCTACTGAACTCGTGAAGAACTAGACAAGTCTTATATAAGCGTAGAAATAAAAGTGGAAATAACAAATATCATAATAGCAACATGATATCATCCTCAAAGAAGAAATCATTTGCCGATTAATAAGTGTATCAAAATCTTTAATAATAGAAACCCTGCGATATTTATGGGTGACTTAAATTTCCTATTTTTAAGCTAAAGGATATATAAATAAAAACAGAGCAAGAAGGCTCCTTAAAACGCTGTTCGTATAAGGCATGCAATCGACTAGGACCTGATTACCCAATTTACGTAACTGAGACCAATGCCTCAAAATCGGACATCTGCCCAAGTAATAATAATCTCACTTACAACTATGCAGAGCTCCGCGAAGGTAAGAAAAGCATACCATAGAGCAGATTGAAAGAAATACAGAAGAGAATTAAATACATATATACCAGAACCACTAGATTGAGCAACATTAAAAGATATAGATGTAGAATTGGAAAAAGTAAGGTGTTCGATGCAAGCAGCAGACGAAATAACAATAGCTAAAAACGGCTACAAGATAATTAAAAAGTTCAGATGGACGCTCGAAATGGTTCAAAAGAACAGATGATTATGAGAATCATCGAAAGAAATAAGAGAGAACGGCACAACGTGGAAGCTACGCACCGAAATGAGAAGTAGAAAAAGCCAACTGACTACGGAATTAAGAGAAAAACATAGTTAACATTGGTACGAAACAATACGAAGGATTGATAATGATGCACATGGAAAGCAATTTTAATCGAATGAAATGCAAAGCAAGAACGAGAAAAATGAAAATAAACACAATCAAGGAAACAGCATAGAAGACGAGGATATGATTGGACAGATATTCAAAGAACATTGGAACAGGATTTTCTACATAAGCGTAAAGGATAATGAAGAATTCATCATCGAGTGGTTTCGAGCTTAGCATTATAGATCCACTTAACAATGAAATCGATAAAATGCATCCCCACCACTTCGTAGATGCAAAGAAAGACACATACGGCAGTATCGATGCGAAGATCACCAAGCAAGAGGTGAAGACCACAATTTTGGAGATTAGGACTCACTAAGAAGAAATATGAGGAAGCGCCAGACAACCTACTAAAGGGAATAACTATGCTACTAAATGCTTTTCTTAACACAAGCTACTTCCCAAATGAATTAAAGGTCGCAAAAATGATCTTTATTCCCAAAGCGAGAAAACCACCAACTCGAGTGGAGAGCTACAGACCTATTTCTCTACTTGACTTCCTCGAGAAGGTATCAAGAAAAATAAGCAATCAATGTCTATGTTAGCATATGGAGGCAGATGAACTCTTACAGCAACTACTAGTTTGGATTCATGAAGAAAAGAAGCTTAGAGATGGCCTCACGTTGATCAGTGAGAAAATTACCTAATCAAATGAGAAAAAGGCTAGTATTGATAAAGTGATCGATGCAAGCAGCAGACGAAATAGCAATAACTACAAAGGGCTACAAGACGATTAAGAACTTCACATGGACACACAAAATGGCTCAAAAGAACAGAAGATTAGGAGAATTCTCGGAAGCAAGGACATGCCCTTACTCTCTCTCACCTATCTTCTATTCTATTCTATTCTCACCTTTATTCTATTCTAACGTCACCCACACCACGAACAACATAATCAGGGCCCTTGAAAATATCATTTGTTTAAGCCTGAAAACCGACTACTTCCCTGACATATTAAAGACGGGGAAAATTATATTTATCCCCAAGCCAGGAAGACCTAAAGACGTATATTGCCTTTAGATTTCACCGGTGGAGTCTTTGAGAAAATGCTAACGAGAAGACTTGGAATTCGTGGAGGAAAATAACTTTTATCATAATAATTTCCATTTTGGATTTCGTAAGAACGGCGATACAACCTTGGCCCTTGGAATAATTATATAAATAATAGAACAAGCAAAAGCAGAGAAGAAAATATCGTCCGCACAGTGCTACGCGAGGTAGAGAAAGCCTTTAGCAAAGTCTGTACCAGAGAAATTCAGTTTAAGATCCTTAAACTCAAAATAAACAACAGTTTGGAAAGAATCCTCTCTGACATCACGCAAAGAAAAGTATAATCGTGATCCCCGAGTACGAGGGACCAGCATTTGAGTTGGAATACGCTGTCCTCAATCTACACAGCCAACTTACATATAGCGGTGATACTTGAGACACTAAGCATTAAGTTTGCAGATGTTTTAAGTCAATTAAGCACTTGCCCCCGAAGAGACGAAAGAAGTCAGGCTAGATTAAGGGCACACTAAATAGGTAACATAAACGACTTTGAAAGAAATTGGAAAATAATAACAAACATAAAAAAAAATGCAATTTCAGGATATAAAATAGCCAACAGCGTATTAGAAGGAGAAAAATTTTTGCTCGGAAAATAACATTAATCAGTTACCTAAGACGCGTAAACGACCGAATACAGAGAGCAACTCCAAGTTTAGAGCTACTCTATATACTTCGAGAGATAACAGCAAAAAAAGGGAAAAATTTATACGGTACTAACTTACCCTCTATTCCCAATTCATGTGGTGGCTAAAACAAAGATGGAGGAATTACAGTGAGTAGAAAACAACATTTTTGGACATTGGACATAATAAGAGATGAAATATAGGTAGAGTTATAGAGAGAGTAAGAGAATAAAGTTGATAAAGGGGGAGTTTAAAGAATAGATGATGTGTAGGAGACAGAATAAAAAGATCCCTGGTGAATGGGTAGCTCTGTTTGTTTTAGTTTTGTATGTTTTTTGTTTTGTTTTTGTTTTTTTATCTAATAAACTATAATTTTTATAGTTTATTTTAATTAAATTAACATTGTTAATTTAATTAATGGGGTTTCATCTTTAATGATGATTTCTGGCATTCAAGCCTTTATTTGAGGGTTTTTTTTAATCCCGCTGGGGGTATTTGAACAAGTATTATTTTTTTCCTTTTGGAATGTTAAATTGAATTTGAAAATAAAATTTTTATTTTTAACGTGAGTTTGAAGTGAAGTTAATTTTAACTAATAAAATTTGCGCATTACACTGGTTGAGTCTTGTCTATTGTCGATTCTATAGGGTGTATTGGGGATTTACGTTATCGTCAGACTGTAATTTACTGCTTTTAAATGGTCTTATTTGTCGGTCGGCTTCGATGTCTCGGTGTGTACGAGAGAATTCAGGGGTTAAGCGTGCACCAATGGCTTGCCATATCCTCTTAGCTCTCTCGTGGAGCGCCACGTTGATTGGAGATAATCCAACCGAGTCGTTTATGTTCTCTTCTTCGGGTGTTTGTAATAAGTAAAACCGCCTTGTTCTGGATAACTTGTAGTTTCGCAATGTGGGTCTTGGCGCTCGCGTTTAACGGCACCGGGGGGTACAAGAGTCTCGAGCGAATGCACGCATTGAATATCTTGAGTTTATTTGAGCGAGTTAGGTCACGAAACCTAAAAACTCCCTCAGATCTCTCTTGCTATTCGCGACTGTTCGCTCGATATGCCTCTTGTAGCCCCCTGTGGTGATTTTGAGCCCCAGAACCCTCCCTTCTCGGCAGTAGGGGATTCTCTCCCCTTCTACCTGTATGTCATTGAAGGTCTTGCGAAACATGAAAATTATTTTGAATTTGGGGGCATTGGTCGATATCTTCCATTTCCTCTCGAAAGAGTTGATGTTGGAAATCTCCCTAGCCGTATTTATCGCCATAAATTCCCTGTGAACGTAAGCAGCTGTACAAATTTACGATATATCGTCAGCGAACTGAACGTATATCGTACCTTCGGATAGAGGTTGTGGTAGGCTAATATCTTCTCGAAGACTTTGCCAGCAAATTCTAAGAGAGATATCGGCCAAAAGCTGGCAGGGCAGTCCGGGGGCTCTCCCGATTTGTGGGAATGAAGATCATCTTGGCCACCTTCCACTGGTCGGGAAAGTAGCCCGTGTTCAGAGTGGCATTCATGATGTTAAGAAGCCCACTCAGAACATTAGGCGTGGCCTTGATGAAATTCTCCCTGGTCAGCCCCATGGTACCCGGTGCTCTTTGAAGAAAGCATTTTAGTGCAACAGAGAGCTCTTGGGCAGTTATTTTACTCCCATAGCCCTCCATCACTCTTCCCTGCGACACACAATGATGAGGAGAGGTTTTGTGTATTTGTGTGTTTAGTTGTTCGATTATGTCAGTCTCGAATTCGAGGTCGTAGTTGTCATTTTCTTCTGGGGTAATTGTGAAGATTGAGGACCAGAAAATCCTAAAAATTTCCTCAATCTCTTCATGCTTGTCGATTTCTAACCCGTCATTCATAAGTGTTATTCTTTGAGGGGGGTGGGGGCTCTTCCTTTTAACCGTGTAACGGTTTGCCAGAAAGTATGTGAGTCTCTTTCAATGTCGAGTCTTTCTATTAGTCTGTCCCATGTGAGTATCTGTTGGTCCGTAATTAGTGTCTGGAGTAGAAAACAACACAAGAAAAGGACAAATGCGAAAAGTGAGAGACCTTCCCGAAGAGGCCAAATCGTGTCCAATAGAGAAGGTCCTCCGGAAAAAGGCTGAAGGTATCTGGGTAAAAATAAACAACCTCCCGCTAATTTTGGCAGACCAGATCGATATCCTAAATGAAAATCACACGAATCCTCACTTTTAAAGCACAAATCCACGGCTGAAAATTTAATAAAGAAAGGGGAAGAGGAAGCAGATGCAAAAGCAAGGAAAACAAGAAAATAAAAATAAACAAGGAAAAGTACACAACCTCGTATGAGATCGATAACGATAATGGTGAAAAAAATGTTGAAATAACAAACACGAATTATGACCAGGATAAAAGATATTTACAACACAAAAATAAAACAGAACATAAATAGAAATCCCGACGCAAAAGACATGCCAATTGAATATTAGTTGCATTATCTTATAGCATATATTTTTCTTTCGTTTTAGTCTAATCATTTTCTAATATTAGATTGTATTCTGAAAATAATTAAATAAACATCATTCTAGACTTCATGTTTCCACATTGTATAAGGATGTCCCCAAATAAACTATATTCTCTTTATAGTATCATATATTTTATCATTTAAAATAACTATATATTGTTATAGCATTCGCCATTGAGTTAATGATTTAACTGATTAAAATTTTATATCGAGTGTTTTGTATATAAAACTTAATTAACTAGACTAAGTGGAGAAAATTTTCTCTGGCGACATGGACGCGATTTTGTATGCGGCGCTTAAGCTTGGCTTGGTTTTTCAGAGACCCGTAACAGCTTAGCCTATAGACCGAACGTAGTCTAGTCCCCCCAGCTTGCTTCGAGACATCAAACGCACCGATTGCACAATAAAAACTCTACAACATTAAATTTTATTTCGTCGAGCAAAAGAATTCATTTCGCATAAGCATTTGACACTCGAGCAACGAAAAGGTATTCTTA
Source organism: Ceratothoa steindachneri (assembly GCA_963969495.1). NCBI lineage: Eukaryota > Metazoa > Arthropoda > Malacostraca > Isopoda > Cymothoidae > Ceratothoa > Ceratothoa steindachneri. The sequence goes on along the minus strand of OZ018327.1, from coordinate 155,250,664 downwards.
AATAGTATTGGAAATTTGAGAATGTGGCCCAAATCCAAGGACAATCGATCCATGGAATTTGTATTACGTACAGGTTCCGCATTCCAAACCCGTAACAGATTAGAGGTACAGACATGCACAAACAAAGATAAGGACGACGCAAATCTATTGCGAACGACGAAAACTCCATTTTAGTGTTGTAAATATTTACTCGATTACCATAGAAATCGGTTAGGCTCACTGGCTTTTAAAGTCCTCACATATAAAAGCGACATTCCAAGGCTTAAAATGACCCTGATCACAGACTCGAATTTTTTTAAACAGTTTTAATCAAGAAAATCGTGTTGCACATTATATCGACACAGCGGCAGAAATTGTAACTCGATAATCCAGAGATTTGGCTGGACATTTTTAGTGGCGTGCGACTCTAGATTTCCCTATGTCGGTCGGTCCGTCGGTCCCCGTTTTGCATTTTTTTTATTTCAGTAATAACATTGTAACTATTTGGCAGATTCTAACGAAATTTGAAAGTCTTATGTTGTTTTGCATTCTCTTTCGAATGATATAATTGTTAAAGTCCTCTCAAGTTTAAACCGGAAATTATTGAAAATTTTGAAGGCGGTAAGGTCATAAATCAGAATAAGTGAGAGCACGTGACATTGGTCAGCTGACCTTGTTTATTTTAATGAAAGTTACTGGTCAGCATATCTCGACAAACTTTGCCAGAAATTATACTTGCATTCGGACGTTGTTTGTAAACGACGAATTTTACTTTGAATAAAAATGAAGCTCCTCCCCCACCCCTCATTATCATTGTGATGTCAAAAGTTACATTGATGTAACATTGCCTAACGAATGAATATATCGAAGGGTAAACAATAGGTATCCTTCACGTCTACCGGACTTTTTTCCACTGATTTTTTACTTGGGGAGTTACCTGTAGGATTCAGTTAATGGTACAAAACCTACAACGCTCGAACACCTGATACATGGAAAAAGTGCGAGACCATCAAAACATCCACATTAGTCATTGTGTGCGAATCAGTTAGTGGACGCATTCAGAAGTGCATTAGTGCAGTGGATAACGTTTCGAGCACCAAGCGTAGCTAATTGAATTTCATATACAAGCAAATCAATATACATGTATGTATTTATGTACCTTTGAGGGAGGGACCAATGAGGGTTCAATGAGGACTCAATAGGAGTTGAGGGAGGGCTCAATGAAGACTGAATGGGCATAGAGGGATGGCTCAATAGCTGTTTATGTAGAGATCAATGTGAGTTCAAGTATGACTCAATAGGATTTAAAGGAGAAGTCAATTAGTGTTCAGGAACGGTTAAATGAGTGTTCATATACAGCGCAAATTACCTGGAAGGGGGCAAGATCACCCCATGCCCTCCACTAAGAAACTCCTTTGGTCTAGGGAGAGATCAAAGGATCTTACAAGAAGGATCAAAAGGTTTTACGGAAGAGCTCAAAGGGCATTAGGGGTATGCTCAAAAGGTGTCGCACACGGGCTCAATGGGTATTATGGCACGGTTGAATGGGTGTTGAGGAAAGGTTCGAAGGGTGTTTAAAAGTGAGCCGCAAACCTTGGGGCGCTGACCCCCGCACGCTCTCCGACAAAACCGTGCCTTAGTCGCGCAGTAGTGATGGGACAAAGATCGCAGAATAGTGATACGATAAAAATCTCAGGATAGTCATGCGATAAATTCACAGAATAGCTATGGATAAAGATTACGAATAGTGATGTGATGAAAATCATAGAACAGCTCGTCGATCAGCTCAGCTAGGACCTGACCCTTGGGATCAATCGAGTAGTCTCCCCAGACTGGGTGCCTACCGTTCAGTCCCCGAGAAGTAGAAATGGCCTCGGCAATGGTGCCACGATGCGGCGGAAATTCCCCGCGTCGAAGGTACAGCTGCACCGCTAGTGCTGAAAGGAGGTATTTTAAGCAAATAGAGGAACGGAGATATAATGCCGGGTGTAAATCGCGCATTCTCCTGCCGTCTTTCCGTCGAGTGTCTTTTCGACCGAAGTCTTTTCGTCCAACAGCCTTTTTATCCACCGTCTTATCGTCCAATAAAACAATAATATTTCGTACAAAAAGCAGTACAAAAGGGTTGAATTGAAAACAAAATATACTTCATTTAAAGAAGCAAAAAAAGTGAAATTAATTTATTAAAAGAAAAGAATAAATAAGAATTAACTAAACTAAAATGCGTGGTTATTATAGGCATACTTTTGAACGAATCTTTTTAGGCGAGATTTAATTTTTTGATACCTTGTGGCTTTTTTGCCAGTCATTACCACGAATATGAGTCATTTTAGCTTGAATAAAAATTTCCTGTAAAAGGTTTTTATGACTTTCCAAATATTAAGACGGAATACACCTACTGAGTAGGGCAAGATGGAATGAAATCATTCTAACGCATTATTTGTTCAATGAAAATCATTCAAATCTCTGTTGTTTAGGTTCCATAACTCAATCGGAAAACTAGGTGCTTCTCTTCTACGCTCCCCAAAAGGGGCGTGTCAATTTACCTTTCTGACCGCCGTGCTGACGGGACTAAGCACCCCGTCCAGCCCCAGCTTAGCCTCTTCTTCTTCTTTCTGACACCTTTTTCACAGACTATCGACTTTACGTCGTGCCTAAGGTAGAGCCGCCATGCCACTGGGCTGTCGGGACACTAGGCGCGAGGAGTGGCATTAAATGGTGGCAACTGGTTCTGTTGGCCACGTGTTTAGCCCTCGCAGAGCGGGCTACTGTGTGGGGTGATGAGCGTTTGCGTCCCTTGACAATTATAGGGTCACCATGGCCAATAATGAGATGAATAAAAATAATACTCCCCCTCTACCTTGCCATCGATCAACAGCGGAGCCGCCTTCGGGAAGCTCCACTGAAAAATTAAGGTCCCTTTTCCCTGTGCTTCTGAAGATGACCCTCCAAAACTCTTCTACAAGAGAAGAGGCTTACTCCTCTCTTTTGCCAATGGGCGCAGGGGACTTACCCCCTCACTCCCTTGTCTATTACCTTCTCCAGCGGCAGTTCCCCCCCTTTATTTTCCAAGGAGACTGAAAAGAAAACACGCAGGCGGCCCAAAATTGACTGCTCCCGATCAGCTTGCAGGGGGTGAGTATACCTGCCCCCCTCTCTTCCCCGACGGATGCCAGTTCGCCAGCCCATAACAGAATAAAAGTTCCCTCGAAGGGGACCCGTGATGTCTTAGGGGGAGATGGCCACATGAAGGCCCCCCACTTGAAATGAACAGGGTCCCTAAGGTGACCTCGCCCCAGATGGTAGGATCTTCCTTGGGGTCGAACATGGGCTCGGTGCTAGACACAGAGCCCGTGTCCGCTCTTATACAAGTTCCTCCTCAGGCGGATCGGGTCCCCGAGGCCACAAGAGGAGAGAAGGGACTCTCCTCTCCCGGCTGGTGCCTCTGTATCAACCAAGACCTTCTCTATTTCAGAGAAGGATCTTGCTGAGGCCGTTCCATCTGGCCTAGGGGCTCCTCTCGGCGGAAGGGGGGGAAGGCGAGTTCATTATATGCCTTACTCTCCTAACAAGAAAAAAAATTTAAAAAAAAAGACAAAAAAGACTCTGGGATCCTCTCCCTCCGCGAGAGCCAAGGGGAAGGACAGAGCCGCTGCCGTTTCGGTATGCAACCAACCCAAAGTCGGCACGTGCGGCCCCGGTGCTCCCCCGGATGGGAAATCTCAGACAAATAACAAAAGTGAGCAGAGAGGATCCTCGATTACGTAGGGGCCCCTCATTCAGAGGTTACCTGGCGTTTTCGAGCCCGCTGGCTTGCAACGCTTCCTCGTTATGCTCTCCACTAATGGCAGCATGTTGGCTAAGGGCAACATGATCCATCAGGAAAGAGCTTTGCTAGTGTGATTGGTAGAGACCCCAAGGTGACCCGTTTATTGGACGGGAGCCTTCTAGCAAATGCGTCGAATCCATGATTAGTTCCCTTCGAACACATGAGAGACGCCCCAGGATCGTCTCTTATTTCACGCCCGGCACTGCCTAGGACGTCCTATGCCTCAATGTTAAGAAAGGCACCCTCTGCTCCTGGCTCCTCCAGGCCTACAAGCAATGTCGTTTCCGAGCCCATTCGGAACCCTTCTGCGGGTTCTACACACCACCCTGCTTAGCTGACGGCATAAAGCGTTCGCACTTATCCACGGCTAAAACCAGGGTTCCCCCTTCTTCCCCCAGCGTGACCATTTCCAGTAGAGCGAAAAGGCCGCACGCCTCCACCGAGTCGTTAGACTTACAGGATACAACACCCCTGAAGTTGGTCGTGAGGTCTATTTCCTGGGTTACTAAGCTGCCCTCCGAAAGGAGGACAGCAATAAAGGTGCTTCGGTTCTTTCGCCCATACCCAGTGGTAGGCTGGGTGGCTCGGAGACGGTGGATCCGCCAAAGGAGCGACCCCCACCTCAGAACCCGCCCCGCCTGCCTAAGGTTTCGAGGCGGAGGTAGGAAAAGTCTCGCGGGGCGAGCTCAACCTCCCCCGATAAGTCCTCGAAGGTAACAGCGCATTCAGCGCATTGTTCGACCAACAGACCCTGAAGTTCTTCCTCCGGTAAGTGTAAGGCCATTCCCGTTATGGGCTTCTCTTCGAAGAGGGCCTCCACATCAACTCGGAGCTAAGCCTGGTGGGCATATTCCTTCTTTGGAATTACCGCGGACTCTGAGCCAACAGGGAGGAGCTGATGAAGCTCGTCTCCGCCTGTTTCCCGCTATCAATCTTTTTGCAGGAGACCTAACTGGGCGTATGCCTCCTGCCCACTCTCCCTGGGTATAAAGCTTTTGCTCATATTTGCAGCCTTAAGGTCTCTTGTACTCGCGTCATGGATATTCTTCGTTCCGGGACGTTCAACCCCTGGGGTGTTGATAAGGCTACTGCCTTACTTTTTTATCGATCCTTTGTTGCTTCAAAGCTCTACTACGAGTATGTATGGAAGTTTTATGCATCCGCATCAGACCGTGTATTGTGGAATAAGGACTGGATCCACCACGCCGGCCTTCGCCTGGCGACCGGTGCCTTCCACACGTAGTTCATTTAGAGCTTACTTGTCAATGGTGGGGAGATGCCGCTTGCTCAGCGCCGTGAACAGTGCATTATTCACCTGTACGCACGAGCCCAGCACCTCTCTCAGTTGCAAACAGCTCTGACTGTATCTGCAGCTGATCTCGACGGTGCTTATGCCACCGAGAGACGGCATAGGCAGTCTGAGTCATCTTAGCGCACGTTACCTGTCCCGCTACCGGCGCGAGTGAGGTCGCTACCGCTTGTCCCTTGTACTCGTGATTAGTTCGTGCACACAGTCTTGCAAACTATACCACATTTTGTAGGAGACTGGCATCCTCCTTTTTTTTACTCTGTGGGTCACATGTCCCTTTCCCCGCGGTAGGCAGGCTTACCCCCGACACCGGAACTCATTTCCTTCTTGTTTCTTTTTTTATTTGTTGTTGTTTTTTAGCTTGAGTCTTGCCTTTGTTTCTTTTTTCTGCTATTTTTTTTTTTTTTAATAACGTCTAGCATTAGGCTTTTCGCTAATTACGCCCACTTTTGCCCTAGTTGGCAGTAGCCAGATGGGCTCTTTATATTACAAAAAACCGACCTTGGTATTGGTCTGAGCTTTCCCACCAGAGGGCACCTCGCGGCCAAGCGTACCGAGCGTATCGAGGTAACTTTTTCCGTGTCTCTGGCCGGCGAACCGACCTCCATCTGGGAAGAGTGGGGGGGGTGGCAGATACACCGAGTCCCATAATGCCAAAACTTATAAATAAGGGACTGCAAGGGCCAGCCCCCAAAGAGTTTGGCCCTATCTAGTCGCTCCCAACGGGAGTAGACCATTTTGTGATGCCTGGCTCTCCTCTTGAGAGTCTCATGATGTAGAACCGTGTACCGTATTTTCGTCCAAAGTCTTTTCGTCTACGTCTTTTCATCCAACGTCTTTTCATCCAACGGCATTTTTTGTCCAACAACTTTTCGTCTAATAAAACTGTAGATAAACAAGTAGTTTTAAACCTAAAAATAATGTACATATTTAAATACTTAAATATTTTCATAAGAAAGTTGTATGTATTAAGTTTGAGGTCATGAAATGAAATTGATTGTCTGTATAATTATTTTCCCCCTTCATATAGTGAATTTTGGCAATAATGTTGTATTAAAGTGTGACATAAAACAAGTCCATAACCGAAGGCGAACTTAACTTCTCAAGATCATTTTAAAATTTATTATTGAAGTGCGCTTACCTATCTAATATGGAAATGACAAGATTTATCATTTCATCAAAGAAAAAGAAGGAATTCTTTGATGGAAGTACTATTTTTACTCGAGAAATTCGAAACGTGAGAAAGATTTTGGAAGTGTGAAAAAAAGTGCGTGCTCTTGTTGCTTCCATGCAGCAACAGAAAAGAATGTATTATTTTCATGTGTAAGGGTAAACCACTACGCAGCTAAAAACGGACTTTAAAATGACTTAGTACTGGTTGGATTACATGGAACGGAGAGTTTAAGCCCGTTACCTATCTAATAAGGCGCTTACCTATCTAATATAGAAATGACAAGATTTATTATTTCTTCAAAGAAAAAGTAGGAATTCGTTGATAGAAGTACTATTTTTACTCGAGAAATTCGAAACGTGAGACAGATTTTGGAGGTGTGAAAAAAAAGGCGTGCTCTTGTTGCTTCCATGCAGCAACAGAAAAGAATTGATTATTTTCATGTGTAAGGATAAACCACTATGTAGCTAAAAACGGACTTTAAAATGACTTAGTACTGGTTGGATTACACGGAACAAAGTTATAAATAGGACCTCCTGACGCGAAGAAATGTAATTTTCTCATTACTGCCACCAACCCCCCTCCAACCGTCCCCAGTCACCCTCCCACAGCCTCAAACCCCACTCCCACTGACACCACAACCTCCACCACACCCCCCCACAACACTCCGTACCAAACAAAAAAAAACTACCACGAAACGTCCCCAACACACACAACCACGGGGAAAGCCGACCTTTCCCCCTCCTGCTGTTTCTACTCCTCCCCCTTCCACCCCTCCTTCGTCCCAACCTCCTCTCTTCCTGATACCCCACCTCTCATAATCTGCACCTCTCCTACTATCTCTAGCCCCTCATCTCCTAGCTCTACTCCCTCCACCTCTGCTACTAACTTTCCCCTCCTAGACTCTACCCTCTCCAACCTTGCTTTCAAGCTTGCTACCTCGAAACTTCCTTCCACAGAACACACTCTTCCCTCCACCACGGCTTGCCCACCCAACAACACCGCTGACAACCCTCACAAACAACAGCCGACACGGGTAAAGGTATTGGCTCCTCACGCCTCCTGGGCAATAACCGAGGAGAAAGAAACGGTACCTGGAAAATCAGCCTCCCGCGCACTCCGTCCACGACAATAGGTCGCCTCAACGTGACACAGCTAAATGTACGCAGTTGGCACGGTATTCGTCATATGGTTGCAAACTGGGTGCTAAACACACAAAGACCGGACATAGTACTTCTGAACTCAACCAGCCTACATCCTCCCAACAACAGACTTCGCATCGCAGGATACTACACTTACCTATCTCCACAGGAGCGGCACCTAGGATTAGTGATCCTAGTAAAGCGCTCCATACAACACTTCTTCATCCAAACACAAGACGACTCCTTTCTAGCATGCAATATAGAGATAAGCTCCGGCCCCATTCTAGTGGCCACACACTACAGACCACCACGCCTACAGCTAAACATAAAAGCCTCACTCCGGGCTCTATCTAACCACAACCTCCCTATCTTCTTCGTGAGGGACCTTAACACCTTTTACCCGACACTCCTTTCAAACAACACGAATGACGCAGGAAGGTATCTGTTCGGTGTCTTGCGGCGTTATCGCTGCGAGCACATCGGCCCAGCCTTCCCCACATTCTTCGGTCCTCACGGAGGTACCACGTCTCCGGACGTGGTCTTCCGCAACGACCACGCTACACGCTTCTACACGCACATATCACCGGCTTCCCACGTACTCTCTGACCACATACTGATATGCCTCATCATATCCACATCTCCCATACTCATACCTTCACCATCTCCCTACGATTACAAAAACACAAACTGGGGAGAGTTCAGGAGACACATAACAGATAACACGCCACAAAACCTCGACCTGGAGTACAACAATCCAGACCTGTTAGACGACCACTGGTGCTCAATCGTAAACACTATAACCACAGCACGCAACCTACACTCATCACAAAAGACTACACTTAAACAAAACATTTCACATTTTCCATACAAACTCAGAGACTCATCACACAGTACAATAATCACTACACTAGAGGCACACAACAACGCAACATAAATCACGTACGTGCCCGCATCCTACAGTGCGTAAAGCTAGGTAGGAACCGGCAGTGGCGAGAAGTCATCCGCATCGCGGACGATACCCGTTACACAGACCCTTCCTTCTTCTGGCGGCACGTAAAAAGGATGATAAGAACTGATCCACGCAAACCCATCACCCTCCAAGTAAACAACTAAACACTCACAGACACTAACGTCATCCTTGACGCATTTAGGTCCCACTTGGACACAGCACACCCACACATATCACCCAAACCACACGCGCGGGAGCACTTCCAGGAAGTCCAGGAGTGGTATCGGGCCCATGCTCACGAGCTAAGGCTCCCCCTCTGATACGAATGGAGTTGCTCGACTACACATCCACACTGACCACTCCTATCGCCGTTGAGGAAACAAAACACTACATAAAAACGACACCAAAACGTGCCCCCGGCACCTCCGAGCTACCAGCTACACTAATACACAACCTCCCCTCAAACATATACCCCACACTCACATACCTATTCAACGCCTCACTAGCCTCAGGTCACTTCCCTAAAATATTCAAAGTCTCTCACAACATACTTCTACACAAACCAAACAAAGTCCCAAAACACCCAAACAACTACAGGCCTATTGCTCTATTAGAGCACCTAGGCAAAATACTCGAACGAATGATCAACTGCCGCCTACAGGAATACCTGGAAGAGGGACTGGTTCTCCCTCCACCAATATGGGTTTAGGAGAGGCCGGTCCACTCAGGTGGCCGTGACTATCGTTCACGATAGAATACAGAAAAAACGCCAGGTACATCAGAAGACTCTCTCCATCAGCAAGGACGTGGAGAAGGCCTTCGATAAAGTGTGGCACGAGAGACTCCGTTGGAAGCTCGCCAACAATACGGAGTTACCTCTCTGTACCAGAAGGCTCCTCTGGCACTACCTTACTGAACGGAGATTCCACATAAAATACAATAATACCCTCTCACAACCCTTTACACCACGTTCAGGCGTTCCTCAAGGAAGCGTACTGGCACCCACACTATACATTATGTTTACAAACGACACCCCACGCCCACCCGAAAACTGCTGTCACACATACACAGTGGCCTACGCCGATGACGAGACCATTCTTGTCAGCGGCCTTGGTCCAGAAGAAATCGCGCTCCACGCACAAACAATACTAGACGATAAGACAGATTACGAGGATAAATGTCTGATTGCCACGAACCCCCAGAAGACATAGATGACACTCTACGGCGCAAGATATCACTTCATGCACAACCTACAAATTTTCTCACACACACCAGAAATGAACCACCTTAACCCAACAAGGCTCGAATATACACAATGTACAAAAATCCTTGGGTTAACTTTCGACAAGACCCTCAGGTTCAATATACCCCAGAACATAACACAAGCAAGAGCTTCACGAACTAACACATCGCTGAGCAGGTTCTATCCTGCGGGCAAAAAACTAAAGTTACACCTTTACAAAACACTCGTGGGACCTATTCTCACGTCGGACTTCAAAATTACTAGACACAGAACGTTTAGTTCTGTTTTCTCAAGGTCATCGGCGATAGGTTGCCTTTTCCACTTATGACAGTCAATTTATCCCTATATGGACAAAATTATCAAATTTTGAGTTTAATTTTTTTTCTAATAAATATCATTACTTGGACTTTCTTCAACTCTAAATAGTCTTATTTTGAAAATAATATTATTGTAGGTTATTTCAGTGAAATGTGAGAGATTTGTAATGACATCTGAGCCATAGAAGTGATAGATTTCAAATTTGTAAGCTGTGACCTCTTTAAGGCTATAAATAAACAAATATTTCCACAAAAATTTATTTTTATAAAAGGGATATGTTGCACAAATAATAACTAGAACTACTTCCTAAGCAATACATTACATAGGCATATGTATAGGTGAACACATCTTAAGCCTTGTGAAATTTAAAAAAAAACAATTTTTTTGGCGATGCGTGCAAAGAGAAGTTCCGCACTCTGACAATATAAGTATTATTTATTTATCTATACACACCATTTGAATCATTGGAATTTCATTGTACTTTTCCTGTAAATGGTTCAAAAGATGCCTTACTTTGAAAAGCCGATCATAGTTGTTATCTCCTAGTTTGCTTATTTTGCTGTTATCATTAAAATGAACACTGCTTTTGATTTGTTCAAACCTACCCCTGCTATTATCTCACATATGCGGCCAATACCAAGACTGTGACTAGTATAGTCTTGTACGAGCTAAAGTAAATAGACATGTTCAAAGCAGCAGAAAAAAAAGTTATAATTCTTGGGTAGTTAAATCTAGTGGTTTTGATGGAATATAAATTAGATTGCTCTACAATACACTGTATGAAAGTAGAATCAAAAACTTCCTAAAATATTCACAAGATGATGGAATTTCTTCACTCGCAGGCAGATTATCAAGCCACTTGGGTGAATCAAATTGAGAACTGTCACTTTCTATTGACTTCCAAATATGTCTCCTTTGGTTTGGTTTGCTCTTTGAAGTAGAAGCTTCTGTGACATGATCATCTGAAATGTAGAACATCATTATAGGGTTCCAAACTAAGCAATATTATAAATTATTTGGGAGAAAATCAATAATGTCTACAACCTACCTGAATTACCATCGTTATCTTCATTTGCATCATCAGAACTGACTTGTTGTATAGGAATATATTCATCTTCAGTATCTTGTAAGAGTTCCTCATCGCTTTTTCCCATTTCTTCAACAATAATGGTATTTCCATATCTTCCATAGAATTGAGTCGTCTCCACTTATGAGGAAAAGTATATATCATAGGTAATAGTTTGGATTTGCAAGCTGTATATTTACATTTTAATGACATTTCAAAATCAACCTTGACAAGTAAATTACTGGATGTTTCATTTTTACAAGATCTTAGCTTAAAAATATTACAATATGTATTTCAGGCAGTTAATACTGAATTTATTGTTATATCTACAACAATGCTTATCATATATACCTAAATACAAAGATAAAGTTTATAACTTTTTTTTACCTAACAATAGGTAATTTCTAAACTACCTAGTATCTTATGTTTTGGAAATAAGATCCCCTAAATTATTTGACACATTCATATTCACGATTTTTAATTTTAGTTTTGCATACTTGACTAAACCCAAAAGCAAGTATTGAACTCTGACATCCTTGTTCAATGTAAAATTCTATCAACTGAATTACCAATGTACCATATTTCAATGTAGGTTCTTATTATAATAATAATAATTGTAATAAAGGAGACTAGATTATACAATATATTATGTAATCGAATTTACAGAAAAAATAGCATTGCTTAGTATAAGATTATTATACCTAGTGTAAATCCTTCAGGGGGCCTAGCAGACGACATCTATAGTAGTAAATGACTGAGTAACCAGATATGTTACGTATTGAAAAAGTATATTTAATCCTCTATTTTCCAACAAAAAATAATTTCTGCATATTATTCATTTTAAATAATATATAGTGAACTAATAAAAAATTATTCAACATACCTTTATGTAAGTAAGTGAGAAATTTACAGACATACGAGTATATGTAGTATTGTATGGCTACGCAACAACCTATCTCAGATGCATTCTGAACACAAACAAACTTTCTCTGTCCACGCGCTTCTAATTTTCCTTGGAGTTGGCAATTAGTAAAGATAATTTTTTTGAAGTTTTACAGATCTGAAGATTTGGACAAATGCGCTAAAAAATTATATTTTGCATTGAAAGGTTGCATGTCTGTGAAGCGTTACAAATATGACACAAATGTCCATATAGGGTTATAGGAAAATTACAGAGTTGTGTCTGAAGAAAAAATAAAATACAAACTTATAATTCTGCTTAAAAGTGAGAAGCTGTTCTGCTTTGGCTTTCCTTCATATTAATGATGCGGAAGATTCATATGAAGATCTAAGAGATGATAAGGAAATACCAAGAGAGTTCAGCACTCATTTTTATTTAACTTATATCGGTGTTGTAAACGGACGCAGAGCGAGGCGAAGAAGAGAGGGTTTTTTCATTTTGGGAGCCCATCTGGCGGCTTCCTACTTGGGCAGAATTCGCCGTACAAAACACAGCCTACTACTAGGCTATATTAAAAAACAAATAAAAACAAAAACAAATAGCAACGATAAAAAGGGATAAAGGATAAAAAATAACAACAATAAGAAAAAGAAAAATGCAAGAAGGAGGTGCGCTCCGCCGTCGGATGTAGGCGCGCCTTTCCCTGGGGCAGGGACATGTGACATACAAAAAAAACAACAACAGTAAAATAAAGGGGAGGAGGCCAGACTCTTCTAAAAAGTCGTATAGTCCACAAGTCTGTGCGCACGAATCCGCCCCGAGTACAAGGGTACCGAGAAAGGTAACGTACGCGAAGATCACCTAGACTGGGGCATTCAACAAGAATGTGCCGAACAGTCTAGGGTGCAACGCATTCACCGCAATAAGGCGCAGGCGAGCGCTCCATCAGATAGTGGTGCACCCCAGAAGTGTGTCCAATTCGGAGACGACAGAAAGCAACCTAAAGGGGAACTTCAAGTTCCCCTCGTCCATCTCCCACCTTGCTTGCCCATATTTCTTCCCTATAATCGGTGTAAGGAAGAGCGAAACGCTGGTCTGGTCGCCCAGTCCTCGCGAACTCTATGGCACCTTCTTCGGTGCGCTCATTCCCCGCAATTCCCACATGTTCAGGAACCCAGCAGAAGATAATCTCAACATCCGCCCAGCTCACCAAAACCGTGGCGTCACGGGGAACCAGGAAATGTGGAGATTCCAATTGCCCGAGAGAACTCAAAGCGCTTTGTGAGTCGCTATAAATCAAAATCCGGTATCCGAACTGGGCGCGTCTCGTTATGTCCCGTACCGAGCGGTGTATTGCAACCAGTTCGCTTGTGAAAACAGACGCAGCGCCTTGGACAGCCCAGGTGACCTCAAACAGAGAGGATACGGCATTGAAACCAACCCCCTTTTAGGAATTGTAGCCATCTGTATACCCTGGCATGGTTCCAGCGTGACACAAAATTTGATCCAAAATATTCCGGCAGCACCGATATGATGCCGTTGATGATCAGGTCAGAGTGTGACACTGAGGACACTTACCTGCGAGACACCCTCTTCCTGCTCCATTGAGCCGGAGAGGTCTCCCCCCCCCCCCGTAGGAGGAATCGCCGATCTCGTAAAAACTCATATATAAAGATTGGGAGGTTTCGCTTCACCCTCATCGTGTGGAGAGTCTCCATGATAGCCTATCGCTATGCTGTATCATAGACCTTCTCCAGATCGAAAAACACCATGTGGTAGTACTGTCCTCAACAGAAGGCCTCGCACACGGCATTTTCCAGTCGGAGTAGAGCATTCAACGTGCAGTGTAACTTGCGGAAGCCGCACTTTGTAGAAGACAGATGGCCTACGTTGTTAAAAAGAACTAATCTAACATATAGCAATTTCTCCATTAACTTGCACACGCAAGAGGTTATAGAGATCGGCGGAAACTGGCAGGGATAATAATTTCTTCCCGGCTTACGAAGAGCAAGCACAGTAGCAATTTGCCAGTAGTCTTGCAGGATATCCTCTATCTAGATCCTGTCGAACAAATCTAACAGAAAGGCCATGTCTCGCTCAACAAATTGTCAAAGCATGGCGTAAGGAACATCGTCCGAAACATGGGCCGTGTGTGGGGACGAAACGAGAGCGGAACGCAACTCAAATCAATGTAAACATTTGTTGAAGGCTCCTCCGCCTCTGGGAGTAAAGTGCAATTGGCGGCCTTCCGCGAAATCACGGCGAAAATTGAATTCTGGCGAAGCGGCCTCCCGGATAAAGGGATAGAGGGTGCAAAGAAAGCGATCACGAAAGACTCCGGCACGGACACAGGGTCCGAGATTTCGGTCCCATTCTCTTGAAGAACGTCATGGGTGCCTGCGAGGATTTGCCCCAAATCCTTTTGACTTGCTTCCACACCTCTACTAGAGGGGGCTTCCTGTTAAGTGAAGACACGTATGCCCATCAGGAAGAGCGGCGAATGTGCTTCGAAACATGCCAAAACCTAGCCCTTGCTCGACGAAATTCACTGACAGTGAAATCTTTCGGGTGGCGCTTTTAACGGATGTAGGCATAAAGCTTCTGTTTGAGGGCCGCTTCACACTCGGCTGACCATCATGTAAGCGGTCGGCATGCAAAACGGCCAGACGTTCTAGGAAGAGTAGTCAGGCCTATGTCGATGAAGCCGGAGAAGAACTCAACGGATCCATACACTGACTTAAACTCCTCAACTGAGACAGAGAAATCAGTCATTTCCTAAAATGTGGACCATCACACCCACTCCAAGTACCACCGGTACGGGCTCTTAGGCGGCAGCGCCCCGTAAAGGGCACAGCGATTTGCCTTCCTGGCTGCCGTGCTGACGGGACTCAGCGCCTCGTCCGCGACAAGCTTAGCCTCTTCTCCTTCTTTCAGATATCCTGCTTTTCTACCCTACTTCCTTACTTTCCCTACAACCTCTCCCACAACTCTCTGATCGGCCTCTAATTTCACAGGGTGGACGCCAACCAGCTTCTTCTCACCCATACATCCCGGATTGGCGAAAGAAGACAATGACCACTCGCCCCTGAGCTCCGGTTTGTGGTAAGGGCGTTTAACAACCTGCTTCATCCCCACCCACACCTTCCTTGCATACCCCTTTCTCTCTGTTTTCAATCTCTATCGATTTTACGACCAGCCTAAGGTGGAGCCGCCATGACGAAGGGCTGCCTGGCCACTGAGCGGAATAGTGTGGTCCTAAATTCCGCAGCTAGTGCTACCGGTCCCGTGCACCCCTTTTCCCCTTCATCATCGACAGAGCCGCCCTCGGGCCACTCCACTAAAAAAATGGAGGTGCCCCCCCGCGTGTACTCTCGCAGGGGACCCTCCAAAACTCTTTAACCGGAGAGCAGGCTTACTCCTCTCCTTTGCCTACGGGTGTAGGGGACTCCCCCCCACCCATTTCTCTGGAGGTACCCTCGGGTGCCTCCCTTTTTACAGCGGCAGTACTCCGTTTGCTTTCAAGGGGGCACGATAGGACCAATCCCCTTCAGGAGAGGAGGCAGGAAAGGGCCTGTCGGCCTTATACCTCCAAAGACTTGTGAGCTCTCTTAGCGACTAAAGACGATGAAACCAATGGGACCTGTGATGTCCTAGGGGGGATGGCCACATGAAAACCCTCCCTGAGATGGACATGGTTGCTGTGGCAATCCAACCCCAGGCGGTAGAACCTTCCTTGGGGACGAACCTGAGTCCACCCCAGTGCAAGGTCCTCCTCAGACGATAGGGGTCTCCAAGGCTTTACAAGGAGAAGAGGGATCTCCTACTCCGGCTGGTACCTCTGTGAAAGCCAAGACCTTCCCTATCTCGGAGAAGGATCTTGCAGAGGCCGGTCCCTCTGGCCTTGGGGTTCCTGCCGGCGAAGGGGAGAAGAGGGTTCATTCCTCACCCTCCTCTCCTAAAAAAATAAAGAAATAGAAAAGGGACAAAGAAAGACTAGAGACTCCTCTCGGAGGACGGATGCGGGGACAGGGACGGATTGGTGTGCTGCCACCTCGGTAAGCAACCAAGCCAAAATAGGCACGCCCGGCCCCGTTTCCCCCCACTCCGATGCAGAATCCATTTTAAAGACCAAAAGTGCAAGTGTGCAGAGCGGAGATTCGATTAGGTCGGAGCCCATCATTCAGAGACTACCTGGCATTTTCGAGCCCACTGGCTTCAAACGCTTGCTTCTTATTCGCTCCACTGATGGCAGCATGTTGGCTAAAGGCAAGATGATCCATCAGAGGGGAGCTTTAGATAGTGCGATTGGTAGAGAGCCGAAGGTATCCCGTTTCTCTGACGGGAACCCTTTGGCGAACGCGTCGAATCCCTCCGAGGCGGCCATGATTAGTGCACTTCGGACACGCCGTTGAGTGTGACGCCGCACTCCACCATGAACTACGTGGGAACTGCGAGAGAACTCGTGGACTATTCTATAGATGACATCACCCTAGAGCAGGCCAACTATGGGGCGGTCAAAGTCGAGTGTGTGGTAAGAAAATAGGGAGAGGTCTCTAGACCCACCCCTACACTCCTCGTCACCTTCGACTGTGACAAGCTCCGTGAGTCGGTGCGTGCTGATTGGTATCGCTACCTCATGAAGGCATTCATGCTACTGCTGCGGAGGTGCTACTACTGTCGCCGCTTAAGCCATGTTAATTGAAGATGTAGAAATGCAAAGTCGAGGTTACTCAAAGTCTGTGTAAGATGCTCCAAAGCAGATGATAAGTCTAAATCGTGTGTGGCCAAATGTGTGAATTGCAGAGAGCCACACCCTGCTTCTTCGAAGCAATGTGGTGCGTATCTCTTTGAGAAGGAAATCCTGGCGGTTCAGGCACAGGATCGGCTCTCGTTTGGTGAGGCTAAGAACTTGGTCCTAGTGCGCCCGGCACTCCCTGAAACATCCTATGTCTCCTATACATCCTATCCTATTATGAAAACACCCTCTACTCCTGGCCCCTCCAGGCCTACGAGCACGGTAGTTCTTACACCCATTCAGAACCCTTTGTGGATTCTACCCAACCCGGGCGCTCCCTTGGTAAAAATGGCGGCACAAATGGTTCACACCCAGCCAAGCCTAAAACCAGGGCTCCACTCTCTTTCCCCCAGTGTGACTGTTTTCCGTAAAAAGAAACGGCCGCGCGCCTCCACTGAGTCGCTAGACTCAGGAGGCAACACCTCTGAAGCTGGTCGTGAGGTCATCTAAAGGAGCTTTGGCTCCTTTGCCCACACCCAGTGGTAGGCTGGGTGGCTCGGAGACGGTTGTTCCTTCAAAAGAGTGTGCCCCGCCTCTGAAGCTGCCCCGGTCACCAAAGGTTTCGAGGCGAAGGGAGGAAAAGACTCGCATGGCGAGCCCAACCTCCCCTAATAAGTCATGTAGGCGACAGCGCTTTGTCCGACCAACAACGCCCAGAGTTATGCCTGAGTGGATCGTACGCCGATTCTGGTGAGGGTCTTCTCTTCGAAGAGTTCCCCGGCATCTCCTCCGAGCTAGACCTGGAGGGCATATTACTTCAATGAAATTTCCGTGGACTCTAGGCTAACTGGGAAAAGTTGCGGAGGCTTGTCTCGTCCTGTCCCCCGTTAGCTATCTTTTCAGGAGACCATGCTAGGCGCGTGCCTCCTGCCCACCACCCGGAGTATAAGGGTTCTGCGATCCCACCACCACGGGATAGGGGCCGGGCAGAGGATGCGCCATTTATAGCAGGCATGATGTCTCCGTTCTTCTCGTTGCTCTAGATACCTCTTTACAGGCAGTAGCTGTGCAGCTGCACCTGGATAGGAGGTATACTATTATTTTCGCGTACATTTCATAGTCAGACGACTTCGACCTAGGTGACTTCCGCGGCATCGTGGCACGGTTGCCGAGGCTCTTTCTCCTGCTGGGAGATCTGAACGGTAGACACCACATCTGAGGAGACTACTCGATTAATCCCCGAGGTCAAGTCTTGCCTACCTGATCGACTGGCTGGAGATAGGTGTCCTAATTGTGGATGAGCTTATGCATCACTGCCCGAGAACCGCTTCATTTTCCTGCCTCGATCTATCTTTGTGTTCTCTGGATGCATAGCCTGATTTGGGCTGGGGTTTTCGATGACCTCCCTGGAAGTGATCACTTAACCATTCAAATATCATTTTCTGGGCCGCTGCCACCCAAAAGCCCACCTGGTGGTGCTTGGCCCGGGTGCGGTGGTTCGCATTTCAGAAAATGCCTGATTTCACTATCTCAGTCAAAGAGTCTGGGGTCGGTTAATAAGGCCGTTGAGTTCTTCTCCGGCAACCTTATCGCCGTGGGCCTAACTACTATTCCTAGAACGTCTGGCGGTTTTGCACGCCGACCACTCCCGTGGTGTTCAACGGAGTGTGACACGGCCCTCAAACAGAAGCAATATGCTTACCTGCACTATAAGTGCCACCCGAATGAATTCACTGTATATTTCGAAGCATGCCCGCCGCTCTTTTTGGCGGGCATACGTGTTTTTGCTTAACGAGAAAACCCCTGTAGAAGAGGTGTAGAAGCGTGCCAAAAGGATTCGAAGCAAGTTATCGCAGGACCCCCATCCCGTTCTCCAGGAGAATGGGACCACAATGTCGGACTCCGTGACTGTGGTGGAATTCTTCGCGACCGCTTTCTTAGCATTCTCTAGCTGGGATGCTGCTCTGCCAGCATTCAATGCGGGCCTTGATGTCGTGGAAGGTCGCCGACTTGACTTTACCTCCAAAGGCAGAGAACCCTTCAACGAAGGGTTACTGTGAGTTAGTTGCGTTCCGCTCTCGCTCCGTGCGCGGACACCACCCCTGGTCCGGACGACGTCTCATACGCAATGCTTAGACACCTTGGTAAGCGACGCTTGGCTTTTCTGTTAGATTTGTTCAACAGAATCTTGGTAGAGGGTATCCTACCAGATTTCTAGCGAATCGCTACTGTGCTCGCTTTTTGCAAACATGAGAGAGATTACTATATCCGGACCGGTTTCCGCCCAATCTTTATAACTTCCTGCGTGTGCAAGTTGATGGAGAAATTGATGAATGCTAAATTAGCTTTTTTCTGTATTTTGCACAGGGCTGCTTCCGCAAGTTCCACTCTACGTCTGATGCTCTGCGCCGACTGGAAAATGCCGTCTGCGAGGCTTTCCTTCGTAGACAGCACTACGCCACGGTGTTGTTTTTCGATCTGGAGAGCGCATATGATACCGCATGGCGATACGGTATCATGGAGACTCTCCACGCGATGTGGGTGAGGGGACGCCTCCCAATGTTTATATCTGAATTTTTGCGAGATCGTTGATTCTGCTTACGGGTGTGGAAGCCCTCTCCGGCCCAATGGAGTAGGAAGACGGTGAGTTATAGCGACTCACAAAGCGCCCTGAATGCTCTCTGGGCATTGGAATCTCTGTATCACCTGGTTCGCGATATTCGTTTTGTCAGGCCGGGCAGATGTCGAGATTATCTTCTGCTGGGTTCCTGGACATAGAGTAATTGCGGGAAATGAGGGCACCGATGAGAGCGCCAAAGAGTCTGCGAGGACTGGGCGACCAGACCAACGTTACGCTTTTCATTGCATGGTAGGAATATGGGCATCTCTCTGTGCTTCTTGGCAAGTAAGATGGGAGACGCACTTGGCGCTGTGACTGTTTCCATGGACCTACCCCCCTCAATGCCACAATGGATTCAGGCTGCTTTCTATCGTCTCTGAATTGGACACAATCGCGGGACACACCGCCATTTGATGGAGCGTTCGCCTACACCATATTGTGATGAGTGCGTTATCCCCCAGACTGTTTGGCATATTCCTGTTGAATGTCCCAGTCTGGGTGATCTTCACGCACGCTACCTGTCCCGGTACCTGGATGAGCGGGGTCGCTACCGATTGTGCTGTGTATTGCGGACGGGGCTTCGTGCACACTGCCTTGTAGACTTTATAACTTTTTGGAGGAGGCCAACCTCCTCCACTATATTGAACTGGATTTTCTTGTTGTTGTTTTTTTGTAGGTTTCACATTACTGCGTCGCGGAAGGGCGGGCCTCCTTCTGACGCCGGAGCATGCTTCCTGCTTGTTACACTTTTCTTCTTTTTTATTTTTGTTGTTTTTGCTTTTTGTCGGGTATTTTTTTTACATATTGTTATTTTAATGTAGCCTAGTAATAGGCTGTCGTAAGTACGGCGACTTATGCCCAAGTAGGAGGTCGCCAGATGGGCTCCTAAAATTAAAAGAAATATAAGGCGGCAGCTACACAGAAAATGATATTTGAATTGGAAAGTGATCACTACCATGGAGGTCATCGACTACCTCCCACCCAAAGAACCGAAAAATGAGGCGGTTCTCGGGCAGCGATGGGTAAACTCATCCACATTTAAGACACTCATCTTTAGCTCGTCGTTCAGTTCGGTAAGGACATGCCCCCTGAGATTGATCGAGTAGTCTCCCAGGAGGGGGTGTGTATCATTCAAATTTCCGAGCAAGAGAAATGGCCTCGGCAACCGTGCCACGACGCGCGGAAGGCCTCCGAGTCGACTTCGGCTGACGGATGGAATGTACGCAGAAATAACAGTGTACTTCCTATCTAAGTGCAACTACACAGCTACTGCCTGAAAGAGAAGAACGGAGAAATCATGCTGGGAATAAATGGTGCATCCTACTGCCCGGTTCGCATTCCGTAGTGATGTGTTCGAAAAACCCTTATATGCCGGGAGATTGGGCAGAGGGCACGCGCCTAGCATGGTCTCCGGTAAAAAGATAGCTAAGGGTAAACGGGAGAAGATGAGCCTTCGCAGCTCCTTCCAGCTTGCCCGGAGTCTACGGAATTCCATTGAACGAATACGCCCTACAGAGCAAGCTCGAGGGATATTCGGGGGCCCTCTTTGAAGAGAAGTTCTTCATGAGGATGGCCGTACGCTTTCCGGAGGCATAACTCCGGGTACTGTTGCTGGATAATGTGGCTGAAGGCGCTGTTGCCTTCAGGGAATTATTGGGGGAGGTTAGGCTCACCATGCTAGTCTTATGCTCCCTCCACCCTCGTCTTCGGAGACGGGGGTCCCTCCTTGGGAAGATCCACCATCTTCAAGTCACCCATCCTACCACTGGGTGTGGGCGTACTTAGAAACTGAAGCTCCTTCAGTGCTGTCCGCCTTTCGGGGAGCAGGAACCCCAGAAGATGGCCTCACGACCAACTTCAAGGGAGTTGCCTCCTGTGAGTCTAGAGTCTAACGACTCGGTGGAGGTGTCAGCCCGTTTCACCTTACGGGAAACGGTCATGCTGGATGGAGTGGGGACTAATAGGGAGCAACCCTTTTTTTCCGGCAGCTGTATCAGGGGAGTGCCCAGGATGGGTAGAACCTGCAGAGGGGTTCCTAATCTGAGCAGAAACGAGCGTGCTCATAGGCCTGGAGTGACCAGGAGTAAAGGGTGTCTTTTTAAACTTTAAGGCATAAGACGTCCCGGGAAGCGCTGGGTGCGCCATGACCAAGTCCTTAGCCACCCAAAATGAGAGACGATCCTGGGCCTCAACCACCAGGATTTCCTTCTCAAAGAGATACTCTCCACTTTGTTCTGAAGAAGAGCGGTAGCCTTATCGTGTACGGCCTTGAAGACACGTACACAGATTTCGGGTAACCCCGACATTGCAGGTCTACAGAAGCCATTCATATGGCTGATGGGGTGGCAGTAGTTGCACCTCTGCGACAGTAGCACGAATGCCTCCTCGCGGTAGCGATACCAATCGGCACGCACCGACTCAGGGAGCCTCTCACAGTCGAAGGTGACGAAGAGTGTAGGGGTAGGGCTCGAGGACTCTCCCTGCTTTCTCATCACAAGTTCGACCTTGATCGCTTTTTGGTCTTCAAACTCTAATGTGATGTCATTTAAAGAGTAGTCCACGAGTTCCCTCGCATAAACCATTCCTTTCACGATGTTCGTGGTAGAGTAAGGTGTCACGCTCATCGGCGGGCCATAAAGTGGCCGAAAGACACAAATCATGGCCCCCTCGGAGGGATTCGCCAGAAAGCTCCCACCCGAGAAACGGATCACTTGCGGCTCTCTACCAATCACGCTAGCGAGAGCTCTCCTCTGATGGATCATATTGCCCTTAGCCAACAAGCTGCCATCAGTGGAGCGAATAACGAGGAAGCGTTTGAAGTCAGCGGGCTCGAAAATGCCAGGTAGCTTCTGAATGAGGAACCCCAACGTAATCCAGGCTCCACTCAGCGCAATTGCAATTTTAGTCTTTGTCTGGAACTTCCTATCCGGGGGAGCACCGGTGCCGGACGTGCCGATCTTAAGTTAGTCGCTTAACAAAATGGCAGAGGACTCGTCCGTCCTCATAGCTTCCGCGGAGGAAGAGGAGCCCTGAGTTTCTTCGTCTTCTTCCTGTCCCTTTTCTTTTTAGGAACGGGTGTAGAGAATGAACCCGCTTCTCTCCTCCTTAGGAAGGGCCCTTAGGTCAGATGGACTGGCTTAAGCAAGATCCTTTCCTGAAATGGAAAAGGTCTTGGCTGTCACAGGGGCACGAGCCGGGGAAGCAGATCCCTCCTCTCATTGTGAGGCCCTCGGGGCCCGAGCCGTCTGAGGAGAAGCTTGCACAGGGGTGGACTCGGGTTATGTGCTTGGCACCGAGCCCGGTTTCGACCCCATGGAAGATTTTACCATCTGGGGCTTGGTCATCTCTTTGACCATGTCCATATCGGGGTGGACCTCCATGTGGCCATCCCCTGCCAAGACATCACGGATCCCATTCGAGGTATATTTTGTCTCGTCTTGGAAGATCCCCTGAGTAAGCACAGCAGAGGGTGGGGGGAACCTATTTTTTTGCCGTAGAGTTGCCCGAGAGTGACTCCGATGGTGATAAAGAGGAAGTGGAGAAGTTGTTTTTTTTTATATTTTCATCATTGGGCATGGTGACCCTATTAAATTCACGGGACGCAAACAGTAATCACCCCACGCAGTAGCCTGTTCTGCGACGGGTGAATACAGGGCCGGCAAAACTAGCTGCCGCCATTACAGAAGAGTCTTGCCGCCCTTTGGCCAGATAAACCTTCGGCATGGCGGCTCCACCTTGGACTGGGCGTAAAATTGATAGACCGTGAAAGGAGAGAGAAAGGGTAGGTGAGGGAGACTAAGTTGAGGTGAGGCAGGTTGTTAAAACCCTCGATCCCAAACCGGAGCTCAGGGGTGAGTGGGCGTTATCTCCTCGCCCCTCAACCCCGAATTTTGGTGAGAGGAAGCTGGTCGATGTCTACCCTGTGAAATTAGAGGCCAACAAGAGAAAGTTGTGGGAAAGGTTGTAGGCAAAGTTAAGAAGCAGAGTAAGTATACAGGGTGTCAGAAGAAGGAGAAGCGGCTAAGCTAAACTGGACGGGGCGTTGAGTCCCGTCCGTACGGCGGCCATGGAAGCAAATCGCCGTGTCCTTTACGGAGTACCAAAGTCGCAGCTGCGCAAAACGGAGCCTCGATGAGAGACTACCTGGCGTTTTCAACCCCGCTGGATTTCAGAATTGTGATGCGATAAAGATCAAATGTAATACCATAAGCAATACTGAATAGCGATAAGCTAAAGGTTACATAATAGTGATGCGAGAAGGATTACAGAATATAAATGCGATAAAGATAACAGAATAGTGATGTGTTAAAGATCACAGGATAGTGATAGGATAAGAATTAAAGAATAGTGATGTGATAAAGCTCCGAGAATAGTGATACGAAAAAGAGTACATAATCACAGAATATTGATAGGATAAGGAATATATGATAGTGATGCGATAAAGATTACAGAATAGTGATAGGATAAAGAATACATAATAGTGATGTGATAAGGATCATAGAATAATGATGCGATAAAAATTACAGAATATTGCTACGATAATGGTTATGGTACATGAGCGATGTTCCTCAAAAAGATGCTTAAAAACAACTCAGAAACCTATTATGTATGATAAGAATTTAGCCATCTTAATTAGGAAAAAAAGAGAAGATCTTTCAAAAAATTACATTGAGAAAATATTGTACATAAACACCCATAGATAAGTTAGCAATGCTTTGACCAAAGTCAAAAGCTGTCCGAAATTAGGTTAGCACAAAATAGTAATAATGATCAAAGAAAGGTCGCAGCTGTTACAAAATAAATAATAAGCCAATCAACGTAGGATATAGCCACTTAAAGTGGAAGGGAACATCAAATAAAAGAATGAGGAAAAGGTTAAAGTGCTCAATCAGCATTTTATATGATCGTTTTCTAAGGAAAATCAGGTCAGTTTTAAGCCTAATAATGATATAGTACAATGAAATTGTTAGAGAGTATTAATGTTAATAAGGAAAGTGTTAATGCACTTATAAATGGATTCAATGTTAAGAAAGTTTTAGGCCCTCATAATATTCATTCTAGGATTCTTAAGGATGGAGAGGAAAGTTTTTTACTTGATTTGAAAGGATATTTGTTAGATCTCTTGATTTGGGGTGATACCAAATGACCAGAAAAGAACTAATGGAAGCTCAATCTTCAAAAAGGGAGGCAAGGATGATCCTAATAACTATAGGCCAGTAAGTATAACTTTAATAGTATGGAAATGACTTAAGAAAAGGCTAGCACACGTTTTAGAACGTGATAGCTTGTTGAGTCACAGGACAATTAGATAATGGAAGTGCCATAGGAGAGTAGTGCATAAATGGATAATATATGGAGTTTCTGGTTATGCTTTAAATTGGGTGGCAGAGTAGCGAGAGAATAGAAAGCAGAGAGTAGGGATCAATAAAGAGAAATGGCAATGGATGGATGTTATTAGCGTGGTACCTCAGTCATCTGTTTTGGGACGATTACTATTCCTGGTTTGCAGTAACGACCTACAGTAAAAGCAGGTGTGAAAAGCAACCTGTCAATGTTTGCTAACAATAGGTTGTTAGCAGCCTGTATGGGAAAATACAGAAAAATTTCGCAATTCCAAAGTGATATGAATAAATTAGTTACGTGGGCACACAATTGGTCGATGAAATTGAACTCCAAAAAGGTAAAGTTGTGTTCCCCATTATTACAAATAGAACTCTGTCCTTCGCCATATCTCAAACCGAACTATGCGTAGTATATCAAAATATTCGTTTTCTACTTCTCTATACATGCTTGTGTTTAGCGATATTTCCACTCGACCTGGCTGTAACACATTACTTGAAAAGGACTTGAAAGAACACATGTTTGTATGTACTCTTTATGTCTCCAAGTCAAACCAACCATGAGGATGGAATCGCCAACATGAACGTGATTATATGAACGCACCATACTGATATGATGATATCCTCTATTGACTAAATTTATGGCGAGAAATTATGCAAATTAGATTATTATTGTTGTTGTTTTTTTAAATAAAATTAAAGATTATATGGGTAAGCTAAACAGGCATAATGTTTTAATATAACTCTAATACATTTATAAATTTTTATTGCGTACAGAAGCAAATTTTATGATAGCTCTCAATTATGCCACACTAAAATGTCGAGTTCACATAACCTTAAAATTAAAAGCGCCATATAAGCTTCTTAAAAAATAGGATAAAATTTAGAACATCTTACTGTAAACAAATTGTAGAATCACGACACCATTATATGTCTTAGGTAAAGGATGATAAAACTAACCTAGGCCCATATAGAAAATATTGCCCAGAGTCAATACACAATTATAGATCAATTAATACTGGTAGTCTAGTAATGGCGACTACCAAACTCTAAGATTATTCACTACCTAGATTCTAATATTTATTAGTCGGCCAAATATTCACTTGTTTGAGAATGTACATAACAACCTTTGGGGGGTGGAGTATACAAGCTACCAAATTAGTTTGCCAGATACCTGAAAAATAAAAACACTTATAATCAAGAACGAGCTGACTCCCAATTTTTGCCTAGGCAAAAGTGGCATTGAGTCAACAGTAGAGCAGATAAGGGCTGACTCATGACTCGTGACTAACTTCATCAGGCATGTGTTTCGTAGTTTCCCTTTAATTAAAAAAACAATTCAGACAGAGCATTCGTCGTTACCAAATAATAAAACATCCATCTGTTTCAATTAACTATCCGACAAAACCTTTATTGTAAATTAGACATTTTCAACTTCTTGCTTTCAGTTATTTATGAAATTTAAGAGATTTCGAGGATGAAGTAATCATATGTATGTTTCGAATTTATTAATTCGCAAGATGATCGGCATCGCCACTCATTCTTATACGAGGATCTTGCGATTCTCAGGCAGACCTTCGGTCTGTGGCCTACCAGCTATCAGGCGCTAGCAAAGGAGTTTTTGTCTAAATAATTAAAAGGTTTCCAATGCATATCTCCTAATAATTTACTCTTGGTCTAGTTTTTTTTAGATCCATGCTTATTTTCTAGTCCTAAATTTGCTTTAATATACGAAAAATGCAAAAAAAAAACAAAAAAACAGCCGAGTTTTAATTGCAATATATTTTCCGAACTTTACGATTTGTAATTATTTTTGTTTTTTGAAAATCCAAAAAACATTCAATAATCATATTTATTTTTCATTGACCTTTAGAAAACTTTTGATAAGATGCTTTAAATATATGAAAAACCAACCCTTGGGGTGTTTTTCGAACTGTAAAGAAAATCTTTGAAAGAACTTGGATGAAAGCTTCAAATATACTTAGTTGACTAAATTTTAAACTGAAAATATAGTGTTATCATCATCATCACTAACTTTATAATTTAAGAAGGGGATTTTTTTAAGTATTTGAATAATAATTTCATCTTAGTTTGGTTATGACATGTTTTTTTATCAAAGTTATTTCTAATAATTATTTTATAATATCAAAAAACAAAATGGTGAAGTTCAGAAATAATTATAAGTATCGAAATTTTGTGAATTTTTAAAACCCAAAGAATTAAAAATGGTGAAGTTCAGAAAATTTATAAAAATTTAAACATAGCTGCTTTTTTTTAGATTTTAAATTTTAATCTTAGTAGCAAAGCGCAAGCTTACGGGGGAGAGTGGCGAAGCCATTGCCTGGTCATTTTATAATATAAATCGTAAAATCTTTATTACAATGCAAACTCCCAGGAAACCACGTGTTTTACGGTAACATACAGTATGTGAGGGAATGCCCCTTAAAGGGCAGCATGAGAGGAAGCCCCCCGGAATACCCCTTTAAGCCCCTTCAATTCAAACCAAGTGCTCTTTGGCGTGGGAATTTTAGAATCATCAAGAAGGAAGCAGTCCCGCGCTAAGTCGCTCGACCCGGATGTATTTGCTTATGCGGGACGCACCTCGCTCTCCCTCCCCCGCGATAACGCCGAATTTTCGCCTTCAAGCCTCACAGGCATGCCCATCCCCTGCTAGCGCGGCCGTACAAACCCAACCCCATATCCTGAGGCAAACTTTGTTGTCCGTTCGAACTCATTATCTCGAAGTATGTTTGCATAGATTAACGTCGAGAATCATCTGGGGACGGCCATGCCCAGGAGCTATCTAACAGACCAGCCACCTGGCTATTTAAGCCTGCGTCCGCCATTCCACCAGGAGATTGAGAGTCTGCCAGTCCCTCCGTTCAGACCGTTTTGTCTGTTTCCCCGCGAAGTCTTGCAATCCCTGTTCGAGTCGTATCTCGTCGTTAAGATCTCACCAGCAGGTCCCACTTCGTGAAGCTTTGTCTCCTGTTCAGAGGAAAGCGTATCGAGCCACCTTCTTACCGGAGAACTGTGCGGCCCCCTCATCTCGCACCCCCCTTCAAGACTCCCGTTCCCCGTATCTGAGACTCCCTGCCGAGCCCCAGAACCGTCTCGTGTTTGAGATTCCATCTCTCTGGAGCAGAGAAAATCTCGTTCTTCAACAAGAAGTACTCAAAACCCGAATCTCACAGAAATATCTCCTCGAAGACCCTTGTCGTAGAATTGCTCATAGTCTGGTCCAATAATTATTCTAGTCCTTGATCTGGACACACCGCTTTGGTTTAAGTCGATGGTATTGACCCTATGACTCAATCTACGATCATATATATATATATATATATATATATATATATATATATATATATATATATAGGTAGGCTTTAATTCCTACTGAACGTGTGAAAGCTAATTAAAGGCGGGTTATGCCGTAGCCAGGATTCTCACTATAAAAGTCCCACTTGTTACTGGGAGGAGGTTTGTGATTGTTGAAGTTTAAGAGTGCATAATACAGGTTGAATAAATTAGCCGAAGGGATTCTTAATTAAAGTCTTGCCAGGGGTACGTCAAAAGGCAGGAGCCACAAATAAACACACGTACAAAAAATAAACTTTACTTCCTCACAAATATAATAATTAGTAATAGTTAAACGGGCAAAATTAAGGATTAAATATTAAACACTGACGTTAAGCGTCTAGATTTATAATGACTCAATGGGAGTATCAATCACTGTTAATTAAATAGGTAATTTAAGAATAGAGGGACACTGGGTTTAAAGATTACCATTAATTGTGATGGATTGGAGAGACGACTACTCAGGTTTAGAAGGGGTGGTTCGGGTAGCGTTAACACGAGTTCTCAGGGAGAGGGGGGATAAGACGACGGGTTGGGGGCTGCTGGCTGCAGTTCCGGTTAGTTCACTCCTAACTGGATGTGACACTAACAAATAGTATTTCCAGTAACTATTTGGATGTTCCTTTTCTTTCTCAAGTTACGTTGAGCAACAGAGCGTATTCTTCTAGACACAGACTCTGCGGGGCGGGATTTACTTCAGGAACACTTTGAGACAGCGACCGAGTTATCTTGGCGGCGTGTTGACAGTCGATACGTTACGGCAACGACTCTCGTTCAACGTGAGGATTACGCGAGTAGGTTTGGGATACTGCTATAGAGGGAAGAATGGCGTTATTATTTATACCGAGGATTGTGGGAAATCGAGAGAGAGATTCCATTCACGACAATTCACTTATCGCAGCGCCTTCTGGACAATCTCCATGGTATCATAAAGAAGGCAAATAGACTTTAGGCTTCTCTGTGAGATAGGCCTTCTTTCGTCAGACTTTCTGTCGCCAGTTGGGGGAAGGGTGGGGGGGGAGAGAGAGGAGACGAAGGTCAACTCAACGATAATTTCTTTCGTTCCCACGATTGTCTGGCGGCATGCAAGTATGTACGTTCCATACCCTCACAACCCTGTGCCGCTGGTCTTCGCCATCCGAACACTTCTAAGCTTAAGGGTAAAGCGATTTTGAGTTGTAATCCCCTGATTACACCTCCCCCCTCCCCCCCCCCTCCGCAAACGTCAATTGGTTCCCCTTTTGAAATGACTACCCACTCAAACTTAAATAATATCCATTTTAATATATATATTTTTTAAATTATATTTTTGGCCTCTTGATCTTCATATATCCTTGAACTGCAATTTGGCAAGCCAATAGATAAATCCTGGTCAATCGTAAACGCACTCTAAAAATCAAAGAGGCTGCCTCCCACTCCTTTAATTGCTCCAAGGCATATCGAAGACGGCCTCGGGTCGGCTATCTGCCCGTGCTTGTGTATGCGCCCTTGTTCCGTGCGGGTCTTCACAGGCATACCTAGACACAGTAAACTGTGCAGCAGTATTTTACTGTAGAAATACAATATAGGGCAGTACGGCCAGTTTCGACCAATATTTTCCATTGCAGTTAAATCTCTCATTTAACTGTATAGATTAACTATTAACTTATGTCAGCTGCAGAATGAATGAGAAAAAGGAGGACTTTTGGGTCATCCTGACTTCATTAAGATCCATTGAGGAGCATTAATGACTATTAAAATGGATCATATTTAGCAAGAATCTCGATAAAGCAAGAAAATTACCTTTGTTATGGTCAATAAACTTTATACACGATCCACTAAATGCAAGGTTGTATGTTGATAAATCAATGTCACATTGAGATTCCTCTAAAACGTTTCGCCAGAAGCTTATTTAGCTTTTCAGTTACGTATCATCTACTCCACCATTATTAGCCGTTGTTTATAAATGACAAGAATAAGGATAGCGTATGAAAGACGTGTAAGTTACGGCAGAACGATAGTTATTTTCCATAAATAAATATAAATCTACCACAACTGATTTTATATATATATATATATATATATATATATATATATATATATATGTGTGTGTGTGTGCGTGTGTGCGTGTGCACAGATTAAAGCCAACACGACAAATCGTAACATTTACTTAAAATATATAGACGTTTCGTACATCTATTGTGTCCATCATCGGCAGAGTTTTCTGTAAATTTTGCAAACTTAAATTTTTAAATAAGCATTAACAACTAAACTCGAAATATAAAATACAGTTGATTGGCAAAAAAAAAGATAAAAAATGTACAAAACATATAACAAATACAAAAAACAAAAGCAACAAATAATTAATAAGCATGAGGTATTAGCTTATATAGTTTTTTTTATTAATCTTAAATGTTTCAAGTATGCTTGTTTAAATGTTATGGCGTTCAAACCGTTTTTAAATTTGTTAAATTTCTATTGTCACGCAAGGTCCCGCGAGTAGTCAATTTTCCATTGTATCGTTTTATTTTGTGAATTTGACTTTTTTTTAGCTATTTCTATATCTTCTTTACTCATAATTATCTACTTTACCTCTTATAGTCCTTTGTTTAGATCTGATTTTGGTTAACTTATGTTCAAATTTTCTATTTTGGAAATAGCCACTTAGGTGCATAATTCTTCTATATCTCTTTCCATTATTTCTCTGTTACTAGGGAATGGTCGATGGACTCTTCATCCTTCTAAGAGACCTACTAGTTGGGGAGTTCTTCTCTCATTTTCTCTTTGGTTTTATTTATCATCATCTTAGCCTGTTTTTCTATTATTTTGTTGATAAGAATAAGTCTAGCCTTTCTATGGTCCCGTTGGTTTCTGAGATCCGCCCGTCTAGAATCGTTATTATGTAGACGGACTTCTTCTGTATCCTCTGAATCTGTTGTAGGTTAGCCTTAAAGATAGTTCATATTGTCATCGTAGGATACACCAATGCCGAGTGAATCATAAGTTGCTACATATATTCTTTCTTTTGTTTTTCAGGTTATGATTTATCAATCTCAAGAGTTCTCTCAGTCGCATTTTTCTTTATTAATTGTTTGTTGCGTGTTTCTTTAACCTATATTTGAGATAGGTCTAATAATTTACATTCGTTTCTATATCTATATCTTTCACCTTCTACGTATGTTGATGCTCGTTGTTTTATTCCTATATATTGGTGCTATTTTAAATTTGTTTGTGTTTGTCTTTATCTTTCATTTCTGGTCTTGGTTATTTGTAGATTCTTTTTCAGCTGCTGTCATTCTTGCTTCCATTGGTCCAATCTCGAAGGGGCATACGATCAAGTGTGTCAAATCGACCGCGAATTGTATTTTAAGGCATCCCTCATTTATATTTAGATGGATGTCCACGGTATATATTGCATATAACATGGGACTCAAAAACCCTCCCTGCGGCATCTCTTCTTCTAGCTTGAATATGTTTCCTTGATAGTTTTCCTGTTCAGTATTTACGTAGTATCCGTTCAATCTTATTATTAATTTCAGTCTGACTATTTTATATTTTATTCTTCTTTGCCCACCTTCTTCGAAAGGTTTTAATACATCTACACATACTATTTCAATGCTCACCTTTTCTTCTTTGGCTTTTGCTATCATTTCTATGATAACGCTAAGTACCTTCGCGGCAGTGCGGTTCTTTCGGAATCCAAATTGCCAGGTGTTTAAGCAATTGTTTTCGTTAAGAAATTTCATTAATCTAATGCTTATTATTTTCTCGAAACTTTCCCGATGACACATATTTTCCAATTTTATATTTCTATTATATTTATATTTAAAAATCTGTTTTTCTTATACATGTTTATGTGTAATTTTCATATCTGACGCTAGTTTTCCAAAGGAAATGCATACTTTTCCCATGACCGGTTAAAGGATGGTTCATAATATTTCCAGCAAAAATGAGTTTCAGATCTGAAATGTACACATTCGAGTAAAACTGACTAAGCAAAACATTTTCAAAATCTTTTATAAGATCCAGAACCAGACCTAACCTAACCTAATAAAATCAGACAGAAATTTGGGAAAAAACTCACCTCATTTGTCTTGAAATTCATGCCTATACTTGGTCTAATGCGGGCATTAGAAAGCCATGTGCCCTTAAACGCACTAACGGAAAATGTGCAAGAGGTTTTACGCCCTTTTTAATCTTTTGCAATTTTAATACAGTAAAATAAATTCTTATCCTGTCTAAAGCTATGAATACTGAAGCATGTAGGGCATGTAATATCTCGCGGGATTACACTGTGAGGCTTATCTATTTTTAATGCCTGACAATCGGCATCAACAACTTCTAATATTAGTTGGTATTGTGACCTAGCACAGCCACCGTGCGCTATTCAACCATATGAACTGAAAAAACGGACATCGGCGAATCGTTCGAAATATACGAAAATATAACACATGCGCAGATCGCGTGCAGATATAACAAAGCCTGCTATTCGCTAACTAATCAGGCAGAAACTTGAAAGGAATAGAGCAAATGGCACATAAAGATTAAAATTTCGCAAAGTAAAAATATACTTTCGAAAAGTGAATAACTACG